>RJWH01001945.1:0-160713 GCA_004363575.1 Solenodon paradoxus | reverse complement strand
TACCCCATTCCCAACTGGTAGCCTCAGTTATATTTCAAGTGGCCAAGGGTTGGTTTTGATTCATCTGTTCCTTTGTCTATTCACATTCCACCTATGAGTGAGATCATCTGGTATCTATCTTCTTTTGACTTATTTCTCTTAGCATAATCTCCTCTAGATCCATCCATGTTGATTCAAATGTCAGGCTTTCATCTCTTCTAAGGGCTGTGTAATATTCCACTGTGTATATGCACCACAGCTTCAAAAAGGAAAGATGTTCTTGACATATACTTCCACGTGGGTGGACCTTGAAGACATTATGGTAAGTGACATAAGGACAAATGACTCAACTTGTAATGAGGTATCTAGACTAGCCAAATTCATACAGATAGAAAGTAGAATGGTGGTTGTCATACTCCTGGGGGAGGGGAGGGGGAGAAATAGGAGCTGATGTTCAATGAGTATGAGTGTCAGTGTGGGAAGATGAAAACGTTCCAAAGACGGATGGTGGTGATGGCTGCACAGCCATACAAATGGACGAGTGCCAGCGAGCTGTACTTAAAAATGCTTCGTATGTATTTGTTGTTACATATTTTTACCACAATTTTAAAAAATCTATTGATTTTTTAAAAATACGAGACAAGGGGAAATTTAAACACTAGATATGGAATAATGATAAAGGAAGTATTATTCTACTTTTTAAAAAAGACTATCTTTAAGAGGTATGTAATGAAATATTCACAAATAAGATGATTTGATAACTTTCATTTGGGAATAGATGAAACAATCTTGGCCATGAGCTGATAAAATTTTAAAAAGGTGAAAGAAGGAAAAAAACAAAGCTACAACCAAGTATTTCTCTTAGCCTTACATCATTGACATCAAATTATAGATTACAGACTATTTTTACCAAAATGCACTATGCATTATATTAGTATTATAAATTTTAGTTTGCCTGAAATATTTTATTTTTGTCAAACATTTTCTTATTGCTTTGATTATAAATATTTAATATGCTTTCTTTTGTTAGTACTTTATTCTATAAGATATAGACTTCTAGTCAGCATTCACGGTTTTTTTCTGAAAAATTTTTCAACCTGACCAGTAAATACTATGACTTATTTGAAATCATAGAGAAAATAGAGATTATTTCTTTGGAGCCTTATTCCAGTGTAATTATTCTTCAGGAGTTACTTTTTTCTTATTACATACCTTTGCTAGATTTTTAAACAAATGTTATGGCAGAGCCTCCAGATGGCAAGAAGACTGACAGCTGAGCACTCAAGTAGAGAAAGGCACTTTATTGTACCGGTGCTGGCCCAGGGCTATTGTTACCCAACGCTGAGCAATGGGGGGTCTAGGGGAGCTCCTTTTATACCTGAGGTAATGATTCAGCTCCTTAGCTACATGTGTTTTCTACTGGCCACTCATCACTTATACACAACTGCAGAGTATGGAGGTGATGCTTGTTCGTCCTTAGTCAAGGATACAGGACCTAGCTGCAGTGTCTGTAGGACAGGACGTAGCTACCACATCCGCAGTATGATAGCATTCCTGCCAGGCTAACTTTTGCATTGGGGTCAGGGAAAAGGTCTTCCACCACAAAAGCTGTAGCATCACCACAGAATCTGCCTAGACACTAACAAAAAGCTCCTAATAAATTAGTTTTATATGAACTGAGTCAATGTATAGATTTATGTATAGATTCTCTAATTGTATGCTTCTTGAGAAAAAAATTAGTGTTTTTTAATCTAGAAATTGAATACTATTAAATATTTAACTATAAAAAGAATGTCCTAGGCTCCATTTATGGAAATCCTATACTGACATATAAACTATCATATTCTTGGAAAAGAAGTCTAGGTATATTTTTTTGTCTCTATGGCACATAGACTGATATTGCAGTAAACCCCGCATTCACTCCATCCCAGCTGCTATGATCTTTGTATTATCTGTGAACTTGAGCACAATCCTCTTATGGTATCCCCCTCACTCTTCTAAAATGTTTGCATGAACTTCCTTCCCCCACTTTTTCTTGCAACTTTCCCTAGAAGGGACTCCCTCCCCTGTACCCGCTCCTCTTCCTTCTATTTTGTCTGTTTAACTTTCTATCCTTTTAATCATCAACTCCTACCTTCTCCCTTACACTTACCTCTATTTGATGTATGTTTGTTTTTTGTCTGGTTCCTACACCAGATTGTAACATCAGGAAGACAGGGAATTATTTTTCGCCACTAAATAACCTAGACCTTTGTACTTGGTAGGTCACAATTGAATATGTGTTGAATCAATGAATGAACAAAGAGTTGAAAATGAACATACAGTTAGTATCTAACAACTTTTAGCTAGAACAATGGTCTTCAGTCATATCTTCAGCAGCTTTCATGAGAACTCTCATGGAACTTAATTACATGTATTTTTCATCTTTAAAGTTAATTCTTTTAATACCTCCATGAAACAGATGACAATATTCCATTTTTCAGATGGGACAACTAACATGCACACGCGCGCACACACAAACACACACGCAAATCTAAATCCCTAAAGATCAATGAGTGAGTCAATGTCATAGCTGGATTTAGAGAAGATATTTAGATACTAAGTCTTGAGCAACTCCCCAAAGTCATTTAGCTATATTTTGTACTTGAAAGCATTTACTAGACCTAAACTCAAAAGTCTCGCAGAAAAGAAATTGGTTTGTTGTGACAGCAAATGATTCAGTTATTATTAAAGCTCTTTCAAGATTGCATCCTTCAATCTCTGTTCAGTAATTCACAAAGTAAGCTTCTGTCTTAGCAGAAAAATATGGTCTGTAAGTAATTTACCAATTAGTTTCATTAATGCTTGTCTCTAAGTTACTTTTAAAACAGATTACACCAGCTCCAATCTATTACAAACACTTTATAAATGTCTGTAAAGGATTTTCTCCAAGTCTAACTTGACTTTGATTCTTCAAACAATACTAAAAGTGATTCAACCCAAAATTCATTATGCTATAAGGATCATATACCCCACTATTCATCAGGAAAACACTTTTTAGGTAAGGACACTGTTTCTTAAATGTGGCTGCATTTTAGAATCACCTGGAAACTGCAAATACTGATACCAGATCCCATCCACAGACATATTTATGTATTGATCTAGGGTGTGGTCTGGACATCGTGGTTCTTTAAAGAAGCTCCAAAATACAACAAATTGGAGACTTTCCTAGAAGAAGTTTGGTCATGATGTGAGTGGGCTTAGGGCACTTGTCCTAAGGTGTAGAGTCAGTTCAGAAAGAATGAAAGGAGACACTTCACAACAGGTTTATTAGGAAAAGCACAGAGACAGAGATCTCTGGGGGCAGTAAAATTGCTGAGGTTAAAAGCTGGGGGTGGGGATCTTATACACCTGGAAAATGGAATTGGTTCAGTTAACCGGCTCACGAGTTGTTAGGGGCTGCAGAGGAAACACTTCTTCTGCAAGCCCACTGCTGTAACTCCTGGGACTTGCGGGGTGCTAACCCACCTGCATGTTGCTGGGTTGCTTGGTTTGGGCGGTATTCACTTGTCTGCATGGACTGGCTAATTTTTAACCTGTCTGTAGTTAACTACTCTCCTGCTCACCTGTGCATCTGCACTCTCGCTTGCTGGGTCTCAAAGACCCCTCCTTCCCCCTAGGCTATCCCTCACGAATGAATTTCCTGACACGACCTCAGAATGGCGTCCAGGAAGCAGGCAAAGCCAGAGATCACAGATATGCTGGTTTCTAGATTTATTTGTAATCCAAGGTACTTTAAAATAGTTACTATCTTACAACATCCTTCATCTGGGGTTAGTTTTCTTTTTTTTTTAGGAAGGTCTAGTTTTACAGAGGTAAGATTTAAGTTAAACTGGGCTAAGATGAAAAAGATGTCAGGGTGACAACCACTGGACAAACTCTCCTTGAAATGTAACAAAATATAAAAAAATATAAATTACAATTATCATTCACTAAACCTCTGACATATGAGCCATATAGGACCATATGGTGCAAGAACATGGTGTCTCTCCTTGAATTCTTTTCGGGATCAACTCCACACTCCTCCACGCATCGGTGCCAGACACCCACATCATTATTATAACACATTCATTAATGCATTGAACAGTTCGGATCTCTCCATAACACAAGCATTATGAAAAGGCACACCCGTATATGGTATTCATTTTTCTATCAAAGTCTCACAATTGGAACTGATTTGGTTTGCTTGCTTGTGAACAGTAACAAAGGCAATGGGAAAACAGAAACAAATGAGGAAAGATTACTGAAAAAGAAATGGTTTTTAAAAATTCAACATGAACTCAGCTCTTGGAAAGCTAGGGCATGAAATCCTGTCTCCCTGGTGACTCATCCTTGGCATTTTATTGGGTGCTCCCAGAAGCCCCTTCCCCTGAGTCCTCCCTCCCTTCACCTGCTGTGGATCTTGGGTTTCTTATCACTTGATTACTTAAGCTCTTTTCAAGTGTAGTTTCTTCCTACTTTGCTCCAGGCTGTTGGGTTGTATTGGTGTGTCTTTTCTGAAGCAGCAGAAGCTGGTCTCATCATTCAGCGCTCTGGTTTAAATACTCCCTTAATTCCTCCTGTTTAGTCTGGTTCATTGGGTGTCGCCCATAAAAACGGGTTTGGCTTTGGTAATCACAATGAGAGCAGGGTGGTGTGACTAATCAGTCAGTTCCGTGAATCTCTGTTATCTTCTGTGAAGTGAGTCAGTTTCAACTTAACTTTGTGTTCATCTGTCACTCCCTCCTCTGCTGTTTAAGTCTCTATTTGTTCCAGAGTCTAGTCTTGTTTTATTTTTAAAGGACAGGTGCAGGCAGGAATAAAGGTGAGCAGAGGGAGGCAGGAAGAGAGAGGATGAAGAAACACTTTATTTAGTTGTTCATCTTAGCTGCTTTCCACCCCCCAACACAAACCTGGGTCCCTGAGATGTCTATGAACTATGTGGGCTGGAGGCTCCTACTTAATCACTAGGCCACTAGGAGATGCCATGTAGATTTTTTTTTTTTTAAGGCTGTTTGTTCACTTTATACAAACGGAGTCTATACTCTCAGGAGTAGAACTAACTCCAAGGAAATTGAGTAATCTTCTCATAAGACTAGCTCACTACACAACACACAGTTGCTGAATGAGTACAAAGTGGCAGATACTTTTCATTTATCATTGCTTTACAAATAAATGGTTTATTTTTAGGGCAGTTTTAGATTTACAGAGAAGTGAAAAGATAGGACAGAGTTCCTATATATCCCACACCCAATCTCCCACTATTAATAACATTGTTCCTTAGTATGAAACCTGTTACAATTAATGATATAGTAATGTATGAACTTGATATGTTACTATTAAATAGCATCCATACTTTACTCACATTTTCTTTTATTTTTATCTAATGTCCTTCTCTTTTCCAGGATCTTCTCTTGCACACATTACATTTAGTCATTATATCTTCTTAGGTTTCCTTTGACTGCGACAGTTTTAGACTTTCTTTTTAATGAACTTAACAGTTTTGAGGAGTAATAGCCGTGTCCTGTTGAATGTCCCTTAATTGGAATTTGTCAAAATTTTTTTTTTATTCAACTGAGGAGGGAGACCACAGAGGTAGAATGCCATATTCATTACATCATGTCAAGGGCAGAATGTCTGCATAAAGTATTTGAAGTTCCTTCTTGGCCCTTTATTTGTGTCAATATAGACTCAAGGATTTTTTTTTATGGGTTATAATCCAATAGTTCTTTCCTTGAATTTTTCCAACTTTGACTATGGAAAACTCTTTTACTTGATTCCATTTCTTGTCCCTTTGACATACACCCTCTTTTTTTGTTTTTTGTTTTAAATGAAGTACTTCCTTAATTTCTGGCTCTAAAAAGATGTTCCAAGCTCATCTTGCATATTTCTTACTCCAGTCCCAGAATTAGTTATTTCTATAAGGAGCTTTGGAGAATGGTATTAGAAATCAAGGTATGGGTGATAGATATGCCCATTGTAATTGGGGTGTCTTTGTATAAAACTAGGTCATGTATTTACATATACACATAAATATTTCTAGATGTGCAATCATTTGTATCCGTATTAAGCTACCCATAAGTTTATATTGATGTCTCCAACTCCAATCCATCACCAGGTGTATCATTTTGGCTTGTTCCCTTGCTCTAACAGTGAGAAACTTTGTGCCCACTGTCCACTGATTTAATTGTACAATTGCAGTATACAGCCTGACCCAAACTGTTATTAACTTGTACCCTGTGGGAGGCAGTTTTATCAACTAAAGTCGTTTTTTAGAGAATCTGAAAGACATTCTGGATGGCCCTGAGCTTGATATCAATCAATGATTCTGTTACCAACGAAAAAAGGAGGGAATTGATAAAGGAAGACAATTACTGGTTTGCATCACAAAATGCAATAGATCAGGGAAGTGAAAAATGCAGAGAGAGAGCTTTATTTATAATTTTGTCTGAATTTCTTTGAAAAGGTAAGTTTTCTTCTTCATGCTGCAATCTTCAACATAATGCTCACTTCTGTCCTTTGTCAACTGCACCAATTCCATCTTCTTTCAGCCTCCACAGCTACCAGTCATCACCAGTGGAAGCAAGGGGAGACACCTTATTGAGTATGTAACAAACTGTGAGGTGAGAGGGTGCAGCAAGTGAATGGGGTGGCAAGGATGGGTGGATGGAAGGATGGGATAGTTGTTGGACAGCAATGGTAGCAGAGATTGCAACTAGGTACTGACTAATCCAAGGTCTTAATACAACAAGGGGAAAGAAAGTTGGGTGATGGGATGGGCTTTCACAGTTGCCCATTTGTGAGGCCCCATTCCCAACTTTGCCTACCTGTGCTCCTTCACTGATCTATTATCAAATTAGTTGCCATGGGCAATTCCTTTCATCTAGTGGCAGAACATTACTAGAAACGAGCCCTTCCTTACCCACTCTCCAGACCTGACTTGATATATAGGAAGCATCAGGTCAAAATATGGTGGAGAAGCAGGTGATTCTACACAAGCAAATCTCTTCTAGAATCTCTAGAAAATGACTCTGTAGCTCTTACAGGGCTAAACATTCCCCTCCGTATGAGAAGATTCAGAGTTGAAGATTCCTGAAGAAAGAAAATGGCATAGTAGAAGGAAAGGGTCTCTGGAGATCCACTCATCTGAATCTGAATCTGAGCCCTGCCACATAACAGTTGTGCAACCTTAAGCGAATCATTTGCTATTGTTAACATTAAATTGATGCTAAATGCTAAATTATTAAATATAATTCCTCAAAATAATATCAAAATGATGTACAGTTTTAATATTTAAAAGGATATTTGACAAAACTCACCGAATTTTAGAGCACAAAGAGTGAGCCTTAGTGTACGCAAATTTATAAATCATTAAGGAGCCGAAGGATCCCAGGATGGAATACAGAATGTGATGCAACAAACTATCTGTATTACAAATGTCTGAAACAGCCTCACTGAAGGGGGTATGAGGGGTAGTATCAACCTAAGCAACTTAAGAGATGAGCGGAGTTTGTCAAAATGCTGGCCCAAGAAACCTGAATAAAGCATGGTGTAGTAGTTGGAAATGTAATGTGAAATTTCTAGTAAGTATTCTTAAAACAGAAGAGTGTGTGCTTTTCAATTTTCTTCTTTCCTGTAGGATAGAATAAGATGGACCACAAGGTGGAAGATGAGAGTTGAGGAAAATGGGAACAGGAAGATAGAAGAAACCACTCTCTTCAGCGTAAGTCACCATACCTGCTGAATTTACATGAAATGAAAAAGAACAACAACAAAACACGTCAGCCTTGCTAAACACTCTTATTTTGAACTTCCTGTCACAGAAACTCTAAACCTCGTGAACTTTTTTTTCCACCCTGTCTTACACTCCTCCACCAATTCCTGAATCCCTCAAACAATGAGGTTACTGAACTTTTCACGATCTAATTCTCCTTGTAAGACATTCTGGGCACCTAGTTAAGTACTGCTGCATTAATTATTCTTGAGCATCTAATTCTAGCTAATGAAAAGGGTATATAAAGTGTACCTTGGTCACAAAAAAATGTCCTTGCATGGAAGAAATGATCTGTAGCATAATTTGTATTAGCGCCTTATCCTCAGGAAAGAGCTTTTATTTATTTTTCTTTTTAAAAGAGCTTTCAAATGAGCCAAACAGAGTACCAATTTAGCTTTTGTTTCCTTTATGTAAAAATTATACACTTACTAAATCTGGGGGGAAATTCCAAGAAGTATAACATTTAAAAATGTAAAGCAACACAAAATAAAACCAGTAACATGTTGGTTTGGGGTTGGGGGTAAATGTTGGGTCTAAAAACAATGGAAATATTAAGAAAATAATCATTCATGAATGGCATTGCCTTTTAAGTGTTTCCATAAAAAGTAATAGTCCAAGATCTCTCATTCTACCTCCCACCGCCTCCAGCCGTCCTCTCCCTCCTGGACTTTTAAAGTTATGCTGGATTTAGAAATCCTAAGTCTGTTCATAGAACGACAGAGCAGAAAAGGAAGATAGCAGTCAATAGTTGCTAGGTGTCCATCTCAAAACAGTTACCTAGCAACAGTTCTAGCCTGTAGCTGCAAGGAGCTGTACCAGTGGCTTGAAGTTAAAATACTTGCTTCAGCTACGTATTTGTTCCAATAAACATTTTCATCTATGTAGTTTTCAAAATGGAGAATCACCATTTGGGTTATATAGGTCAATGTGAAAATGGTCATCTGTTTTATTTGTCTTGGCTTACTCTCTGACAGAATTGATGTGCTTGCTATAGTTATAGAAATCCACTTAGATTGTGGGAAAAAATCTGACAGTACTTGAAACAATAACAACAAAAAAGTATCTGTTAAAGTTCCTAGATGCTGACGACAGCAGCTACGAGAATTCAGAAATAGATTATTTTTTTAAAGAGAGAGGAAGGCAAGCAGGAATAAATGCAGGCAGGAAGGAGGAGAGGGGTGTAGGAAGCATTTTAATTTTCAGTTGTTCATTTCAGTTGTTCTGCGTCTCAGCATGGGTTTAACACCTGAGCCAACAGGGCATGCCATAAATAGATTTTTAAGTTCATTTTTAAATAATAAAATTAACAGTTTACTTAAACACACAGGATAAGTTGTTGTTTTGCCTTTGTTTTTTTAAGGATAGGTACAGGCAGGAATAAAGTGAATAGATAGACAGGCAGGAAGAGGGAGGAGGAAGAAGCACTTGTAAACATTTTTATTTCATTGTACTCCCTGGTTGTTTCCCCCTCAAACTTGGGACTTGAACCCGGGGGCATTTGGCCTGTGCAACTTTGGCGGTGATTGACCTAGCTGCTACTCCACCAGGGTACACCAGGATAAGTTTTTAAAAGTTTAAATCAGTATTAAGTAAAGACATTTCAAATAAACCCCATAAAACAAAATATAAGTTACACTAAAGTTAAGTATCATTCCAAGAACACTTCCATCCCAATCTCCCAAGTTTTTATATGTTTATATTCAGTTCCAAGAAATGAAGACAAATAACTATACAAGGAGAAATGCAGGACATATTTCTGTGGTGCAGCATCTATGTGTGTTTATTTCCTTTTGTTAAGCCTCTCTCCTGTTTACACCTATTTTCTATTTCTATTTCACCATTGTAAAAATATTTCAACTATGTTTTTTCTTTGTAAAGTTTTTTGAGCTAACCTCTAAAAAGAAGGCTTCTCAATAAGATTCCCATACCCATTACAAATGAGTTAGAAATGATATTTCTATTAAGAAGGAATTTGCAGGTATGCTGGTGGCCTCATGGTTAGGGCTGACAGGTGTCGCCTGGTGGGAACAACCAAGATGATGATCAGCTAAGTAAAATACTTCTTAAATAATCAAATTTGCAGAGATTCACATAGCCATTACCCCACCAATGCTCAAAGCAGCATTCACCATAAACAAAAGGTGGAACAACCCAGGTGTCCAGCTGATGAATGAACAGACAAAAGGTAGCAGATCTTATAGGCTAGTATTCAACCCTGATAAGGAAGAAAGTCTGGCACATGCTGCAGCACAGATGAGCTTTGAAGGCGCCATACTGGTGAAAGCCAGTCACAAGAAGGTAAGTATCGCAGGATTTCGCTCACAGGCAGGCCCTCGTGCAGTCACATTCATAGAGACAAACTAAAGTGATGGTCGTCAGAGACTTAGGGAAGGGGAAAAGGGGAGTTATAGTTTAATTAGATACAGAGTTCAGTTGGAGAAAATTGTAAAAGTTCTGGAAGTTGGTAGTGATGATTGCATGACTTTGTAAATGTAGTTAATGCCAATCAGCTGCATGTCTAAAAGTGGTGAAAACAATTTCATCTTAGGTCTATTTTACTACAATGAATAAAACAAAGGCATTGATTTGGTCCACACCAGATATCAGCAATCCTCTGAGTTTCCCTTGTGCTCCAGGGTCCTAGTGGAAAACAATTACAGGAGAGGAAAATCTGCTGTGAGTATTATATAAAGTGTACCCATGTCCAGAGGAGTGAACCACATGATCACACGAGCAAAATCCTGTCTGATTCTTGCCAGGAATTCTGATATTGGTAGAACCAAAAATAGTTGGTTTTTTAAATAGAAGAACGGTTCTTTTGAGTGAGAGAAAGCTAGCAATACGTGCTCTAACAAATATCCATTGTGCTGCTTCTTGTGGGCCTTTGCCTGCTACGGCCAGACACTTTTTAAGTAGGTCTATCCGAAGAATTAAATAAAATATATTTAAGTATGAGCTAGACCTGACATTTCAATTTACCTTTGCTTCCTCTACACAGAACTTTCATAAACCGTACATGGTTTTATAACCGATCCTATTCAGTAGTGTCATTGCAATACTACATTTGCTTATTTTCTAATCTGGACCGCACACTAAGGCACTCTAGTAACTGTTGGAGAGTTGCGCCATTCTAACTACAGTGCATGAGTTAATCACAGTGGGCCCCAAGTGAAGTTCAATTTAGACTTTTATGCAAGTCTTACCCACACATTTACATGATTTTTATAAAGAAGATTCATTTCAAGTAAAAGCACAATCTTTAGCTTTTGACATATACTTTCATTAATATTTTTTCCTTAGTGCAAAAGCAAAGTATATCTGTTATCAACAAGTCAGGAAATGCATGAATGCCTAGTCAGCCATAGGGGCTCACAGCATCTGACGGCCACTCAGAATTCTATCGGCAAGCACAGCAGGAAGCATGTCTATCTAACTGTCTAGTGGTGATGTGTTCCATTTGCTGTACCCCATTTCCTCCAGATGCACTTCCCCAGCCTTTTAGGTGCTGCTGTCCACTTAGAGGTCGACACCTGTGTCACCTCAGTTGCCTGCCCTCCGGTTGGGTTTAGCCAGTGGAAGTATTAGCAGTCCCAGATCTCTGGCATCTCAAGAAAGAACCTACTTCAATAAAAAAATGCAGTGTCATATCTGGGGTTCTTCAAAAAAAAGATGTTTAAACTAGGATTTGAATGCAAGTAGTTTATTTGGGAGGTAATTCCAAGAAATAGTGCTAAGGAAACAGGGAAAAGAAAACAGACAAAAGGGTATATTGGTGACCCTGGTGGTTTAGTGGTTAAGTCCACTCCAGCACGTCAGTCCACACATATTCCAAGGACCAGTATTTGCATCCCAGGCCAGGAGGGCTGGGGATAGACAACCAAGATGAACAACTAAATGAAATAAATATTTTTTCCTCTTCTCTCTCCTGACTTTCCTGCCTACATCTTTCCTTACAAATAAAAGTAAATTAAAAAAGGGTATATCATCAAGCAAGTTACCTTATGGACAAATGAGGTTTACTCTCTCAAGGGAAATCTGGGAGACTGAAGACTCTGCAAGTGAGAGCTGTTCCACTTGAAGGGTAAGGATTTGGGGTATGTATCACCAATTCCCATCTAACGTCAAGTCAACTGACCCGGGCTAGTGTACGTGGAAATGAAAGGGCGAAGGGGCTTTAGGTGGAGCACTTTATATTGGGCATAAGACAAGAAAGGACCCGGACGTCACAACTGAAAAAGCCGCACACAGATGCTGTTGACAATGTGTGGACGATCTTAAAGAAAGTTTGATTCTAAGAGAGGGGAGAAAGAGGGTTAAGAGGGCTGTAGTCAAAAGGCTAGGGCTTAGTACAATGTTTTTCAAATGGGGATCTTATCGGTCTATAAGATCTAAGAATTTAAACACACACACGCAAACACACTGTATCCCATGATTCTCACTTGTAACTGAATACTATTTGGAGATTTGGTTCCTCTGGTTATATTTGTGCTTACAGTCAAGTTGCAACCAGACAATAATCCTTTAAAGGTGACCTTTAAACAGAAATTGTTCATGCCGAACCAGGGAAGGCACGGTCCCCAGGAGAGAGAACATCTGTTTCTGTGTTGAAAAGAGAATCGCCATCTTGCCTTATGCTCTGCTTGTTCCAGCTTCAGAGATGTTTGAACTAGACTGAACATTCTCAGTGGAGAATGCTTATGTCCTAGAAAGGACATTGAGACTGAAAGAGAACAAAGAGAAACAAAATATCGGGACTGAGAGATTTTTCACACTGAAACAGGAGTATGAACTGAAAAATGTATCACAATTATTTATCAAATCACTGTGGCGACTACAGGGCTCCTCTCCTAAAAGCATCTCCAACCACAAAGGACTGACTCGTGGCCTTGGTTTTCAGAGAGGAGTCACTCTGTTGGGCATATGAGTGAATGTCTCAAGCAGCGCTTGGTGGGGATTGGCTCCCTTATGGCCATAAGAGGGCTGGAATTGGAGAAGGAGTAGATAGGTCAGATATAAGAGCTGCTTTTTGGAGCTCCCCGGAGACTCTTCCTAGCTGTATGGAAATGCAAGCCATAAATCTGTTTGTGCAGAACTTCAAAAAGCACTGGTAATCTCAAGATTTCGATGTATAAGAGGGAAGCTGGAGAACATAGTTTCAATGATTAGGATAAAAATCTTAGAAGTATTCAGTGTTTATAGGAGTTTAACAACAACAAAAAAATTCACATATATCTATAGGGAAAACACTTTGCTATATGGAGCAACTATTAGGACCTTGTTATCTTTCCAGTCTTGATCTATGTACCTATGCTGGTTTGCTTTTTAACTGAGAAAACATTGATTTACAACACTCTCTGTTTTAAATTGCAGGCTCATTCATCATCAAATGTATGATAACACACAGTGCTCCCCACCACATTTCTAATAATCCTCCATTACTGTCCACTGGACTCCTACCACCCTTTGCTCCCAACTCCCTACCTCCTTCCTGTCTTGTAACTTTAGTTTTTTCCTTAGAGTTACATGGTCTGTTTGTTTGTTTGTTCTTTTTTTAGCACTGTTTTATTAAATGATTAAATTGGTCTCTTCCTCCTTGGACATATTTCCTCCTTCTTGGCCTGGAGCTGCTCCTCAAGGCATTTGCCCTTCCTTGGTCTTAGACCTGTGAACCCCAGCCAGGTCCTCCAGAAGCTGCTTCTTCCTTTTATAAAAAAGAAAGGTGAAGGCAGGAATAAAGGCAAGAAGAGAAAGGTGGAAGAAATATTTTTACTTGGTTGTTCATCCTGGATGCTCCTCCTAGCCCTAGGATGCAAACCCTGGCCCTTAAGATGCATGCGGACTATGCTCAGTAAGAGGCAGCTGCCCTAACTGCTACACCACCAGGGCTCACCCGCCAGGAACTTCTAATGAGCGTTGTCCGCCTTCTGCTTGTGGATGTGTTCCGTGAGAACCTACCTGTTTTTTGAACACATCACCCTGCACTTTCAGGTACAGGCTATGATATCTATGGCAGCCAGTCTTCTTAGATTGAGAGTATCTTCTCAGTGGCTAGCATAGAATTCTCATCCTCCTCATCAGGTTATCTTCTTGGGCATTTGTGAATTGGCAATATCATTTTGCCTACCTATGCCCATATGTTCATCCTTCCAGTGTGCCAATGCACTTTTCCAGCTTTGAGTTTGGGAGTGGACAGTCACGGGCTTCTGGATGATCAGTCCATCTTTGATTAGCTTGTGGATCTGCTGACGGAAAATGGCTCTGGCAGTTTTACTGGTCACATTAGGTCCAACTAGATCTCTTTTTTGGCCATAGCTGGGGACACGGGCAGCGAGCCTCTTCTGAATCCTGAATGTAGTCATGTTTGCGGCCACAGCAGCGAAAAGAAAGCCAAAGGTTAGTTTTGTTTTGTTTCGTCGGTTTATTTTGTTTCTTTATATTCCACTAATAAGTGAAATCATTGGTATTTGTCCTTCTGAGTTATTCCATTTAGCACAGTCCCCTCTAGCTCCATCCACGTTGTCACAGATGGCAAGATTTCCTCTTTGTACTTTATTATTTTTTATAGCTGAACAGCACTCTGTTTGTACATGGACCACATCCTCTTTATCTAGTCATCTGTCAATGGGCGCTTAGGTTATTTCCTTTTCTTGGTTTTTGTAAATAGCGCAGTGTTGAACATAGCGATGAATATTTTTTTAATTAGTGTTTTCATATTCTTCAGATTTATACCTAAAAATGAAATTGTTGTCTCATATGACAGTTCTATTTTTAACTTTTTGAGGAATCTCTAGACTGTTTTCCAAAGTGATTACACTAATTTTCATTCCCACCACCTGGGTACAAAGGTTCCCTTTTCTCCATGCCCTTGACAACACCTGTTGTTTCTAGTCTTTGATATAGCCATTTCTCACAGGTGTGTGATGATCTCTCATTGTAGTTTTGATTTGCATTTACCTAATAATAAATGATGATGAAAAAATTTTCATGTGTCTGTTGCTCATCTGTATGTTTTCTTTGGAGAAGTGTCTATTCAGATCTTTTTCCCATTTGTTTTGGTTTTGGTTTGGAGTTATTTTTTTTTCTTTTGTATGAGTTCTTTATGTCTCTTGGATATTAGTTCCTTGTCAGAGGTATGATAAATATCTTCTCTTATTCAGCTGGCTCTTTTTGTCCAGATAATAGTTTCTTTTCCTGTACAGAAGCTTTTTGTACCTGGTTTTGAAATTATTATTGTCAATGTGGTGACTATTTCATGAATGACCCCAAACTATGTCAACTCCACCAGTCTGTTTTCTATAAGCAAATGGAGAAAACAGTTCCAATTTCACAGGGCTATTCTGAAGAACAAGTAAAATAATGTAAAATAAAAACAATTTACAAACTATAAAGTGGATAATTATGAAGTATAATGCTAACATATCCTTGCTTCTTATATGCTTTTCTATGTATAATTTTCAATGGCTATCATATTTATTTAATCATTTGATTGTTGCTCATTCTTGCTTTATGCTATCATAAATATGGTTTGCTATAAAAATTTCTGGATGATTCACATTATTCCCTTCTGAAATACTCTCTTAGGACAAATTCCTGGAAATGAATAACTAGATCCAAAGAGTAGTGAGGACATTCTTTAGATGATATCCATCTTCTTAGTATAACACCCCTCCCAAAAGAGTTAGTTAATTATGATGTTCCACAATTCATATGAATTAAAAAAATGAAATCTAATCTTTGTGGTGTTAACAAGCCAGCCTTTATAAAGCCATATCATCATAATTTTCAAATGGCAAATAAATAATTGCATTTTCTCTGATCTTAGAACATGTCTCCCAATGGCTAAAATTTTTTTCTTTTGGGGATGTGACAGAGTGGAGTATAAAATGTAGGATCCTGACCTGGCAAACTTCTTCCATCTTAGCATCCACTGTTTACAAGAGACCTGAAATTTAGAGCACAAATTTCTTCCCATCCAAGGACTCTTGTCATCTTTTTTTTTTTTTTCAGTTGGATTAGTTTCAAATTAAAGCAATTTTGGTAAAGTATGATTTGCTACACAGATTTTAGGCTAAATTCAGGGATATTAATTTTGTACTAAATGTAGATGAAGTAGAAAAATATATTTCTCATGATCTAGTCCCAACTTCCTGGAAGTAGTATATTAATATATAAAACGCATGAAGATTCTTAGACTTCCAAATTGTAAATATTCTTAGCATCTATTATCTGATATCATTTTTGGAAGCTTAAATGCTCAGCTTGGCAAGAATTTACTCAGCCTTAAAGGTTCCTTTTTGGATTTAAATGTAGCTCTACTTTGGGTTATTTTCCTTTTTTGTTTTTTTAAAGAAAGGTTCAGGCAGGAATGAAGGTAGCAGTAGAGAGGCAGGCAGGAAGAGAGAGAGATGGAAGAAGACTTTATTCATTTTTCATCTTAGTTGTTCACACTGGTTGTCCGCCCACCTCCCTGGCCCCAAGACTCATACCCAAGGGGTATGTGACTTGTGTCCTTTGGAGGAGATTGACCCAACCACTGCTCTACCAGGGCGTACCACTGTGGACCATTTCTTTAAGGATGGCTGTTGAACTCAACAAAGAAATATCTGGCCTACTAAACATGGTTCAGTAGAAATGTTCCCTACAAGTAGGCTGACCATATATACCATTTTAAACGGGACAGTACCATTTGTTCTCATATTTCCCAACCATCAATTTTGTCCCATTTTTAATAAACCAGTGTTGTTTGCATGTGGGGGACAAGGGGCAGTTGAGTTACCCAGGGCCCAGTCCGTTGAGGGGCCCCCAAAGCCTCATCCCATTTTTGCCTCAAGGAAATATGGTCAGCCTACCTATATGATGTTTCAGGAAAATTTTACTTGTATTGTTAATCCAGGGACCAGTGTGATCGACTATTACAGGGTTAATTCTTCTTTGCTCATTTGTTTCTCCAGATACTTCTTTGTGGATCCAAAGGGAGTTAGGAGGTTAAAGGAAAAGCCCTGGCTAAGAGTTAGGTTTGATTTTTGCAGTTTCAGCATCGCCATTCACTGGATGACCAGATTCAGATTACTTAAGATTGGACTCTAGTTTCCTCAACTAAAAAGCTGAGCATAAGATCTGTTCCCGATCAAACACTCTGTGATTCTCTATGGAGCCAAGGCCTTTCCCTGTGATTCAGTGGTCTTCTGAGGCTCACATAACTTAGGAGTCTTTCCCAAATGTCGTATTTACTGTTCCACTGTATGTGTGTGTGTATGCACACACACACATGTATGTGTCTTTGCGTGTGCTGGTGTGGGCATGGGAGGAGAGATTCCTATTTCCTGACATATCAGGACTTTAAAAATAGGTTGACAAAAACACTGTGCTCCTGTGTTTGGTCAAACGGGAATGAGGCCACCCTGACTTCATGGTCCCACAGAGAATGCCAGAAAGTTCCCAAAGTCCTTCCAGCTCTGTGGAAACAGTATGTTTGGCAGAACTGAGAGGAGCTGGACGGGGCAGTGCAGAATTAACGCTAACGAGGGTTGAGCAGGCTGTCTCTGCCAGGAGGCGGCATGCTGGGAGCGCTGACCGTTCTAACACCTGCCTTACTGTCCCCATTAGCACTTCGAGGAATGGCCAGTAGAGTGATCTAGGGAGAAGGAACACAAAAAGCCTCTAAGTTACTCAAAGTTCACGTTAGATGCATTAACACTTTTAGGAAAACTACTACTAGTTGTAAAAGCATGAATGTTCCTTTCAGATTCAATTGCTGGCAGTTGTTTATATCTGCCTGGTATTTCTCAGGACTAACCATTGAACCTAAGACCTCAGACCTCACACAGGAAGATCAACTCCTATAAGAATTGTCACGGGAACTAAGTGACAGCAGATCCCAGTGTCTCCGGGGTCCACTTTCCCTTCCGCCACCTCCCTTCCTCCTGAGCCCTCTGGGCTCCACCCCTGGGTACTGTCTCGCCATGTAAGTGGTTTCCAGCTTTGCACACCACCAAACTCCTCTCAGTCACACTTCCATGTAGCCTTCACGCCTTTCTGACCTGCTTGCTGGTCTAGCTCTCCACGTTGCCGCCTCGCCACGCACCTCTTCACTTCTTGGAATGGCTTGCTGTGGGTGTTCAAGTGTCCGTAGCTCTCTGCCTAGCAGATTGCTAACCTGCTGGTTGGCCCAGTAAACTTTTACACCTGCCATCCTGTAAGACTCAGCTAAAATGTCTCTTCCAGATATTGTATTACTTCCTTCCAAGCTGTGTCAGCTCCCGAGAGAATTACTTATACCTTAGAGACTGTGTGTTTCTTGGGGCCGTGCATTTTATTTCGACTGCACAGTATCTGATAAATAGGTGCTCAGTAAAACCTGAAAACAATCTTATCTTCCATTCCTGTGTAGAACAATGTGGGGGAGAGATTTACATAAAGAAGAATTGGAAACTGATATGGGGGAATTTATATTAAACCACGTTCATACTTAAATTCACTTTATGTGATTTTATCTTTAAACATAAAAAAGTGGGACCAGATTCCTTAAGTCTCTTTCAGTTTTAAAGCTCTTATCTAAAAGAAAATTCCCTCAACACCTCACCCCATACAGTTCTCTTATATTTTCCATCAACCATTACATTTTACAAATTACTCTTTAAAAATGTTCATCACATGCTAGGAGCTCTGCTTAATGCAAATTAAATAGAAATCCCCCCACAGAGAAGTCAGTGCTGGAGACAGCGAACATTGGAGAGATCCTTTGAATGGAAGACTCTTTCCTGGCATACAAATCACAGCTCCAATGCTAATCAGATCTCCTGAGTTGCATTCACTCTTGGCCCAAATTTCTGGCCTGTGGAGTCAATCTCTGTAGTGTCAAGAACCCCGGGCATCCTTGCCAGACAAAGCTAATTTCCAATCCTGCCTGTTACACTGCTGGCTCTATGACTTTGGGGAAGGTGTCCAACTTAGGAGGACCTCTATTTTCTCACCCATAAAATGATCTAACAACAGCACAAACTTCACAGATTTAAATGAGATGATGAGGCTAAATTCCTGTCAAATTGTGGGTGCACATAAGTAATAACTATTTTATCTTTGCATGACTCTGGGGCTCCCTCTGTTTTCCAAGGGGAGGTTTGGATTGGTTGGTTAGTGGGTCTTGCTCTGCACTGGAGATGAGTGGGATGGTGGGAAATCTGATCATAGGACAGAGACCTGGGGACTACCCATTAGGTATGACACACTGTGGAGTTTGCTGTGGGTCAGGTATTCCCAAAGTTCCACGACAGTCATAAACTCACAGCCTGCCAAAGTGGACGCTGGCAGATTAGATTCTGGGCTCCGCTCCCTCTTCCAGTTGAAGATCTTTTCCTTTCCTGGCCTCTGAGCCAGGAAAGGCCACTGTACTTTATAGAGCTGAAAAATGCACAGAAATGTTTATTTCAGACAGGAAATAAAATGCCAGTATCAGGTCTGCATCTGTAATAATCTTTCTGCATATTTCACTTTGGAAGTGAGGCCCAGGGAGGATTATTTATCAAAGCGAAGAATTCAGAGCAGTAACACCTGAGTTCCATCTCAGACATGATGAATCAAGCTCTCCGAGCTGAGGGTGAAGAGTCCACATTCAGTCAAGTTCCCCAGGTAATTCTGCCGCACCTTAAACCCGTGCTTTTTCATGTGCAGTCCCCGGGACGGCAGCACTTAGGAGCTTCTAAGAATGCAGAATCTCAGGCTCTATGCCATACCCACTGAGACTGCACTCGTGAAGAATCGTGCTAAAATATACATAACACAAAGCTTAGCATCTTAACCATTTTTAAGTGTATGGCTCTGTTAAATGCATTCACGCTGCTATTCTACCACTCTCCAAAGTTTTCATCTTGCAAAACGGAAACTCTGCCCATTAAAGCTACTCCCCATATCTCCCCGACCCCAGCCTCTGGCAACGACCCGGAATCTATAGTTTAACGAGATCCCCAAGTGGCATATATGCCCACAAAGGATGGAGAAGCACTGCTGTATGTGTGCGAGCCCTGGATAATAAAAGCAGGAGCCACTGTGAGTTTCCTGAGGTGGTCAGGTCATGTCCTCGGGCAAGGCATGGAAACTAGACAGCAGAGCAATTACAAATCCCTCTAGAAAACTCTGTTGCATGGTTCCATTTAAGAACTATGGCTCCAAAGCAGTGATTTGCAGCTACCGACATATTAGGATCACCTAGAAACTTTTAAGTGCATGTGCTAGGCCTATCCCCAACCAGCCTACTCTACTAGCCTCCAGAAGCTAGGGCCAAGGATTTGTATTTTCAAGAGATTTCCCACAATTCTAATAACTTTGACAAGGTTTCAGAAACACTGAACCGGAGGGAATGGAGGCTGTAGGAAGGAGGAAGAGGATTCAGTGTGTGGGCATTAGAAGAGAATCGTGCTTCCATGGAAGGTATCGTAACAGCGCCTCCATTTTCCATCTCCTCTCAGGGGTTAAAAACAAACAAGCAAAAAGAAAACAACTGTATACTGTGTATGAAAAGAACAGCAATGTTATTAGACATGCCAACTCTTTAGATTCAAATATTCCTACTACCCTCCTCTCCAGTTGCCCATCGTTATTTCTATCATAGAGCTGTTTATTTTCTTAGTAGCATTTACCACAATTAGCAATTATTGTGCGTATTGTCTCCCCCCTCTCACTAAAGCAATAGAGGTGTCGCATGAGAGCCAGCTTCATAGCTCTTCCTCACCTCTCCTTCTTAAGGAGCCCTTGATAAATATTCAAGTGGATGAAACTCATGTACCAGCCAGCCTGCCATACCATGAATTCCCTTCCTACTTTCTGGCCCTAAGACAACTGTGTCATAGCGAGACTTCTAAGCTGTCAGAAGTGAGAGACTCACGGGGGTGGGGGAGACTGGGGGTGTGCACAGAGCGGTCGAGGTCAGTAGTGGCGGGATGTCCCAGGTGAAGGAGATCAGCATAGACAGCAGTGCAGACTGACTGGATGAAATTACCATTCTTACCAGAGGCGACTTTGAGCTAGAGAAATCTGAGCCTGTGTAAATGTGATCTTTGAACCTCCCAGCTGGTGAGCCTTGGATTGCAGTGCATTTTTGCAGCCCCTCACACAGAATTCTGTAGGGGAAGAACAGACTTAGGAAGAGTCTGCTCCCTCTCCTACTGGCTGTCCAACCATGGGTAACTACTTCGGTGTCTTCACCTGAAGATGGTACTGCTATCCATCCTGCAGCTTATACACCTGGGAGAGTACTTGACCTGTAGCAGCGTGACACGTATGTGAACACCCCCAACCTGCAATCTGGGTTTCCTGCCTTTTTGTTGACATTGCAGAACAACAATCACTGTTTCACTTCCCACGTTTCTGTGCACCAGGGACTCTGGGTCAGCTCAGCTGGGTGCTGTGCTGGGACTGGAGGTTACAGTTCGACGGTGATGGGGATCTCCCAGGCATGTGTGCACACGTGTCTGCGAGCTGGGAAGACAGGGAAAACTGGGGCAGGAGCACCCAGTACCTCCTCAGGACTCTGTGGACCTTGTGATTCTCCAGCATAACTAGACTTTCATGTGGTTCAGAGCTTCCAAGATGGTGTCCCCCCAAAATGCAGGCCAGGAGGAAGTGTATTGCTTGCACTGATCTGCCTCAGAAGTCCAGTGGCATCATTTCCTTGTGTTGGATTGGGGGAAGGACCATTCTTTTCAACCTTTTCTTCCTTTAGCTTTTACATGATTTCCGCCTCATCATGAGAACCACGCGTAATATTTATAGCACTGAAGAGCTTTATGCCATTTGATTGGCAGACAGCACACACCAGCTTGGGGACTGTCCTCTGTGTAGAGAGTTGTTGTGTAGGGAATACATTAAAAGTTGAAGAATTTATTTAACTGAGAACTGAGCCCAAATGGAAACACCTTCTGCTTCTTTCTGTTCTCCACTACTGAATTCTGCAGTCAGAGACACGGATCTGGTATGCACGCCAGTTAGGTACTTGTGATAGTGATAGAAATGAGACTACAGTACATGGAATGCTTCCGGGGGAAGTCTCCTTATAAAGAAAATGCTCTGTTTGTTCTTCCTCGTCTGTTGTCAGCCTCGAGCCTGGATGAGAACTGGAGCAGCATTTATCTTCTCAGATCATGGGACAAGGACCACATCTTAGAGACTATAGAGCTGGCAGGCAGAAGGTGATCTGACTCCTTAATTTGGGGTACTTTGCCACACCACCCTCAGAATATGTACTTGGAAAACCCCTTTGCAAGAGAGAGCAATCAGCTGCTATATACAGTTGAGTCTAACTTGAACTAACAGAAGGTATAGTTAAATCATGCTTTTTGCATACTTACTTAACTTGAATGAGGTTTAATCACACATAATGCAGATTCCCTGATGATCAAATAGTTTATAGTCTACTAATTGTATTGAACTGCTGGCTCAAAGTACACTCTTGATAAACTGCCAAATTTTAAATGCTGAGATGCTGAAGAAAGTGTAATTGTTCCCCAAAACCCAATTTTAGATAGCAATAGTCATGAATTTCTTCAGACACCGAAGATTACCCCTTAAGGAAAACACATGCAAAAAAGAGTCATAATCAAGTTAAAGCATTGCCATTCATTTTATGGATTTTGTTAGCCATGCTTACCTTAAATTTTTAAAAGATTTTAGATACACTTATTGTGCTAGAGAATATCATCTGTGGCCTAGAAACACATATTTGGTATTTCATGTCTGCTTTTTGTTAGAAAATGAGCGAAGCGGAAGTCAGCATTGAGACTATGAGAATGTAGCTGAAAAGGAATGAAGTAGAAGAACATGATACTACTCAGTAGAAAAACTGGGGAAAGTAGATTTTACAGGAAGGTGATGACAGAGTGTGTCCTATGGGCTAATAAGAACTTAGGGTAGAGACAATGTCTCCTATTTGAATCATGGATTTCTGTTGACAAAGTCCATTAAATTACCTCACACAGAGATAAGGAGTAGAACTCCCGAGTTGCCCAGGGTTATGGGTGACAGAGGGATGACTATAAAGGAATAGCAGAGGCATGTTTTCAGATGATAGAGAATCATAAAATCTCCACACTCCAGCAACTCAAGAAAAGCAAGGTTGGCCATATGTTTGTCATGTATGCACATATTCCTGAATGATTCAGGATTTTGTACCTCGCACTTAAGCTGCTTTGGAGACCAGTTTTACAAAAAATACAAATTAAATTCAGAGTCATGGGAGAGACCTCTGCAGCTGAGAGATCCTAGCCTCACATTTTATTTGTTCCACAGTAAAACCAACCCTGGTCATTATTTATTGCTTTAAATATCATCAAAGGAGGGCCCATAGTATACATACTTCCTGGAAACCTTTTCTCATCAACGCGGTATCTTGAATACTCCTTCCTGTCAATTTAAATTCTAGGTGTGCCCTGGTGGAGCAGTGGTAGGTCAATCACCTCTGAAGGAGTAAACCACGTACTCCTGGGTTTGAGTCCTGGGTCCAGAGGGAAGCAACCAGTGTGAACAACTAAATAAAATAAAATAAAAAATATGTTTCTTCCTTTCTCTTCCTGCCTGCCTGCCTGCCTGCCTGCTTCATTCCTGACTGCACCTTTCCTTAAAAAAAAAAAGTGTGTGTGTGTGTGTATGATTCTAGTGCATGCTTTAAAATAATTCTGTTTATTTTATACTTACTGAATGATACTTAAATTATTTCCACACTTTGGTCCCCTCCCTGGGAGGTGATCTATACACCAACAGAGCCTGGACTCTGATAAGCACTGAATAAACACTTGTTGAATTGATGCATTGTTTTGAGCTGTGTAGTTTCCAGGTTTGGCAGGTTAGAAGATGGTGATCTCTTCTCTGAAGCTGCCCCAGACTGGAGAGGTGCAGGCAGAACAAAGCCTCACTCTTCTGCTCCTGTGCCTAGCTGTTGACCCCTCCCTCCTCCCCACACTCAACCTAGCTCCCCGTGAAGGGGAGGAAACCTCACTGAACAGGTTTGGCAGAAAATAAGACGGTGTTTCAGGAATGTGCTCTAGATTTCAAAGCAAGTTTATTAACTTTATAGGGAAAGTTTCCTGAATATTCTTTTTCCAAATCAATGACAGCAAAGTCCCAAACAGAAAACCTGAAAGACAGGGGCACTCTGAGGTCTTGAGTACATATAACTGTGGTAAACCTGAAAAACAAATCACTAAAAAGAATACAATTTTCACTAGACCAAAGAGCAGGGACTCTAGAAATGAAGTTCTTAGATGACAAAGTGGACTGTGGATATATCTACTTTAGCTGGGCCCGAAGGCACAATCAGTTTGTTTGTGGTTAGAGACACAATAATAAATAATGAGCAAACTGAAAGTACTAGCAGAGAAACAATAGACTCAACATCTACCATCTTAGAATAATGAATAGTGTTTTGGTGTTTTTAATGAGAAAATTTGTAAGCTCATTTCCTGGAATAGATCTCTCAATTTTTCATGAAAGATGATGGGATATTATGTCTACCAAGTATTCATTTCCAGTCTCTGGTTTTTCAATCTTCTAAAATGGGATCACTCTTCAGGGATTTTGTCATGTTCTCCTGCTCTTCCTTTCTACTTTCTCAGCTTTTATGAAAGTTTGCCAGGAGCAGGCTCTTGCTTCTTTCACTGTGTCCAAGTGGCTGCCAAGCACAAGTTTCAGTAAGTAGGTCACAGGTCTTGCCCAAGGTTTCCTCCAGCTGTCTTGAGCTGTCCTGATATCTCTTTTTTGCTATTCCAGTTATTCAGGATGTGGGACCTCTAGTGGACATTGTTAGTTCACTTAACACCCTCTGTTCCCCTGTCCTAATAGTGCGGACATTTTCTGATATGTACCTTTTCCCACGAGGTCCAGACATTTCAGGGAAAGCTGCCTCCTCCACCAACTCAAGAGGCAGGCTCTGGGGTGCAGAAAGCCACCATTCTTTCACAGTCCGTTCCTTAGTCCATCTGTTCAAGGATGTGCCTGTGACTCAGGCAGTCCAATCAAGGTGACTCTCAGCTTTCTGCTGGGGACTTAGGTGCTCAACTGTCTCATTGGATAAAGCAGAAAGCATTTAGCTTTTGGTGCAGCTGGCAAAAACTAATCACCTGTGTTTCCCACTTTTTTCCGGGGCACACAACTCAACTATATTTCCATGCCACCCCACCTCCCCCCGGCCTAAAATTAAGTATGGCCATTTGACTGAGATCTAGTCAATGGAATGTGATCCAATTTGATGTCTCACCTTTCAAGTCTGACCCCTCTTCAGTGATGTTGGATTTTAGTTCCCTGTCTGCTGGCTGAATGGAGGAACCATCATGGAGGGAGCCTGACTAACCCCTTGGAGGAACGCTTTCCAGGACAACTGCTTGCAGAAAGCGTTGCATGAAGAAAGAAATTTAGATTGTAAGTCACCAGAATTTTGAAGTTATGGGTTAAATGTCAATCCTCCCTAATTAGTTCACTTCCTTACCTCTGAACCCTCCATTTTATGATCCCATAAATCCTTTTTATTGATGCAACAACTTTGAGTTGGGCTTTTCTGTTACTACTTAGAACATGATAACTGATACAGATCCTGCACCCCTGTACCCCATCTTATGACTGCATTGTGGCTTTTGATTGTACAGTTGATACTTACTTGATTCAGTTCCTTTCAGGCATTCAATGTTATCCTGCCTACGGAGATTGACTCTTGCTTGGTTAATGGCTTAATTAGCCACTGTGGTAGGCACTCTGCCTATTTTCTTCATTCATTAAAATAAATCATTTTTTTTTTCACTGCCATTTTATCTTGATCTAGGGATTGAGAATAATCAGCCCTGGTTCTATGCTGCTCCTGGTTAATTATTTAATGCTGTATAATTACTTACTAAAAATCCTAGCAGAGAAATGTTCTTAATAACAGTCAAGGCAAGGAAAAATACACTTCATCCCTATTTTCATGTGACTTCTCTTATGACCACATCAAAGCATTCATCTTTGCTATTCCTATAACTTTCAAAGGACTCAAGAGACCTAGAAGGCAAGTGACAAGGGTCAATGGAGAAATAAAGTGGTTTGATTTTGTCCTTTGCAGAATGTTGTGTATTTGATACAAGCAGTCCACTTTGCCCATTGTAAAGGTCACATCCTTGTCATATCCATATTCATGAGCAAACTATGCTGAGAAAGTACCAAATTTAACCAAGAACAAGTGATTTTTGTACCAACATTTCTTACCCTATTTCTAATGTCCTAAAGCAGCCTTCCTGTGCAACGTGCTCCATTAGTTTAGAGACAGTTACTGATATCACAGCCAACTCTTTTAAAATTACTAATCCTGTTTCCCATCTTTCCTACCTCCATTTGCCTTGAGCATTGGAAGCACAAAAGTGATTACGAAAGTCTCCTTCCTCTAAGCACTTGCAGTTTCATGGAGCAAACAAGCACATACACATTTAATTTTAATAAAATAAGGAATGTGCTAGCATACAGTTAGACATATGAGAGCAAAGAAAAGGGCCTCTTAGTCCAAATCCAGGTACAAAGGTTTTCAGCAGGGAAGGGATGCCTCAGCTTAATCACAACATGAAAAATACTATGTGAACAGAAATGACACACAACTTGCTGGGATTTGATGAGTAGAGGGACATATACCAGTAGGATGGTGGACAGCATAGATGGTCAGGACTTAGAACAGGAATCTGAGCAAGTGTTTGAATTATTTATTCCTATTAGAATTTAAGCTCTTTGAGTGTAGGAACCTGAAATGTCTCACTTGCTGCTGGAACTTCAGTACCTAAAACAGTGCCTAGTACCTAAAATGATGTTACATAAATATTTGCAGAACTGAATGAATAGTTGGAAAAATGCCATCAGATATGTAGCTCATAAATATCACTTTGGCAGCTGTGTGGAAGCTCTCAGGGAGGTCAGTCACGAGGCTAAAACAATAGCTCGGGTTGGGAATGAGACCTCCACATGAGAACAGGATAAGAGAGGATGTGTTGGATAAATGTTTACAAAGTGAAATCAGCATGTCTTGAAACTGGATATGAGAAGTGAAGGAGAGATTAGGATCATTGTTAGTGACATGGAAAATATGGAAGATGAACAGACAGGGAGTTAGGGGATAACACAGAAGAAATCATTTCTTTTAACGAAGTCATCCCACTATCGTCTCCATGAGCCTTCCTTGACCTTGGGGGCCACTGAAACAGGTTCGAGTCATGTTCATGGAGTCATGTTCATTCAAGTCACATTTATGTAATTTTGAAATTATATACTTTATAAAATGATAGTATTTTTGTATATTCTAAATAATGTTATTTGTAAATGTATGTTAGAACTTCTAGTGAGAGACCTGTCTTCCAGGTTGTTTTACTCTTCTTTGTAATTTCCATATCGACTCAATGTTTTAAGTTCTTGACCCTTCCTCTCTCCCTTCCTCCCTTCGTTTCATCTATCTCATTTCAATAATACTGTCATTATAACTTATCAAAATGACTTTTTTTTTTCAGGGAAGACAGTATTCCTTAATGACTAGAAGACATAAATTTTTCTTTTTTTGTCTACTATTAGGATGTTGCAAGAGTTGATTTTTATCTAAACAGACAATTTGTATGTATTTTGATCCTGACATGTAAATAAATTTTAGTTTGTAAATACCGCATTTCTGTCCTCTCCATTTACTCTTTTTGGTCTTTACTATTAGTGGATTAGAATCTCTGTAAATGGCCAAAACAAGAAATATAGTAGCTTTTATTCTCTTTTAAGAGAGAATGGAAGGGAGAGGAGGAGAAAACAATTTTTTAAGAAGAAAGGAATGAAGAGGAAGCACTTCTATCTATTTGTTTATTCGTTTTTGATTGTTCCTCTGGCCCTGTGTCTCAAACTCTCGCTCGCAGGCTTTACATGGTCTAGACCCCAGTCACAAACTTAGCACTTGAGCCACTGGGGTCAACAATGATTTCTCACTTTTAAGTAATGTTTTATCTGGTTGTAACCTAACTGTACCAGTGATCTGCTTATATTTTTCTTTCTTTTTTTTTTCCCCTCAAAGGAAAGGTGCAGGCAGGAATGAAGGTGAGCCAGCAGGCAGGCAGGAAGAAAGAAGAGGAAGAAGCATTTTTCTTTTTTTAATTTAGTTGTTCATCTTGACTATTCCCACTAGCCCTGGACCACAGGGCTTGAAACTATGTGAACTGTACCCATCAGATCTACCCACTAAGCCACTAGCGCACACCTATTTTATTTTTCTATGTTAATTATATTATGACAGACATATGAGACATATAAGAAATTGAAAAATGATAAAATGAACACCTGAGTCTTCCTACCCAGTTTAAGAAACACCAGTTAGATTTAAAAGTATTTTCTGATTGTGAAAGTAATATATATTTGTTATAAATAGTTTAGAGTACAGGAAAGAATAAGAGGAAGAAAATTACCCATGCTATAATTACTCAAGATCAACAAATATAGTAATTTTGTACTTCCCTAAAATGTTTTTATGCAGAAAATCATATTGTAAAATAACTTTATACCTTGTTTTTTCCTCTTAATCCTGGATCATAAGTATTTTCTCCTATTATATTACAAATATCCTCTTTAATAGTTATAAGAAAATTCATTTTAAGACTGAATGATAGCTTCTAAACTTTCAAAATTATTGAACTTGTAAGTTACTTTCAATTTTTCATTATAATAAACATATTCTGATCTATATATTTTGAATAAAGATGTTCCTGCATTATGAGGCCATGTGCCATGTGTGTCTCGTGTATTCTACCTTTCCTTGGATGGATTCCTCAGAGGTAGAAGCATAAGACCAAAGGTAATGAACACTAACAAGTTCCCCATACGTCATGCCAAAACTGCCTTTCCAAAAGCTCTAGCAATTGGTGTATTTTATAGCACATGCTTCTCAGCACTCTGGTTACAACTGATCTAGTTACCTTCTGTTTTTAAAAAACACATGTATGAGAACATGTGAATGGGACCATACTCTGCAAATTATCCTTTAATCTTCATTCTCTGGCCTATTGTCCTTTATGGTCTTTATATAAATATGAACTAACATAATTTTAAAAATTATTCATTTTTATTGATATATTTGACATATAATACTAAGTAACTGTAAGGCCTGCATATGTTAATTTGATACATTTTTAAACTGTAATATGATTGCTGTTACATTGATGCTTTGCACCTCTATAGCACTACATAATAATAGTATGATAATGTTGTCTATGTCATTGCAGTTGATCCTGGAGCAACAATACTAGGTCTACTTACATGCAGATTTTTGAAATCAATAAGTATATTGGAAAAATGTGGAGATCTTTGACAATTTCAAAAAAAACTCACAGGCAAACACAGTCTAGAAATAAGAAAAACATGGAGAAAAAGTGACTTAAATCTTTATGGCTTATTTACTATTCATTTAAAATTTTTACCCTTACACAACATTAACCTTAAATCGTAAACATAATTTTCAAATCATAAGGGAAAAGCAGGTCAAACGAGAAGTTACTATTAGGTGATCAATAGTGGGGATAACTTGGTAGGGAGGGAAGTACAAACGAGGGGGTTCAAGGCTATGAGGATTTACTAGGCAGTGATTCAAGTCACATGCATTTGTAGCTGATTGTGCTTATAGGATTTTATAAATTACAGAATTTTAGGATTGCAAAATGTACATGCAGACTGCATCCTGGAGGCCTTTATTTATTTATCTTTTTTTAAGGAAGGCAGGCAGGAATGAAGGCAGTCAGGAGACAAACAGGTAGGAAGAAAAAAGAGGAAGCATTTTAATTCATTGCTAATTTTGGTTGTCCCCCCTCCCCCCAACCCCCAGACCCAGGCAGCAAACCTCAGTCCCTGGATTTTAATGTAGATTGCACCCCGGGAATGGGCTAACACCTGAGACATCAGGGTGCCATTGAAGATTATTTTTGATAGTTGTAGAATTTTAGCTTGCAGCTGTGCTTTATTTGTGTATTAAAGATATTATCATTGGTTTCTGGTTATCATTATTGCTCAAAATCAACTCAATCCAATTGCCCCACCTTCAAAGGTAATTTGACTTTTTCTCAGGCTACTCTCCTCTCCTTCTGTCATCCCTTTGTCTTTAGTTCTTCAATTTCGTTCTGAAATATCTAGGTATGGATTTTTAAAATGATCTTTTTTGGTATTAACTGGCCTAATGAATTTTGAAAGAGACTCAATTAGTCCTAGAAGATTATTAGTAATTATTTATTTAAATATCATATTGTCCCTATCCTCTCTTCCCTCCTTTTCTGGGATTTTGAGCAATTGCACGTTAGATGAGCTAGATATTTGGTAGTATGAAGGGGTTACTATAAATTGTAGGTATGAAAATGATATCGTAGTTCTGAGCTTTTAATTACCCTTATTATTAAAGGGCATACATATTTTAAACATAAGTTAGGCCATCTTTTGTCTCTTCCAGGTCACTCTCCTCTGCTGTGTGTTGCCAATATTTTTGACTCCTTGTTCTAAATTCTTGCTAACATTATGAGCTACTTTGAGTTCACTCACCCCCTTTTCTGCTGTATCCAGATATATACATACATATACAATTACACGCACACACATAAATACATGCATAAAATTTATTTATAAAATTTTATTTGACTCTTTAACCAATCTATGCCAATTTTATATATTTTCTGCAAATATTCCAATTTTGTCATTATTTAAGCCTGATAAGCAAAGTACTTTTATCGTCTGAGTCTGATCATTCTGATATCTGAAGTCCTAACAGGCTTTTTCTACCATCTCCTATTTCTGCCTTTTGTTGAATTGCTTTCTTGTGAGCCTGGTTACCTTTCATGGCAGGTTGGCCATTGTCCTGAAAATTGCCTGTGAAGCTGTCCGTAGCCCTAGGATGAACATGCCTCCTCTTGGGAGACTTTTTGTATTTGCTGCTACAGATTCTTAGAAAACACTACCACTTTGGAAACACTTCGAACCAAATTTATGGCGCAAGATTCTTTTGTCTCCCTCAAACCACATGCATCCAGGAGGCAAATGCATATGAGGACTGGTTTATGGTCAAATTTTTAATGTGAATTTTCTCTGCTTTTCCTTTTTTCTCCTCTTCTGCTCAGCTCTAAGGTAGCATTTTATAGTGTCTTGTGGTCGTAAGGCAGAGGACATGTTTAGTTCTGTTTTACACTTAGACTAGGGGTGTTGCATTTTGTGGTTAAAGGTTATAGGAACATGAATGGATCTAGAGGGGATTATGCTAAATGAAATAAGTCAAAAGATGATAGGTACTAGATGATGTCACTCACACGTGGAAGGTGAAAAGACAAAACAAAGGAACAGATGAAACAAAACCAACCCTTGGACACTTGCAACAGAACTGAGGTCACCAACAGGGAATGGGGCTAGAGCAAGAGGTAGCGGAGCCCACTGGACAATGGAGAAAAACACTTGGTGATGTGGTGGAGGGCAGGGGGTGTTGACATATTTAAGTAATGGGGAAACCGCACATATGGGGAACCTGCACGTGTGAGGTTTATTTTAACGTGCAAAGTCAATGTTATTGCAGTAAAACAAATAAGACATTATTACAAAAAAAAAAAAAGGTTATAGGGACAGTCTTCTAGAACTGTCCCCCTATGCTGGACTTGGACTTCTGTCCCCTTATCCCGCAGGTGGTACAACCTTGCCCTTATGGGTTGCCTTCAATTCCCTCAGGGCACAGTAGTTTTGGTGCCCCCTTCCCCATATATTATTCTGAAAGCGAACTTTTATCAAAAAACTGACAATATCCCCACCTATAAATTCTTTCAACATTTCTGTTGTTTAAGGTGATACAAATAACACTTCATTTCTATAAACCAGAAGTTTTCTGCTAGGCACTTAATTCTGTAGTTAACAGAAAGAAAGACTCAGTTTAGAGGAGCCCTGGTGGTCAGGGATCACGTCTGCGCGTCCAGCTGAGCACAGTCCGCGAACGTCCCGAAGTCCCGGGTTCATGAACCAGGACGGGCGAGGTGGGGGGTGGGGACGGCCGAGACGTACAACTAAAATAAAAATAAATCAAAATACTTCTTCCTCGCTGGGCTGCTTGATTTCACTAAAGGATAAAATGTTTTTTAACAGTCAATAACATAAATAATTTCAAGTGGCATCACTTGTCTGTAGCACTGTATGAAATTCCATCTATTGCTCCCTCCCTTTCTAGATACCTGATACTCAATTGGCAAAGGTATTTTAAATAATCAAGGACACAGATGGTGACATTTACCAGTATCTAACCATCTAACCTTAGGCTTCCATTTTCTCAAGTCTGAAATGAGAAGGTTGCACTCTGAACCCTGAAATGAGAAGGTCATTTCAGTTCAAAAAGTAATCTAGCTTCTTTCAAGCTAATAATCTGGGCTAGTTCAGCTTTTTCCCTGGGGAAGGGAGAGAACGACAGGTCTATCCAGTTACTACTTTTTTCCTCTCCTCAGTCCAAAAATTATAAACAAAGAATTTGTAGAAAACAAAAATAAACCCTTAGATTATGAAACAAAATGGGGAAAGGAGATGGGGTGGGTAAATCGGGCAAAGGGGATCAATTGTATAGTGGTGGATGGAAGCTAGACTTTTGGTGGAGCTATGACGTAGCATATACAGGTGCCAAATTATAATGCTATATACCCGAAACCTGTAGAATGTTATAAACCAGTGTTACTTCAGGTTACAAGAAAGAAATAAACATCTTTACCTCACACCTTAAAAAAAGAAGTTTGCAGTCATATACAACAATAAATCAATATATTATGCAGAAAAAAACATTGAGATCTATTTCAAACTAAGGTCATATTTGGAAGTGGTCATGTGGGGGCAGTTAGGTCTTAAACATGTCTTTCTGAGAGGACACAATTCAGCCCACAACAGCTCTGTATAAAAGAAATGGTGAGGAATGCAGAAGAAGCCTGTATACCTCCTCCAGCTCTCTGCTCCAGAGTACCCGTTCCCTGCCCTATCTACTCCTCTGCATCCCAACACCCAGAAGCTGACTCCCCAACTGCTGGGGTGTCTGTCATGTTCTAGATTATTCTACTACCTTAAGGAGTATTAATACGCAACAACCACAGGATGAACCCATTGTCTGTACAAGAAACAGAATATTATCAATACTTACTGGGAACCACAGAAAGCTGAAAGAACACCAGATTTTAACATTGTGACTGGGTCATTCAAGCTGAGCATAGGCAATCTTTTGGGGTGAGGACCTGGCTATCTCCACTGGCACTCCAGGTTTCTATTTGAGTAAATTGCCATGTTGGCTGCTTTGTTTTAGCTAAAGTAAGCAGACTTCTTTAAATGCAGAGCCTCAGGAAGAAGTGAGGACAATGAGAGTTGGCCTGGTATATTCCTCTTTCCAGTTCTTGGACCAGTTTTGAGCCCCTGTGGATAAGTGCACAGAGACAGCAGGTGCTCCTAGGGAGCCTAAAGGCACAAGCATTTTGCTGTGGAGCCCAGGTTGTGGCATAAAGTGTGAGGGAGAGGGGTGCTGTCTCCATTTCTTCATGGGGCACAGCTGGCTGTGGAGCAGGGAGGAACAAAAGATAGTCGGTATTGTTCAGTGTTTGAGGGTTTGTAACGGGAAGGGTATTAGACTCTTCCTTCTTTCCGTTTTTGAGGGGGAGATGGGAGACACTGGCAGCTGTCTTTGGCAGTGACTAAGTGATGCCTTCCTCAATCTCTTCTGGGTAGAGGACTTATGTATAAGAAAGGCAAAAAGAGGAACAGGAGCAAATTTGTTTCTAAGCAAATGTGAGACAACTTTGGGGTATCCCAGAAACAAGTAGAACTTTCTATTTTAAAGCAATACTACCAACTGTTTTATTTATTGTAATAAAATATATATACAACAAAAAACTTAACATTTTAGTCATTTCTAAGCATACAGTTCAGTGGCGTACTGACACTGGGGGATAACCATCATCGCTATCCATCTCCAGAATGTATTCATCATTCCAAATTGAAACTGCACCTCTGAAGCCTATTAGACATGATCTTCTCATTTTCCCCTCCCTCCAGTTCCTTGTAACCTCATCTCATAGCCTGTCTCTGCCTATTTGACTACTCTAGACATCTACTATAAATGGAATGGTATTTGTCGTCCTGCATTTGCCTGCTTTCATTTTGCATAATGTCTTCAAGATTGATCCATGCTGTAGCATACATCAGAATTTATTTTCTTTTTAAAGGTGAATAATTAACATTCCATTGTAATTATCCATTTATCCAACAACTACTAGGAGAACTTTAATATAGAGAGCTAGGTCCTGCAGCTATGTAGGTGGAAACTAACAAATTAGCAGAGTTCAGACACTAATACCACCTGACTTTACTTGTACCCAGAGACTTATTACACCTGTGGACATTAGTTACTCACCTGTAAAATTTTTTTCACCTGTCATCTATATTAATTTTTGCTAAGAAAATGAAACACAGCTGTCTAAAGTCACCCAGTCCACTAGTAGGTTTGTTTCTTAATGACTGGACTAGACACAGAACAGGAGTGAATGGGTGGCCCTTCTTCCTTAAATTTCATAAAAAAATATGGTCCCCAGGGCCATCTGTGGGGAGGAGAGTGTCTCACCCAGAGAGAAGACAACTAAAATGAATTTCTGCTCTCTGTTGACTACAGAGAGGAGAGATGGCAAGAAGTAAGTTCTAGCTATATTGGAATTCTCACTTCCTTGTATGAAAATAAATTATATTTTAGAAATAACTTTCAGATTTACTTGCCCATATTCTAGTAATAGTTCTAAGAATTCATAAATATATTGCTGCTATTTGGTTCATCTGACTGATGGAATATTGACAGGATGTGATTTATATATGCAGAATGACACAGCTGGAAGGTTATATGATTGTAATTACTTAGGGTTTTATTACCCTCCCCACAAATGGAAAATGTGAAAATGTGAAAGCACCAACTGTTCCCAATTACTTGAGATATTTTCCGTTAATACATAACTTCCTACATTTTATTAGCCAAATTGAAAGAAAAATGATCAGGTTATTGCATAGAATTTTAAGTTGAATTAATGGGCCTTTATGATTGCTTAATAAAACAATTATATGGTTGAAGTATGATTACCAGAAAGGACATCTGAATTTAATTAGGATGTTATAGATAATTTTGACATCATTTCTAATGTGTGAGCTTTTCCCCACACTGAGCAATTCTCCAAGGCCAGCAGGGTATCCAACAATTCAACTCAATTCTGACACTATCTACCTGGAGATAGTATCCAATCTCACAGGTTAAGGGCTCAGTTCCATAAGACTTTCCCCCTATCTCCACTTCAGATGCCAATCACAAATCCAAGTTGTCACCTGTGCTTCTCACTGACTGGCTATAAATCAAAGGTTTCCACCACAACCTCCTTGGGTTTGATTTATTTGCTTGAACAGCTCATAGAACTCAGGAAACCAGTTTTTTCACTATATTGTTGATTTATTACCAAAGATTAATCAACAGCCAGATGAACAGATACATAGAGTAAGGTTCCCAACAAAAGAGTTTGGTCCTAGTGAATTTTGTGATCCTGTATAGTGGCCCTTGGAAGTATTTTGCTTCCAACTTCAAAGATCTCTGAACTCCATCCTTTTGGGTTTTTATGAAGTTTCATTAGATAGCCATGACTGATTGAATTACTGGGAATTGGTGATTGATTCAATCTCTAGTTCCTCTCCTCTCTCTTAGGAATTCAGAGGGCTGGGACTGAATACTCCTCTAATACTATGGTTGGTTCCTCTATTGATCAACCCACTACCTTAGGTGACCAATGGCCTTTCCAAAAGTACCCTCACTAATGTAACAAAAGACACCCTCACTGCTCTCAAGACAGGACATTCCAAAGGTTTTAGGAGTTCTCTGCTATGACAAGGATGATGACAAATATATGTATGTCTCTTATCATCAAATTTATACAGTATGTGTAACAGCTGATGCTCAATGAAATGTCAAATAAAAAAGCCACACGAGATACAATATAACTCTTTATGAATAAGTTTATTGCCATAAATAGATATATAGTCTACTTGTCAGATATAAATAACAAAAGAAAATACGCAACTGAAACTTTTTAAACCAATTTTCTCTCCTGAAAAAGAGCATACCCAGGAAAGTAAAATAAAATTAGAATTGCATTCTACCTACTAGCCACTATCCTTACACTGGACACAAAAAAATTGAAAATTCATCTGGTTGTAAAAACCTGTTGACCAGCTTAACTAAGAGGAGGAGTTTGATTTTGTTTATATGATCTTGTGTGACTATAGGAGTGCTAGACTTCTTGAACCTGAAGATATTTCAGAAAAGAAGTAGCAACAAATCTTCAGCTGCTCATGCTTGTCAGATTGAATTTCTGTAGTGCTAAGATGGCATCACAATAGTTGGCTAGTTGTCCCCTTTAGACAGCTTGTACTAAGTGGTGAGCATCCTAAGAAAATTCAGAGTATTATAGAATTTCTTCTCAGGGTTGGAGAGTATTTTCTATATCAATGAATATCCTGGGTACTTAGAAATAAACTTTCCAGGGACATAAATGCTTGCTTACTGTAGCAAAGCATTAATCTAATGATACAGCATTAGGTCAAGTAGTTTATGGTGTTTAACAATTTATCTATAGGAGACCCGGCAACAGAAAATAGTCTCTTCTAACCTACCTAATTTTAGGAATTTAAAAAGACCATGTGTTACACATTAGGGTGATTTTACTCCTCAGTCACCCCACTACTTCATATGTCTTAATCTCTGTGGCACATGAGAGTTTAGGGATTTTTTTTTACAGAATATGAACCATATTAGTATTTTCTCCCACTATATTTTGCTTACATTTCCACAAGTATATTCCATAAGCATATATATGTATATGTATATATATAGTACCCTAAACAAGAAAATGTACACGTGTATATAAATGAAGAGGAAATACATAGTATAGCTAGTAGGATATATATGTAAAAAAGTAGAAATGGTTACCTTTGGGAGGGAGAAGAGGGTAGGGGCCCAGTATAAAAGTGAGTTTTTACTTTTCATTTGCCACATTTAAAAAAATGTTCACCTTAGTGAGTATCATTTTTATAATTAAATTTTGAAAGATAATTCACTTTGCATCTGATCTGTGCATGAAGAGAATGAAAAAGTCGTTACAACAATGTGAGTCTAACATCAAAGTGCCCAAATGTGTTTGGATTATCCAGAATGTCATTCATAATCATGTTGGCTAGTAAATACTGGCATCAAGATTTCTCTGATTTGTAATTCTTAATTATAGTACATAAAAAGGGCCAGTAACCAACAGCCAAAAAATTGGAAGCAACTAAGATGTCCTTCAATAGGATAAACTGTAGTACATTTATACAATCAGATATTATTCAGTGAATAAAAAGAAAACTATCAATAAATGGACATGGAAAATTAAACGCATATTGTTATGGGTGGAAAAGCCAGTTAGAAAAGGCTATAAATATTGTATAGCTCTAACTATATGACATTTAAAAAGGTAAAGTTCTGGTGACAGTACAAAGAGCTCAGAGATTGCCAGGGAAGGAGAAAGGGATGAACAGGCAGAGCACTGTAACTTTTAGGGGAGTGGAACTACTCTGTATGATATTGTAATGATAAATGCATGACTTTATGCATTTGTTAAAACCCACAGAATAATATAGCACAAAGAATGAATGCTCATGTTTCTATATTGCCTGATCAGTTGTAACAATTTTATGCACTAAACTACTACAAGATTAGTTAAATGGGACCTTGAGGAGGGAAAATACATTTTTTTTTACTTTCTGCTTGATTTTTCTGTAAAACTAAAGCTTCCCTTAAAAGTCTGTTAACTGTAAAATGTAATACTGTTTTAAAAATATTTATATATGCAAATTAATAAAAAATCAGTCAGACTATAATACATTAAAAATTAGCATTTTAGGACCAAGTCAGGGCTATGATGATCTAAGTCATGTTTTACAAGGTTGAGGTTAGAAAATGCTTTCCTTTGCTATCTACTTTGCACAGCTGTCCCCAGACCAGGCCAGATGCGCCTTCCGGCAGTGCTGGCGCGAACCTGTTGCGCCCTGGTGCGCCTTGGCATATTTGGCAAGGGCTAGCCTTCTGCACCCCACACTGCCAGGATCCACCTGGTTCCTGCCAGGCTGCAGGGGCACTGCAGGAGATTCCCCGTGCTCGTCTACTGAGGTGATTATCACTGAGGTCAGGTGGCCCTGCCAGGGCACCCCTCAGAGCCAGCTCCACCAGAACGTCCAGTTCCGTGTTAATGATCATGCGCACTGAGCGCAATGCCCAGAGGCCAGGGACGGCAAAGACGCGCAAGCGGCTCTGCTATGAGAACCTCTCTGCCAACGACGACTGTGACCAGCAGGGTCCAGAGTAGGAGGCCCTGGAGCACGAAGCCCGCTGGGCAGTGCAGCTGGTAAGAGAAGACCTGGGTGGGTCTCGGTTGTTTCTCCTGCCCCTGGTGCAGAGCTCAGAGCCCAAAGCCACAGTGCAGCAGATGCACTCTGCGCTTTGGACGTTCAGTCTGTCATCTGTAAAGCCTGGGTGGCTGCTAACAGCCTAAAAATAAACACCCACTTCTCTTGGGGGCACTGGGATTTATTCTAGTTAAATGGCACATCTTGCTTTCATTCCTTGTTGTCTGGAATACTGAAGGCAAATCTGCTTCCCAGCTCTTTGTATGTATTTGTTTTAGTGATGGAGTTGGCCTTACAACACTGGCTGCTCCTATAGCAACTGCAGCAAAACAAGACCAGGCTTCCAGCAGGGTCAGGAAAAGAACCTCCCAAGAGTCAGGCGCTTCAGCCAAGGGTGTGGATCTTTCTTTTAGGGTCCAGTTAGGAACCCTTGAAGAAAAGCCAGTAAAACAGCGATGCTGTCATGATGAAGTTTTGCATTGTGCTAACTCAGTTGAAAAAGATGTAAATGTCCTTCCCTTTGGGTTAGAATTGGAATTCAGAGTTAAAATTCATTTAAATACTTACATGGAAAAGACGGTGCTCCACCCTAGTTTATATTCTTATCATTGTGCTGCATTATCTTTGAGACATATATATATGTATAAGATATATAAGATTAAAAATGAGCATTTTGGTAGCAACTCAAAGCTATGATGATATAAGTATGATATAATTATATATATCTTTTATTATAATTATATATACATCTCAAGGCATATCTATATATAATATACTCATCATAAGTTGTAAATACCTTATCAAAAATGCATTTAATACATCATATCTTAGCCTACCTGAAATGTGCTAGAACCCTTACATGAGCCTACGGTTGAGCAAAATCACCTAGCACAAAGCCTAATAAAGTTTCTCATGCAATTTATTGAACTGTATTGAAAATGAAAAACAATGAGGTTCTCATCATTAATATACACAGTTGAAAGTATATTGGACCTGAGAAAAAGTTTGAAGCATTGAACTAAAATTAATTGCTGCATTATTATTGCTAATTACACAACATACTGCCACAGGGTCATCATTTCTCTCCTGATAAGGAACAGAAGCTGGTGGAAGATACTGCAAAGTATTGGCTGGTATGGTTGACTGGGAATGGCAGGACCACTAGAGGGTATCCAATCCAGTGTAGACAGCCCAGGAAAAGACCGAAATTCAAAATTCAAAGTATGACTTCTACTGAATATGTGTAACGTTTCATCACTGTACATGGAACCATCATAAGTTGGGGACATCTGTAAGTGTATACACACATGCATACATGCATATAGTTATATGCATACATATAATAAATGCTGCATATATTTATATATGTTGGATATGCTCTAATTTTATAATATCTCATTTATTTTGAAATTTTGTACTTCTGAGTACATATTGTTTGGGAAGTACTTGCACACTTTATAGTTTGAAGCTGATCTTAAGTTCTTACATTAAATACAGAGTTGAGGTTCAGATTCCTCTGGATCCCGTCTAAAAAGAAAAGCTTCATTTTCTTCTAAAGAAAGAATTCTTAACCCTATTGGATCCAATATTTACCTTTTATAAAAAGTATTTTGTAACAACTGCCTTAACTGTACTAAAATGCACTTCATAGTTAATATAATTTATCTGAAACATAATTAAATTTTTAATTAAATATTCCAACTAAGATATAAAGAAAAAAACAGAAAGACTTAATAATAATATAGGGATAAAAGAAAAAACAAATGAAGTAGACATATGCTTACCTTTATATGTAGAGTCATATATGATAGTGACAGCTACAAATGAAGGTTGATAAAGGGGTCTCATACTGGTAAGTAATATATTCCAAATTGACGATAGGGTTCTCCAAGAAATAACTACTAATAAAGCAAGCAAAACAAAGTATGATCTTCCCTCTTTTTACATTGGAATTCAGTGCATATTAAAACCAGGAAAAAAATTTGTATTTATATATAAAATGGAATTGGGCTCTTGGGCTCAGATTATCATGAGTAGGACGCTTAGTTTATATGATTTTGTTATACGAACATCTGATGAGAAATTCAAAAGTTGATAGAACTCTCCTATGCCAGCAGTACTATTCAAATACTATGACAACTAATCCTCCCTGCCACCCCACACACGTAGATTCCCAAGATATCCCCTAGGAGTTATTCCAAAATACCTTACCTCTTTTTATATAAAAAAAAAAAACTGGAATAAGTTTTATTGGCATTTATATAAAAAAGAAAGTAAGTCCATTAGAACTAATATCATAAACAGTTGACTTTATCTGAACCAGAAATAGTAACAAATTGAAACTTCGAAATCCTAACCATTTTTCTTTGCAAAGAGTTAGGGGCAATTATACCTTATTATTTTAAGTAGGGCTTTGTTTTCAGTTAATATTTTAGAGATAGCTCACTCCAATTACTGAGTTGTTTTCCCTCTCTCCTCCGCCAAAACCAAAGAAACAGAAAGTGACAGAAGCGTCTGCCTATGCTTGGAATACTTCGGTCCTGCTGTTTCTCCCTCAGATGTCTATACAGATCTCACTGATCAACACTCTACCTTTTAAACCACTGCTCTAAAAAAAAAAAAAATCAGGCTCCAACAGGAATATATCTATTCATGGACTTGATTTGAATCGAAGAAGGAAGGCAAAAATCAGACTGTCTTAAAATCAAAGGGTGATAAACTGATCACAACAAAAGGAGTCTTTTCTAAGTGCTTGGTGAGCAGGGGGAGGACTGGCATGACAAACAAAAAGAGTTAGGTCTCTAAAAAGCGTCTCTAAGCATTTTAAGTGCAGCTGGCTCCAAGGCCAGGTGATGCTTAGGAGCTCAGTCATGAGGAATAATACTGTAGACACACATGAACAGTGATGAGTTGAATGAGAGGGGGAGTGAGCTGCAGTGTCCCAGCTTCCCACTCTCCAACCAGCTGTGTCCTGTAGGAAGCATGTCAAGCTGCCTCCAGCACAACAACCCTTCTGCAGAGCTAAGAGCCCTTCGCTTGTCTGGAAATAACATAAATCACAGGTATGTTATATATGCTCTGTACCAAAGAGTGAAATGGAGGTGTGCAGGGAAGGAAGGATTAAGAGAAATGAAATAATTCTCAAACCTGGCTGCCCATGGGGTTTCTTAGGAAACCTTTAAAAGGTATTAATGTCTGGGCCCATCCCTGTGATAGTCTTTTATTTTTCTTCAGTAAATCTTCATTTTATTAATTTTATCTTTTTTTTGTATACTCTGTCCTTGATGAAATTATCTTTGAGAACTACCTATAATTTCCATCATATTCTTATTCTGAATTCAGGGCTCAGGATACTTATAATACATCTTGTTATGAAATAAAAAAAAATTAACAATGACTCTTTTGGTTTTATTATCATTATCATCATTATTATCTTTTGGTTTTATTACCAGTTCCACTTAACCTCCTACTTACCAAAGCTAAAAGTGGACTGTGTAGTCCTATTTCCTTCTCCCTCTAATTCACATTCTCCTAATCATGAACTTAGTATCACATCTTCAATGTAATGATGACCCCCCTTTTCCTTTCTCATCTCAATCTATGCAGTTTGTTTAACTTGTTGTAGAATGGTATCTCCCCATGGGATTCTGACCTTAATGATTGGGGGTAGGAATGCAGCATCACTTTGACAAGTTCATCAGGAGATTCTGATGTGCAGAATGGAGAGCATTTAACTGACAACTAGAAACAAAAAAAGAGTGAATATTTGTCCCTTTGATCAGTACAGAGTTTTTACAGCTTAACTAAATACACATGGATACTACTACAAAGGGTACCTGTCAAAGGCAGTTATAGCACCTGCTTTATACAGCTGTGAAGCTTAAAAGAGATGTGTGCAAGTCCCTTAGCACTGTGCTTGAGAGAAAGTACTTAGTAAATAACTGCTATTTCTTCATCATCATCATCATATCATCATCATATTTGCTTCCATGGGGAAGTGTACTTGCTAAAATGTAAACAAAGTATCTTTTAAAAACATTTCAGATTATTAGATTTTTTTTCTTTTTTAATATAGACAAGGGGAACAATTAAAGAGATTTTCAATGTTCACAACTGAATCTGCTTGAAGTCCTTTTTGGTATTCGCAGCTTTGAACCACTAACTTGTTAATCCTCCAAAAAAAAGTACATGTTAGGCTTTATTCTCTTCTCTAGACCTATATTTTCTGTCCATTTATGCCGTATAAATACTGATTCCAGATTTGCATGGCTAGCACTTTTCTGGTCCTAAGGGCGCCACGAAATGGACTAGGACCTTCATGTATAATTCATAGTCTCCTAAGTCGGTCTAAGGGGAAAGGATGATCTGTGGTATCGTGATTGAAAGAACATGTTAGGAGAGCCAAATTCCTCATCACTTCAGTCCCATCCTACCATCAGAGAGAGAGAGACAGAGGCAGACACAGAGAGAGGCTTTTGCTTTAGGCTTTTAGAGTTGTGAGCTGGGCTAAATGATGGGAAGGATTTATTTGGCCTATGCTAAGAACAGCCCAAGAGGCTGCACCCTGACAGTGGGATGAACAGACACTGGGGCCCCCTTTCCTCCAAGCCGTCCAAGTTGCAGCATCCTAATTAGCCTGATGTGATGAGGCAAATCCAATGGGAAAGCGGGGAATTCACTGCCTCCTAAGAGCTAGGTCAAAGTACCTCTAACTCCCCCAAATTGTATCTGGCAAGGATCTTATTTGCCTATAAGAGAAGCCAAGTTCTGTAACTTAGGAAGGAAAAACATAATTAGAAGGATATTTGGGAGTTCCCACTCATGAGAAGGCTGGAGGACCAAGCTCAGAGATGGTCAAAGGAGACCAGCCAGCCAGCAGGATTGCAAACCAGTTCAGGGAGACACCACTGCTACCGCAGCAGAACACAAGATCCCACAGGCACCCGCCACTGATGCTGGCATGAGACAGTGGGTGCAGGCTCGGGCATTACTTCCATCACCCCTGGGAACTTGACTTTGCTCCCCAGCTGCTGTGGTCTGCTTGTGTAAGCAGCTTCAGGCTGCCATGTAGGCCACCTTGTTGGAAGAGACAGCAACCCCCTAAATCTAAAAAACAGAGATGCGATGACAGTGGATATAAATGCCCTTGCTTCTGACTAGCAAATCAGCATTCAAACCCCAGGGAGATGTAGTGAGGGGAGGGATGGAGAGTGGGGAAAGGGGTCTGTGGTAGAAAACATAGTGCATGCTCCACAGGTCAGTGCTGGCACACTTTTTCCATGGCCTCTGTTAAGGGCAACGCTTCTCAGCTAGAGGTTCCTGTCAGCAGAGTTTTAGGAAGGTAGAGGCCTACTTCACTTTATTGTGCTTCATTTGATTGTATGTTACAAATGAGGTGTTGTTTTTTTTGTTTTTTTTTTTTATCAAACTGAATGTTGATGGCAACCCTACGTCTAGCAAGTCTGCTGGTGCCACTGATCCAATAGCAGCATTGACTTCCCGTCAAGGCCTCATCTTAGAACCCTCTCAGTAGTTCAACCTTCTCCATCATAACTGTTATGGTGACCTGTGATCAGTACATTTTGAAATTATTACTGTCATTGTTTTGGGGTGCCACCAACAGCACCCATATAAGATGGCAAACTTAACCAGTAAATGTTGCGTGTGTTCTGACAGCTTCACTGACCAGCTGGCCTTCCCCCTGCCTCTCTTCCTCGCCATGGACCACCCTACTCCCTGAGACACAATATTGAAACTAGGCAATTGATAACCCTACAAAGATCTCTAAGTGTTCAAGTAGAAGGGACAGTCTCACATCTCTCACTTTAATTCAAAATCTGTAAGTGACTAAACTTAAGGAGGAAGGCATGTTGAAAGCTATGCAGGCCAAAAGCTAGACCTCTGCTGTCAAACAGGTAACCAAGTTGTGAATGCAAAAAAAAAAAAAAAAAAATTCTTGAAGGAAATTAAAAGTACTACTCCAGTGAACTTAAATGACTAGAAAGCGAAAACTTATTGCTGACATAAAGAAAGTTCTAGTGGTCTAAATAGGAAATCAAACCATCCACAACAATTCCTTTAACCAAAATCTACTCCAGAGCAATTATCCTTTTCAAGTCTATGAAGGCTGAGAAAGGTGAGAAAGTTGAGGAAGAAAAGTTTGAAGCTGGCAGAGACTGGTCCATGAGGTTTAAAGAAAGACGTTGTCTTCACAAGAAAAGTGTAAAGTAAAGCAGCAAATGCTCAGGGAGAAGGTGTAGCAAGATATACAGATGATTTAGCTAAGATCACTGGAGAAGGTGGTTACACAAAACAACAGATAATTAATGTAGACAAAATAGCCGTCTATTGGAAAGAAGACTTTTATAGTCAGAGAGGAGAAGTCAATGGCTGACTGAAGCTTCAAAGCACATGCTGACTCCCCTGTTAGGGGGCTTATGCAGCTGGCAAGACTAACCTGATGCCAACGCTCATTGACATTCTGAAAATCCTAACTCTTGAGAAGTATGTTAAATCTACTCTGCCTGTGTTCTGCAAATGCAAACACAAATCCTGGATGACAGTACATCTGTTTACAATATGGTTAACTAGAGACCAACTGCTTAGACAAAAAGAATCCTTTTAAAATACTACCACTCATTGACAAATGTACTTGGTCATTCACTTCTGATCGAGATGCACATGCTTGCTAAGACAATATGTGTTCTCCAATTATGGAGCAAGGAGTAATTTTGATTTCCAGGTCTTATCATTGAAGAAATACATTTGATAAGGTTATAAAACTGTCATGGATAGTTATTCCTATGATGAATCTGGGCAAAGTCAATTTAAAACCTTCAGGAAAGGATTCACATTCTAGATGCCATTAAGAAGAGTCATGATTCACAGGAGGAAGTCAAAATATCAATTTTACAGGAGATTGGAAGAGGTAAATTCCAGCCCTTATGGATGACACTGAGGGGTTCAAGACTTCAGTGGAGGAAATAACTGCAGATGTGGTGGAAACAGAGAGTGAACTAGAATTAGAAGTGGAGCCTGAAGGTGTGACTCAAACACATCAACAACTTGAATGGATGAGGAGTTGCTTCTTATGGATGAGCAAAGAAAGTGGTTTCTTCAATTAGAATCTACTCATGGTGAAAGGCTATTTTATCACTGTTGAAATGACAATAAAGGATTTAGACTATTTTATAAACTCAGTTGATAAAGCAGCATCAGAGTTTGAGAGGATTGACTCTTGTTCCACAGTGGGTAAAATGCTATCAAACAGCATCACATGCTACAGAGATATCCTTTTTCACTGAAAGACAATGAGGTAAATTTCATTGTCTTATTTCAAGAAATTGCCACTGACACCCTCGCTCTTCAGCAACCACCAATCTGGCCAGTCTGGACTCATCAACATTGAGGCAAGACCCTCCACCAACAAAAGAATTACAACTCACTGATGCTGAATGATGCTTAACATTTTTTTAGCAAAAAACTATTTTTAAAATTAAGATTCATACATTGTTTTTTTATTTTTTTTACATACTATTACCCACTTAGGAGACTATAGTATAATGTAAACATAACTTTTATATGCACTGGGAAACAAAAAAAAATTGTCAGTTTTTATTGAATATTAACTTTATTGCAGTGGTCTGTAACTGAACCTGTGATATCTCTGGGGTGCATCTATTTCTAGACAATGTTTCATTTTTTACTTTTACAAATGATCCATGACAATTTGAGAGATCCATCTAATTTGAGAGACTCTGGTACATACCAAGTGAACATGTGGAGCAATTAGTACAGATTAACTGGAATTGCTAGACATAGTCTTCAGTGGAGTTAGCATGACTCATGGCTACAGTGAGTCTCCACAGTGTTTTGATGAAATTACACTGTGTCAGATTGTGGTTATCACCTCAACCCGCTTCCTCCTTCTTTGTGGGAACATGACAAACCAACTAAAAACTCATTACTCTTTACCCCTAATAACCAGGTATGGCCATATGTCTGTTAACCTTTTGGAATGTGAGAGAAAAGCATGTAGGAAATCTCAACTTCACTTTATTAAAAGGAAAAATGTTTCATGGAATTTCAACTTTCTCCTTTTCATATGTCAAAACATAGCTGTCTCTGACCACATGGATTAACTGCCCTGGGTCAGGAGTTCTTAATGATGGTTCTTAAATACTCAAGGGATTTTTGATATAATTCAGGTGATAACATAAAATTAAATGGAAAAAAAATCTTTATTTTCATTAACTTCTAAGAAAAATTTAGTATTTCCTTAATTATGAGTATAGGGAAATAACTTTAGGATTAACAGTAGCTGTCAGTTTCTGACCAAGAGAATACAGATATTTTCAATCACAGTTCAGATGCTGAAGATATCTCTAAATATCATTTAAGTTCTTCGCTACTTTGAAATGATAAGCCATTTGACCTTACTAGATCTTCTAACTTAGTGCATACATAAAGAAGCACATATATTAAAGCACAAATATGCTTCATATTTTATGCACATATTTCACTATAATTGGTATAATTTTATAATCCTGTATTTTATTTTATGCACTTAAAATCATTATCCTGGAATGATATGCAGATCATCACTAGACTGTCAAAGATTTGCATCTGCTGTATTGGCAGAGAAATGCTAAGAACTCTTCCTAGGGAAATGGCAGAGCAACCAGAAGGAAAGAAGCTAGATCTCAGAGTAGCACACACAACCTCATCCCAAATGGAAACACTCATCCAGAGAATTTTACATAAAAAAGAATTTCCTTTATGGTCTTTAAGTCACATATTCTGGGTTCTGTTTGTTATAGCAGCTTCATGCATATAGTTTAAAGCTACTTTACTCTTATTTTATGTATATCAATATCATTAAAGGTAAGAAGTATACAGATGTTAAAAGACAGCAAACTAAGGACTATTAAAAGAATAATTTTATGCAAATTAACTTACAGGAGATCCTTGCAGGTTTCGTATAGTGTATTCATCTAAAAAATCTTATTGGCAAGCAAAATAGCTCTAGTACTATAGAACTGATATAAAAGAGATGTTTAAGTACCTATTAAATTTAACTTAAGTTTGTATTCATTTATAGAGAATAAACACTAGTCATACCTGAACTATGCTGTTTATACAGAAACACTTATGTTCAATAGCTTGAAATATTTCCTCTAATTCACCATTTAGAGAAACATTATAATACATCGATTCCATTTTTAATGTGCTGAAAGCAAGAATTCTCAACAAAACTTAAAAAAATGTTATTGTAAAAACTGGAAAAATTGCATGGGGTCTGTGGATTGGGTGGGAATGGTTGGAGTTGTATTGATACTGATTTCCTGATTGAAAATTTGTAAGCTGATTATATAGGGGAGAGTGTGCTTGTTAGCAGGACTTTCACATTTAATTATGCAGAAGTGATGGGGGGCCTTGTCTGAAAACTGCACTCAATGGTTAAAAATAGATTAAAGACTAGTGAGAGGCTACATAGATGGGGGGGGTACAGAGGAGGAGAGAAAAAGAGTAAAGTTGGGAAACAGGATCTGAGGAAAGCAGACATGATAATTCTTACACTATTTTTATAATTTTTTCTATACATTTGACATTATTTCAAAATATATTAAGAGTATTAATAAATTAAATAAGACTCTTTACCATCTAGCTAATCTCTTAACAGGGTACCAGAGGCCCAGTTCTCTGATTAGAGATTTTTAATGTTTAAAATTTTTTTCTTAATATCAATTGTTTTAAAACTAAGTCTGAAACTTGGTAGTTTACTATTGCTTTATTTCCACTACAATGTATGGTCAGTCTTACTGCCTACTTAGAACTCTGAAGTCTTGCATAAATATGAAGAGCCTAAAGATTTCCAGAGCTATGAAGTAAAAATCTTGGAATAAGGACAGGGAATCTGCATTTTTACTAAGCTCCTTGGGTGAGTCTTCTGCACACTAACATTTAGGACTATTGTCATGTTCTCCTCGTGTCATATTCTATGGTGTTGAGTTTGGTGATTTTGAGGATGATCACAGAAATGCTTTTAGTACAAACAGAAATTATATCAGAAAATCCTCATTTGAAATCTAGTTCATTTTCAATGCCTAGAATACTTAGTAAAGTGTTTTTCATGGGCCCTGCAAACCTGAGAAGTGCCGTTTATATTATACATGACAGTTTGGTTAAGCATAAACATTCTTGGGGCATAAATTTTTCCCCTCAAAATGTTATAGATGTTTTCAGTTGACTTCTGGAATTTAGTATTTCAGAAAAATCTCAGGAGAGCCTAATTTTTGTTGTTTTTAGAGTTCTAATATTTTCTGCCTCAATGGTTGTATAATATTTTATCATTTTAACTTTAAAAGTTTGCTGAGATATGCCACTGGTCTTACATGTTGTACTATATATAATAATACCAATATACTGTAATACTAAAAACATTTTCTAGCAAATGATAATTTCCTTTCATTTCATCTCTGATTATTAGCTTGGTAAACACCATACCAGATATCTTTAAACCCTAGCTCTATTTATAATGTTTCGCAAATAATATTCTTGCCTCTTTGCCTACAAAATGCCTTCTCAATATTTTTGTCATGGCTTAATAAAACATACAAATTTATAATTATTTATAGTTTCAAAGCAAAGTAGATGCTTATTATTTTTGCAAGTAATTTTTCCCCTTCTGTGCTTTCTAAAATTATGAAATGTATCATGCATACAACAGAAAATTAATATAAATGCTTGTGTACCTGCCATGCAGGTTGAGAAATAGAATTTAAAAGCACTTTAGGTGTGCCCTGGTGACCTAGCAGTTGAATTCATGACCTCCAGCCAGTGTAATTCAAATACAACCCAAGGACCCAGTATTACAACTTGGGGCGGGGCGTGGGGGGTGAGCGGGTAGGTGGGGTGAGGGCAGGGCAGAAACCATGATGAACAACTTAATAAGATAAAAAGTGCTTTTCCTCCTTTTTCATTCATTCAAATAGGCCCGCCTGCCTATTTGCCTTCATCCCTGCCTGCAGAAATCCTTCCTTTAAAAAAAAAAGTACTTCAGAAGAAGTCTCTGTGTCTCTCCTTTATTGCCTTTAAAAAAAAGATTTTTCACTTACAGATTCAGACCTATCTATCAAACCGCTTAGTTTTGAAAACTTAAGAGGCAAACATAGAACGAGCTGTGTGAAGAAAGGCAGAATTGTTCCTGCTTGATGAAGGCTTCCACATAATCTTTATAGTCTGAGTCATAGTCTAGTTTCATCTTTCCTAGTTGCTGACAGGAACTCTTTGAAAGTCTTTAGGCAAAGTCATAAATGGTCTTGGGACATTTATAGGAGTACTAGACATCCAGAAGAAATATGGTTAGAGTGAGTGACACTGTGTTTGCTCCTTCTGAGTTTACCATAGTCTCCTTCCAGCTCTCAAGTAGTTCAGAGAAGAGAATTTCTGTGGAGTTAAATGAGTCTATAAGCTAATATGGCAGCAGGACTAATAACTTCATCGGCTCTTGATCAAGACAAAACAAGTACATTTAAAAACACGGTCAAGTTCACTGGGCTTTCTGTTCACCTGCTAAAAGAGTGTGTGACAGCACCAAAGATCTTGGTAATAGCAGCATTCAACATACCTGTCTCCTGAGCTGTATTTCTCTGATCATGACTGGTCCTTACTGGAGGGAGCACAGATGTCAGGCTGGCATCTTTGCTCTCCATCATCTTGGTTATTTCATTTGTGTCTGTCCTGTGATCGATCTCCTGTTTTCTGAATTCTAGGTCTTCTTCCTTTGTGGTTTAGTCTCCTATTTTGTGAAGCATATCTTCAGCAGAACCTTGAGGATGCATAAAAAGATAAATATTAAGAGCGTGTATATCTGAAAGTAGCTGTGTCCTATTCGCATGCTCTAGAAAGGTCTAAAATTCTAAATTGCAAATAATTTTCAGATTTTAGAAGATATTGCTCCAGTGTTTTCTTGCTTTCAATGTTACGACTGAGAACACAGAATTCTTCCTTTCCTAATACTATGTTTTTTCCTATCTTTTATGACTAGTTTTTTTTTCTGTTTAGAAACTTGTAATATCTTTTTTCATAAGCCCTGGTGTTCTAACATTTCACAAGAATATGCCCCAGAGTGGAACTCTGGATTAAGTACTCATCAGGCTCTTTCAATCTGGCAGTTTATATCTTTCAGTTCAGAAAATTTTCTTGAATTTTTAATTTATTTTTTCCCTACATTTTCTTTCTTCTTTTCTTCTGGAACTTCTATTGTTCAATTATGTGATCTCTTGGATGACCTATGGTTTTTAAAAATATTCTCCTTTTTGTCTTTTACTTTCTGGGAGAAGTCCTCAAACTTAACTTCTTAGGAGCTATCAACAGAACTTCCTGGAATGATCACGAGTTTCTGTGTAACTTAGCCACTAATCACTTGTGACTTATCATCATTTGAACTACAAAGAAGGATTTTAATTTCTTTCTTTTTTTTACTTTAAGGAAAGGCACAGGCAGGAATGAAAACAAGCAGAGGCAAGCAGAATGAGAGAGGAGGAAGAAGCACTTTATTTAGTTTTTCATCTTAGTTATGTCCCCAGGTCCTTGGGATATGTGGACTGTGCTGGTCAAAGGTGACTGACCAAACCACTACTCTAGCAGGATGTGCCTGAATTTTTAAGCATTTGTTTTCTGCCACCATGTTTTTAATTTCCAAGAGCTCTATATAGTTTTCTACCCCATATTTTTCATTTTCATGGGTTTGTTCATATTTTATGGATGCAATATCCTCTCTTATTGATTATAGCTTCTGCTGTTAAGTCTTGAATAATTTGTTTCCTCTAAGATGCTTCTTCTGTTTGTGCTTGTTTGTTGTGTTCTCTATTTTCTATATAACAAGCTTTCATCGGCTCTCTCATCATCTTTGGTGGTTTGCTCAAAATTAAGAGTGGAAAATTAAAAAACTTATCATAAACTCTGAGCTTGAGTTTCCCTACAGGTGGTAGCGGCGGCTGCTGAAGAAACCTGGATGTCAGTATCTTTAAGCATTTTCTTAAGGGATGGCTAGATTGCCCCAGGGAAGAGTCTTCCAATTTTGGACCCAAAGAATAAAGGTCTAGATTCTGCATTCTGAGGACCAAGTTAGGGAAGAGGTTTGGGGTGTGTGATCTCTTAATGCCCCTCAGTGAGAATAAACATCCTGATTTCTGCCAAGTGAGGGAAGATCTAGTTCTTTGATTTATTCTGAAACAGCTTTCAGCCTCATCTTCCTTAGATCAGCTCTTCTCTCCCTTTTACCTCTAGCCCAGAATTGTAGAATCGTTTGAGTCCAGGACTTGTCATTTGGACATTTTGCTGTGTCTGCGGTTGGTTCTCAGCTTGTTGTTCATAGAGTGGGATTTTGTTTGATTAGGTCTGTTAAATCACTTACAACTGATCCATCAGTTTTTCAGCTTCTAAGAAGTTGCTGCTTTTGTTTATTTTCCTAATCCTTGTGGGTATAGGTCTTAAAGTAAAACAAAATAAAACACTTCCTATTTTTATGTTTGCTCAAGGAGGAGGAGAGTTAGATCCACATATTCAATCCACAATGTTAACCTGGAAGTTCAAAAGCATCTACTCAATCTGAAAGATTCAGTTCTGAGAAGCATTCTTCTGACTCCTTTTTCTTTAGCGGATTAATCCTATACTCTACTGCATTCAAAGATGCTTTGTGTGGTACACAACTCATTGAAGCCCATTTATTTATGTACCCTTCTTTCCCCAGAGAAAAGATTAATCATAAAATGCCAGACAAAGCTTTCTCAACAACACTGATCAGAAATACTCAGAAGAAAGCACACCATAAATGCCTATTATATTCAGGAATGTGCATTTAAGTTCCCCAAAGAGTAATGATAAACCTTTTCGAAAGTCGAAAGTGTATTCACATATATTTTCTACTGACTAAAAAATTTTATTCCTCCTTTTGCTTTTTACCAAACTAAAACTGAAAACCTGTTAGCACCTCCATAGCATAGAAATTTGTTTCTACAGCAGAGAACAATTTTGGGTTGATCGCCCTCTGGTGGCATTTCAAGAACTAATGTCCTGTGCAGCTATGGGTCATTAAAGAGGGGCTAACTGCTGCTGTTGTTGGTATGAACATCTTAAATGAGTGCATCGTTCCATCTTTTTAATTTTCCCAATTGAACATACAGAACATTTGTAATCAGAAAATCTGTAATTTTTAAAATAACCTGTTGAATTTCTAACACAACATAAGGACATTAGGAAGCTGAACAAAAGTACACATAAATCATACATGATTTAAAGTTACAATCTATTTTTAATGATTACTTTGCTTTCCGATTTATAAATCAGACTCAGTTTAATTATGATAAACTGCAAATGAATCAATTATAACTCAAAAGTAACTGAATCTCTAACGCTCTTTATAATAGAAAGCACATTTTATTTTATACACCACAAACTCAAATTGAGTTTCTTCTGCTCAAATGAAAAATAAATCTGAAATCTTTGCACAGAGGCTTAATATGTTCATTTAAACAAGTATGTAGAAAATAGGCAAAATAAACTTACTTGGCTGATTTAACAAAAAGGGTGAAAATGTGTACACACCTCCCAGCTCAAGTGGGCTGTCATGCAGGTCTGTAATTGATAGAAAAGCTACACATCTTAATCCCATGGGAGAGAAAAGATCCTGTTTGTTTTGTGTTCAAGATGAACAGGACGTAATTTGCACTAGGTAACACAAATATTTTTAAGCAATTGTTTAATAACATAAAAGAAGAGAAACTATAAGAACAAGGAATTATTTAACTAAAAAATGTATCATATGCATAAGTATGCTTATAACTAAAATCAATAACATTATTTAAATGTTTTACATAGCAAAGGAGGTCTCAAGCATATATAAGAAAAATGGCTATTATCAACAGGGAGCCATAGAAAATGGGAAAGACGACCGACCTTCTCCTCCCCAAGCCTCTGAGAGCAGGAACATTATTTCCCACATGAATTTAACCAATCTGGGTCCAGAGTCCTTTTAGTTACTGCTTAGCAGGAGTTGATCATTTCTATAAACCAGTGACTGTCCATGTTTTCTCTTCTCCTCTTACTCCCCTGCCTTGCCTCTCCCCTTCTTCCTTTTCATCTTTTTTTCCAAATAAGTATTCTTATTGCAGTTCTCTTGCTTATTCCTACTGTTTTTATCCATGAGTATGTTCAGAGCACATAATCAGTCTTTTGGTTTACCAGTGGCTGGACCAAGAAAAGCCCCATCTGAGACTGATGGAGAGGACTGCATATTACCCAGAGTTCATAGACACTGAGTTGGAGAAACCAGCTGAATGGGACCTGGGGTTGTCTCTATTGGGAAGGGGTGAGTGTGCTGTATGGGCAGAAATCAGGGTGTACACAGATGTGTGTTCACTAGGACAGTGATTGAAACTGTTAATTGTCCAAATATTCAATCTCCTCTTCTTCAACAACAATTGACTTTCAATATTCATAGTTCATTGATCATAGAACCAACACGTTTTCCCCAGTCTCCTGTGCAACTAGTGTGTGATCACATGACTGAGTTCTAGCAGATGGAATGTAAGTATAAACAATGTGCCTGGCTTCTGGGTGTGACCTTAAAGAGAAATAAATGTACATTACCCCTTTCAATTTCTTCCTCTTTCCACTGGCTAGAATGCATGTGGGGAATGCCAAGTGGTCTGGAACATAGGAATGAGCACATGCTGGGAGTGGTGGAGAAACAATATGGAAGAACTTTGGGCCCTTGACATCTTTGCGTTACACAGTCAAACTTTAACTTCTGAGAGAAATAAACTTCTTTGTTTATTGAAATTCTTTTTCATTCATAACAAATCTTTATTCTAAAAGAAACATGTGAAGGGAAGGTGCAGAAGCCATGAAGAGCAGAATCTAACAAAAGCTGGGGATTTAGGGGAAACATTCTAAAGAAGAGAAGTTTAATCGGTGATCAAAAATTTAAAGTAATTAGCTATGAAAAGTCCCCAGATGGAAACTAGCATAAGTTTTGAAGGCATTGAAAGAATGATGGAAAGAGAAAGAAGGTATTTCATGCTAAACCTGGAGAGAGAAGCACAACCCACGTCAGTCTGAGGCTTGTCGTCATCTTTATTAAGGGAGGTAAAGAAGATGAAATGCTAAGTGATTCCTATATTTCTGGCCTGATCAACTGTGTGTTTTGTAGAACCACTTACGGAGAGAATAAACAACAGGGAGAAAGGAGGTTTCAGAGGGAAGATGAGTTCACTTTTTGATATGTGGAGTTGGAGTATGAGGTTTGTGAGTAGGCAATTGGTTATGTGACTCTGATGCTCAGAATTAAGATGTTGGGTGGAAAAACAAGTTTTGGAGTAACTGGCAAGTGGATGGTTTAAAAGGTTAGAGGGCTGAATAAGATCAACTAGGATAGAAGGCTATACTAAGAAGAGAATATAAAAGAAAAGAAGGTCTAAGATTCAGTGCTGAAAGAATTCTTGCATTGAATGATTGAATATAAGAAGAAAAACTAACCAGGAAGTCAGAGGAATGCCAGAAAGAAAGAAAAGAATCCAGGGAAGTGTGCTGCCATGGAGACCAAAGTAATAAAGTGTTTCAGTAAAGAAAGAATGCCCGGCACTGTTGGGTACCGTTGAAAGGTCACAAAGGATGAGCTCTGACAAGAGCCTATGGGGTTTGACCACATGAAGATAATGGTGACCTCAGTGGAGAAATAAGGACGCTGGACTGTGGGGTGGAATCCAAATTAGAGCAGATTATATGGTGAATGGATGGTATGGAAAACAATTATTTCAAGAGGTCTAGCTCTGAAGAGAAAAAAGAGTGTGTAGTAGCTACCAGAGTTCTGAGATAGAGGGAGGGGTTCTGTTTGGTTTGGTTTTTTAAGTTGGAAACTTGAGTTGAGTTCAAAATACAGAGGAAACGTTCAACTGTAAGGAAAAAATTGAAAATACACAAAAGAGTGGATAATACCAAATGTAAAGTTCCTGAGAAGGTAGGAGAGGGAATCACAGAACATGTGCTGGTATTCGATCAGAAAATGGGAGAGGAGGAGGAATACATGGATGGCACTGAGCTGGGATTAAGTGAAGTAACTGAGGCACCTATTTTAGGCATAAAATGTAAGAAGGCATTAAAAAAATGCCCCTCAGTAATTAAGATAAATATTACTTTAGCACAATCTTTCATCATAATGTAAAAAACCATGAACAAAATATCAAAAATTTCAACAGATAGGATTAGATATGGATAGGTAGAGAACTGGTGGTGTTTGGAAAGCTAAAATCATTCTCTTCAGAAGGTTTCTATTTTCTTTGTGAATAAGGAGGTGATGTCACCTGGTGAGAATAGGTGGGGAAGTAGATTGGAGGTTGGAGGTGAGAGCAGAAAAGTTTGCAGTAAAAATAGTGGAGAGGAAAGACAAGATAAGCAGAGACACACGACAGGGTTGCCATGAAAGATCAGGGCCCAGATGAAGTCTGTGCTAAATCATTCATTTATTAGGGCAGTGATACCTATAGAGTGATCTCTAAGGCATCTACCTCTCAGAACTCCGAGGAACATGGACAAGGCAGAGTTATCATCAAGGAAGGTTTGATAAGGAAAGAAATTTAGGATAGAGGTCAAAGATTTAGTTATGATAAACAACCACAGAACTTTAGTTGATAAGGCAGATGGTCAAAACATGAGAAAAGAAGTTAAATCAAACATTAGACTAAAATTCAAAATACAAATATCCTATGTTATGGACTCAGTTGCATACTCCCAAATTCATACAATGAAGTCCTAACTCTCAGGACTTCAAAATGATTGAATTTGGAGACAGAGGTCTTTAAAGAGGTAATTAAGTTAAAATGAGGCCATTAGGGTGGGCCCTAATCCAAAATGACTGGTGTCCTGATAAGAAGATGAAATTTAGACACAGTTATAGAGGAAGACCATGTGAAGATACAGGGAGAAGACAGCCATTTATAAACCAAGGAGACTATTGTAAAACTCTTGATCTTATATTTTTATTCTTCAGAATTAAGAAAAATTAAAATTTCTGTTTAAACTACCCAATTGCCATATATCTTAGTATTGTAGAAATAATAATATAGCTACGTAACTCATGTACTATGGCCCTCTCTATGAACACAAACAAATGAAAAAGCATGATTTGAGAAATGAACAGCAGCAAAATGAGAAACTCCTCAAAGTCTGAAAGGCAGTTTTGAAATGGTGTGGGAAGTCCATGTTTATCAAGGTTTGGGGTAGGACTCAGTCTAGGGTAACAGGTAACCAAAAGCATACATGATAAGGTCCACAGGAAAGTAGAAATCAACAGTCATATCCCAAGTGTGAGGGTAGACGCATTAGGGAGTCTGGCAGAGAAGTGCTGACAAAAACATGGATAGGTTGTCCACATCTACTCAGGCCTTGACTTCCTTACTTCCTCCCCCTAAATCCTAGCTCTAAATCCTAGAGCTGGTGGATTATGAAGTGGTTTCTCAAAGTTTCTCCTTCCTAGAAGATTAAAGGTGAAACTGAAAAGAGTAGTTGCCTGGTTGAGTGACAAAAATGAGACTGATTAGCACTAAATTCTGTAATGACTGGAGCTCATTAGCTTCCATCTTAAGTTTGCCTGGCGGGTCATACATGCCTTCTCCCCGGTTCATGTGGATACATGAACTCAAAGGCCAAAATAACTTGGCACTGGTGGAAGCGCAAAGAGATCATGAAATGCGGACCACAAGTTGAATCACATATGCCAATAAGAATGATAAGAATGGATGAATCAAGAATTTAAAATATGATGAATATATTTTAAAAGGTACAGGAAAATATATGAACAAAGAGAAAGAAACAACTAAAAAGCAGAAATGTGAGTTATGAAAAAAGAGAAATTCTGGTGAGGAAAACAGTACATAGCTGTTCTCAACCAAGTGGAGACGCTGCTGCAAAGACAAAGCAGCCATGACTGGAAGCCTCAGACAGAAGTAACAAAATCAGAAACAAAAAAAGAAACCACAGAAGAGAAGAAAAGAAAAATCCTCACATGGATCCAATATAGGACATCTATTAAGGACATCAATGACAGAGAAAATATGCAGAATTTAACTAGAGAATAAATTGTCAAAGTTTTCAAAAAATTCACAAACCCCCAGAATTATTTCCTTTGATGCCCAGAATTGTCTTATTCCAGATGGTAGCTAACCAGTATATCCCAAATATATGCACAACAATCACCGTTTTTAGACTGTCGGTGGACTTTTCCTTTTTTTTTTTTTAAGGAAAGATACACGTTGTAATGAAGGTAAGAAAGCAAAAAGGAAGGAAGGGAGAAGAGGAGGGAGAGCTTTATTTATTTTTTTCATTTAATTGTTCCTATCTGATGTTCACTCAGGCCTCGGGTCTTGAACTCTGGTCCTTGGGATGTACGTGGGACTGCTCCGAGGTGTATCAGACTGCTAGGTCACCAGGGTGCACCCCGTCTCCTCTTTCAAACTCAATTTTTGTCTTTGTGTTTTAAGGATAAGCTAATGATGCATTCCTCACGTGACTAAATTCCTGAAGCAAATTAACTGAGTTATTCTTTTAAACAAAACAGTTGGAGGGCGCACCCTGGTGGTCTAGTGGTCTGGTACACCTCGGAGCAGTCCCATAGACATTCCCCAGTTCGGGGTTCAAGACCTGGGGCCAAAAGGAACCATCAGTGAGAACAACATAAAAACGAAAAAAGAAAAACACTTCCTACTCCTCTCTCTTCTTGCCTGCCTACTCACTTTCGTTCCTGCCTGCACCTTTCCTTAAAAAAAAGGCTGGAGGGAAAATACAATAAATAGAAAAAATGGCAAGCTGGTTACAGCCAGAGAATTAGTTAGAGATTTGTAAAATCAGATTGAGGAGCTTTCCCAGGAAGCAGCAGAAAAAAATTAAGATACAGAAAATAAAAAAGGAAATATAAGAGGTATGAAGAGTAAGGACGGTAGAAGCATGGCAGTCAGTATCCACATATTATGAGTCCCAGATAGGAGAACAAATTCAAGAAGATACATTTAAGGAAATAATGGAGGTAATTTTCCCTAAATTAAAAAAAAAAAAAGTATTTCAGATTGAAAGACGTCAGAAAAAATAAAAGACAAAAAAAGAAAAATCCTTACCTGAATCCTTTACAGTGAAATTTAAGTATATCAATGACAAAAACAAAATATGCAAAGTTTCCAGAAGGAACAAGTCATTTAAAAAAGAGCAAGAATCATGTTGACATTGACTTTCAAAGAAAGATTAGATGTAAGAAGAAAACAGATATTTTTAAAATTTTGAAAAAAAAAACAAAACCTTGAAATCTGCAGAAAACATTATACTAAACAGAGATGTTTTCTGAGATAAACAGAAGTGAATGATTCCTATGAGACAGTTATAGTACCAATGCTCTTGGACAAAGTAGTAAGAAAAGAAAAAGAAAGGGTGTAGAGAGGAAAGTTAAAGTTAAAATATTATTCACAGAAATACAATTATCCATCTTACAAAAGAAATCCAGTATAAGAAGCAATTACAATTCATAAGGAAGTTTAGTAATTATAAAAATCAATAGTATTATTCTTACCACAAATAACCAACCTAAATTTAATATATACACACACACAATATATATACACACACACACATCCACTCCATTGGACACACCCTGGTGGCCTAGAGGTTTTGTTCACCCAGCGTAGTCCACGTGCATCCCAAGGTCCCCAACTCAAGACCAAGGCTGGGCAAAGGCCAACCAAGATGCAAGATGAACAACTAAATAAAACAAATAAATGTTTTTATCTGCTATCTCTTCCTGCCAGCCTGCCTACTTGCCTTCATTCTTTATCACACCTTTCCTCAAAAAAAAAAAAAAGGCATTCACATGGGCAACAAAAGCCATATTTCTAGAAATAACCAAGAATGTACATGACCTCAACTGAGAAACTCATAAATTTTAAAGATACAAAAGGTAATCTGAAAACAGTTATACTTTACAACAGGCTGACTTAACATATCAAATTGTCCTGAAATTAATCTAGTGAATTAAATTTTAGTTAAAATTTTTGAGGACCAATAAATTTGTTGTAAAATGTCTGTGAAAGGCCCAAAATCATAATTAAGTAAACTAGTTCAGTCTTGAAGACAAAGAGTAAAGACGAAGAAATTTTTGTAAGATAGTAAGACATACTGCAAAACCATGCTATAGATACAATATGGATAAGTCTCAGAAAAGACACTACAAACCAATACAACAGAGAAAGGTGCTTAAATACAGACCTAAACATAAAGAACTAAATCTATTAACAAGTGGCTCCAGACAAAGAGGAAACAACTTTGAAGCACACAATATTCATCTCTACAAAGGTTACATATTTTGTTCATCTTAGAGCAATCTACAAGCCCTGGTGTCTAATAATCCACAGATTTATTCCTGACATGGAACTGGTTCAGGGACATAGACACTAAATGAAAAGCAAGCACTTTTTTTTTTTTTTTCCCCACTGCGGAGAGTAAAAAAATAACCATTTCTAAACGCTCTCTATTAGACTTGTGCCATACCTGTAACTTTCAGGAAGACTTTCTCTTTCTGTCGTTCAACTAGGGCGTATTTTTCCCTTAGGCGGAAAGCACTAGGATCACTGGGTTTTCTCCTTCCATATTAAGTGGCAAGTAACAGCAGAGTCAACATTTTAAAACATTTACATCTACTGCTTGCTGACATTACACAAAGTATGGGGCACTGGGGTATTTCTCAAACATTCCAGGCACCTTATCAACTAAGGGCTTTCTCACTTGTTGCTTGCTCTGCCTGAAAATGCTCTTCCTCCAGACGTTCTCATACTTGGCTCCCTCATCTCCCTACAGGTCTTCGCTCAGACAGCACAACAGAAAAACCTTCCAAAACGACTTTACTTAAAATTGCAACCTCCTTTCCTAAATGATACCCCTACCGGATGCCTGCATTACTTTTCTCCATACTGTAAGCATTTTACTCATTTGCGTATTAACTATGTTGCACTTCTCCAATGTAAAGTCCAGAGGGCAGTTTTTTGTGTTGTTCAGTGCTCATTCCTGGCACAGAGAAGTTACAGTATTTGTATCTTAATGTTCGCCTAGCTACAGGCAACAGTACAAGAGTATACGTCATTTTCAAGGCAGAGAAATGATCAGTTCTTGATAGTGAATCTTCTTTACCTAAATGTAGAGACATAAGTAGACAACGAAAAAGCTCAAGTTGAACAGTTTGCAACTAGTGCTTTTTGTGGATTCTGGTTTTATTCATTGGGTCATGTTTTCTTCGAGAGAAGATTTCTTCTAGAGGAAAGATACATGAGATTAGCAATTTTTGTTTCTTTTTCCGCGATTGTGTGTCTGGCTTCAGTCACGTTATCTAAAGAGAACATAAACAAACAAAAAACAAACAAAAAAACACATTGGTTCAGGTGCGTCACAGACATCATTACCTATAAACTTTGGAAGCAGACGTCTTAAACTCCTTAAGGAAAACAAATTATTTCATAAATGCTGTTTGCTTCCGTTCAAACTTCCCTCCTCTGGTACCCCCTTGTTTTTCCTAGGGAACCTTAATGAGCTCATTGCTCCGGTGGAACCCTCAGCCGCGCCAGGACCCTTGTAAGGCCGTCTCTTCCCCGCGCGCGCCTTTCCGGTCCAGCGTCCTTCCGCCCCCGTGCGCTCACGCGCTCGCGTTCCGCGGGCGCCCGCCCACGCGCCTGCGCGGCGTACGGACGCCGCACGCTCCCGGAAGTGGGAGGTGTCCGTTCGAGTTTGTGTGGCCGCGGCCGCGGGAACGCGAGCCCGGTTATTTTTCAACGGAGAAAGGCTAGGCTTTCCGGCAAGGACGAGGGTGAACGAGTGTCGACGTCCAGCTGCTGTCGTCTTACGTGACACACGGCATGGAGGACGAGCTGAGCAAACAACCCGGCGGCGAGGCCGTGGCTCCGGCGCTGCTGGAGCCGCCGCGGTCCGAGTGTGGGGAGGAGCCGCCGCATCCGAATCCTGAGGTGAGTAGACCCTCGCGCGCCCCCTCGTCCCGGGGGTTCCGTGGAGCCGCAGCCCGTGAGCCCTTCGACCCCCAGCCTAGGCCTCCTTCCGTGTGCGCAGCTCCGGGAGCCTTTTCTCCGCGTGGTGGTCAGTGAGTTCCCACCCTCTAGTCCGGATTACCCCGGAGGTGAGAGAGTAGTTCGGTCGTCTAGACGAGAACCGTGCACTGTGGTTTTCTGAGTTCTGAGAGAGGAGTCTAAGCTAAACATTCTGTGCACAGTTGCTAGCGTCTGGCTGGCCCTCGTCTGTCGTTGGTAGCTTGTTTTTAAGATCGCACCATGTTCCCTAAGTGCGTGTATATCACTCCTTAACGTCTTCAAGCCCCCTCCCTCCTAGCCTTACCTGGAGGGCTTAGACCTTCACCCCTGACATAGTATACAACTGATTTTCTTCATGTTTTTGACAGCTCAGAGGAAAAATTGTAAAAACAAACAGCCTTAAAACTTATCATTTGGCAAATAGAATTGTTGATTGGCGGTAGGGATGGTAAATAGGACTAAAATTGGTCATTATCTCTCATTAACAAATGTTGAGCTTCCTAGTGTGGGTACTTCCCAGAGGCTGTTTGCTTCTGTCATCTGCTGTCAGTTGTCCACATAGTAGCTAGAATGATCTTTCAATAACATGAAACTGACTTAACTCTGCTCTTAAATCTTCAGTTTACTGTCTTCAGTCTGGCTCCTGCCTCCATTGCTAACTGAATCTCATGTAGTTCTTCCCTTTTGATCTCATTGCCCCTAGATTCCTTGGATCTTTCATGGTTGATAGTTTTTCTTATTAACGATCTTTTTATGCTCCCTTTGCCCAGTATACGCTTTCTCTGAATTTTTGCAGTTATTTCGTTCTCTTTTAGATACTAATTTCAAAGCGACCCTTCCTGTCCCTTCTTTCTAAAGAACCACTCCCACCTTCCTGTTCAATCTGAGATACTGTCAGTAACATCGTGTCAGTTTCAAAATAATTTTAAAAATATTTTGAATAAGTATAATTGAATGTATTTCTATATTTGATTATATTTGAACTTCTTAAAGTTTTGAGACACAGCAACTTAAGGCTTGCATCTCTGTTCCAAATTGATATCACTGACTATCATTGATAAAAAGCTATTATTGGATTTAATGAAGTAAATAATACTGGTTTTTCCCTATCTCAGTTGAAGTTTTTTGTAAATTTCCATTATTCCTAATGCGAATTGGTTTTGTAAACTAATGAATGTTCCATTTTTATATTTTTAACAAGTAGGTTCAAATTTCATCAGAATGCTACTTTTGAAAGAATTTTAATCAAGTTCTTCTACGTTTTCAATATGTGACTAGTGTTTTTGTTTTTAATAGTAAAGACATAGTTTATTGACAATGAAGTAATGGAACCATATCCAGGACATCTATTTTCAAAGCGTCCTTGCCACAGAAATGATAAGCTTTGATAAGTTACTTTCTAAATTATCAAAACATATATTCTTTCATCTTGAAACAACAAATTGTGTTCACTTAAAAAAAATAAACACTTCTAAGGATTAAGTTCTCACTTAAAAAAAATAAACACTTCTAAGGATTAAGTTCTCAATTCGTTTCTCATCCCAGAAAAGCCAAAAGTACTTGTCATTTTGTAAAAAAAAAATATATGCAACTCGTTCTTAACTTTTCTTGGTCACTTCCCATTATATAAAGATTCTGTTATTTGGCATAAAGTAAACCATACAGCCATTTGCTTGGACACATTAAAGTTGCAAAATGTCACAGTAGCAGGAAGGGAGCTAATCCATTCCCTACTATGGCATTCTCCTCCACTTTCCTTATTATATGGCTGGTACTCTTAAGTGATTTGTGACAAGTAGACACGAAACTGGGGAAGATACCATTGTCTATGTATTATTTAGTAAAATATATATTTTTATACATTTTTGTAGATTAATAATACACATATGGTTTTAAATATTTTCTTTCTGACTGTTGTGGGTTTGAGCATCCTTCTTTGGAAACTATTAAGGTAGACCTGAAACTTGCTAGGACACCCAGATCTCTGAGAAGTGAACCTTGACTGGACCCCATCTTCACTGATGGAAGGAAGCTAGCATTGGATCTTGGAAAAGAAGCTGATATTTGTAGAAATCATGCTTTATAGCATTTCTGGAAGAGACCTAAGAGTACTTGTGGGTAATTTTTTTGTAGCTACAGGTAAGAGTTAAGCAAGTAAATCAAAAAGAATTTAGCCAAAAAGAGAATTTGCTTTAACATGTTTTGGTAGACAGACTTACTTAGTTTTGACTTAAAATTTTAGCCTGACTGAAGATGATGTTTAAAATTCAAGTTTAAAGTATAAGTTTAAAGAAAGAGGATAAAATCATCTTGATTAAATTGCAATGATAAAGTCACCAGGTATCATATATTTAATATGTTATTGAAAACCAATTATTTTCTTGGTAAAAAATCAGTATAATAAAGGTTTTTAAAAGACATTTGTCAATAGTGACCTTTAATATAGCTTTTCATTCATTTATGGACGGGTCACACGTTGGATTGCTGACCTCTTCCTCAAAGGAAAATAGGAGTAAGTAATTCTTGAGTATTCTCACATAGTACCTCACTTTCCAGTAAATGTGTATTGTTTTAAATTGAGAACTTAAAGTGGGATATAGCCCTCAAATCATCAGGATCAGTTTTAAGTCAGGGACAGTAAACTGTTCCATTGTTATCCCTCAATCTAGAATTAAAGTTCACATGAGGACAGTGAGTAGATTGTCTAAGTGTGCTTTAATGTGAATTAATAATAAAAAATACAAAAGTAATTTTTAAGGTTCTAGAATATAACCTAATATCTGTAATGTTGGATGTGAAAATAATTATCTTGATCTTTGGTACTAACAGTAATTTGAGACTACCTGTAAGATGAATAAAATTGAGTCTTTTTTTGTTTGTTTTTAAGAGAGGATGGAAGGCTTGTTCCCTGGCGTCCTAGCAGTTAAGTCCTTTGGAGGACATATGTACATCTCGGGGACCCAGGTTGAGGGCAGGGCTGGGGGGGGGGGGTCGGTGGGGAACAACCAAGATGAACAACTAAATAAAATTAATGCTTCTTTTTCTCTCTCTCCTTGCTATTTCTCCTATTCTTTTCCTTTAAAAAAAAAAAGAGGAAGAGGAGGAAGAAACATCTTTATTTTTAGTTCATTTTGGTTTTTTAGCCTGGCCTCAGTTCTCAAACCCAGATCTGTGAGATATTTGTAGTCCACACATCAGCATCTCAGCCACCTGAGCCACAGGGGCATATACCTTAAATCATGTTTTGAACACCAATTTTGATTTAAGAAAAGAGACAAGTTTCTAATATAGCAATGACTCTGTAGCTCTCCTGAATAACTGCTATTTGTGTAACTTTTGGAAATTGACTGGGAAATTTCCTTTTTTGCCTTGGGTTCTAGAAAATTTTGAACTAGATTTCTAGACCATTTTTGTTGTTTTTGTTTTTAAGTGAAAGGTACAGTCAGGAATGAAGGCAAGCAGAGGCAGGCAGGCAGGAAGAGAGAGGAGGAAGAAGCACTCTCTTTTATTTAGTTTTTCCTCTTGGTTATTGCCACTGGTTGAAGGATACAAACCTGGGACTTTGGGATGTATTTAGACTGCGTCCAACCCCTACTCCACCAGGGTCCACCTCACTGTGTTTTTATAATGGACAGTGTCTTTTAAATTTTGTGAAACGAAGTCAGGTTAAAAAATTCTTACAAAGTTACAGATTTATACATGCATAATGTTGTAAAGGTTAATTTAAAAAGTGGCTTGTTTGTAATATTTATAGTATTGTTTGTGAAAAGGTCTTTTCTAAAGTTTGCAATGATCATAACACCATCGGTTGTTAATAGCCAAGGTGGATATAGTATTAGGAGCCTGATACACATAATCCCATTTAATCCTTATAGTATTATTTACTGTTACAAAACATCAAATGACATTTGTGATAATTATTATTATACTTTATTTTATAGATAAGAAAATCGAAGATCAGAGGATAATAAGCAATTAGCCAAGGTGATGCTGCTCGTAAATGTTCAGCTGGGCCTCTGCAGAGGCGACCCTGAGTCCCAGCATCACTTCTTTTACTTACTCAGAAGATGGCTACTAAACTATTAGAAACACATCTACACTTCTGTGCTGAACTCCTCAGTAGCTGTAGTAGGCACTTTCATTGGTTAACTTAGCACCAAGAGGCCTTAAAATTTCAAGTTTTTAAGGAATTTGTTCTAATTATAAACTGTATCTCTCTTTTTTTTTTTTGGTAGAAAAAGCAACGATGTAGAGTTGATGGTCAAGAAACAAAAGGATCCAAGTTCATTACCTCCAGTGCAAGTGATTTCAGTGACCCCGTTTACAAAGAGATTGCAATAACAAATGGTTGCATTAATAGAATGACTAAGGAAGAACTCAGAGCTAAACTTTCAGAATTCAAGCTTGAAACCAGGTAATTAAAAATAACTTAAAAATTAGTACATGCTCATCCCAGAAAATTTTGAAAACACTGAATATTTAAAAATCATGTATCGTCCTGTTACAGAGATAACCATTATTAACAGCTCATTAATTTACATTCTTGTACATGAATCTGTGTGTGCAATTCTGATGATTTCTGTCAGTCTTTAGATAGACCAGAATTATTGAGTTGAACGCTAAGAGTATTTCAATGATCCACAGCATTGTGTAGGAGTATGCCTGTTATTATATCAGGTATGTTTTACTTAGCTGCTCATTTGATTGATGTAAGTTATATCTTATTAATGAGATTGAATTGATTTCTTTTGCTCATAATATTTCCCTGTTTTCATTTCTGAAAATATGCAGCATGGTAATATGTATTATGTGTAGCTGTATATTGAGTGAGAAAACAATGCAGCTTTGCTTACTCTGTGTATCTTTAATGAGATCCACACATATTTAAGTTTTTAATTTTTGAAAGCAAAATCATTTTATTTTGACTTAGGTCATGAAGCAGGAATGACCAAAATCCAGAAAAAGAGGCACATTTTTGTTAGAACTGCCAGGCACTAAGAAAAAAAATTAGACTACATGTAATAAATGAAAACATACTGTTTCTGGGTACCCCTGAATCCTTATTCTCTTAAAAGTAGTATGCCTCCTGCTTGCTTTCAAATAGTTTTCATTGCTTTTCAAAAGAGCATATATCTATTTGCATATATCTTTTTTCCTTTCTAGATTGTTTACAACATAATTTGTGAAAAAAAATTTATCCCATTTCACCCTGGCTCTGTATTGAGGGCACAGCCTTGAGCAGAATTTTTGTTCTTTCTAGGTGTGAGCTCAGTTGCTTACGCCTGACTTGCATGGGAGCTAGAAGATCTAGATGTATATTTATACATTTATTCAACAAACACTTAAAATGAATTTTAAGCACTATACTAAGCATTAAAGTTATAAAGGTAAAACAGAAAATGTGCCCCATTTTGGAAAGCTCATAGTCTTTTGGGAAGATTCACAAACAAATAACCACAATACAGAGTGGCTGCTGCTCTGTTTGAGGTCTGACCAAGTACATGAGAAAACACAAGAGAGTCTGTCTCAGGAATTCAGGAGTAACATTTGAATTGATGTGCCAAACAGAAAAAAGGAGGGGAAGGGCATTTTAGATATAATGAACTAAAAACTCCTGATTTCTGTTGCATGTTTTCTGCTACATGATCTTGTTTTTTCTTCAGCTGTTCTATGACCAGTTATTGAACATAAAAGTGTACCACATATTCAGGCAATGACTTGTAGTATGTTTTGTCTGCAGTGAATGATGATGTATCATAGGAAATGGGAACATTTGAAGATTATATTGAAATGATAGGTTATAGCCAACTTGGGAAGGAACGAAAATCTGTATTCTACCTTGTAAGGAGAAAGGGAGCCACTGAAGGTATTTCAGTAGGAAATTGGCACTAGTGCTTAGTTTTCAAGTAAGATAAAGAATTAATGGAAGGGTTGTGTTCATGGAAGCATTTGGCATAGAAGCTAGTGGCAGCCATAACAGGGAATTAAGGAGAACCAGATTCCGGATGTTTTTCCGAGTTGGAATTGGCAGAAATGGTGATTATTTTGATAGTCAGTAGGGTTTTAAAGGAGATGTTAAAAATGACAGATTTCTCCCTGGAGCAATTGCTGATATGTTTATGTTACCATTAGGTTTGAAGACAAACCTTTAGTAACTAGTTTCTCCAAAAAAGAAAGAAAAAATAAATTAAGACAAAGTAATCCAAAGTTATCACATGACACAGGTCACTCACAATACCTAATATTAAAGGGGTTAAAGGGTTCATTTCCTAAATTGATAATTTGGATAATCTCAAGCAAATAAACATTAATATTTCATCTTAAAACAACTAAGTGGTTTATCATCAGTATTTGCGTGGTTAGCATTCCTTTTTTTTTTTTTCAGTGGTAGTTAGAATGGAAAACAAAAGTTTAAACAAATTATTTTTAATAGTCACTAAAGGGTGGTGGGGTTAAAATGTTTTACTATAACTGCATTACAATTTAGATGCTGTTATTTTTCTTCCACTGTGTATTTGTAAACTATAATAGGACTTATACAACACTGAAGCAAGCCTTAGTACTGATTATGACTTTTGATTTCTCGAAGAAATACGTACTGCTTGAAAAACACGACAGCCATTACTACCTGTTGTTATCTAATCAGAACCACCCCCCTCTGTTTGTGGACCATGTTTTGAAAATACCCATAATCTCTTCGGTCATATTCTACCCATGATAAATTAAGAAAACCTACTTCTGGTTAATGACCCACTGAGTGTGACAGAGTCCTTCTGAACACAGTTACACGTATCTTCTAAATTAGTATTCTTAGTTAAACAGCTAACAGACATTCAGTTTTATATGTTTAGCTTATAATGCCTTCAAGTTTATATATGGATTTTTGAGTTGTATAACCTGCAGAAACCAAAAGAGAGTACAACATGTTTAATTTAATCCACTTCTTTATACTCTGAAATCTGTATTTGGCCAGTAGAATATCTCAATATTCATTTCAGTTTTTGTATCATGTATGCCATCTTTTTTACATAAATTATTATGGCTATGTAGATGGTATATGCTGATACGGTTTATGGTTTGATACACCAGTGTATACTGGAGAAAATGCTCTTTTATACAAAAATGAAAAGTTATTTGCAAAGGAAAATATTGATATTTTATTAAATATTTGCTAACTTAGCTTCGAGTCTTGCTTTCTTTACCTTTATTTTTTGCTACTATTGCTGAATTATGCTGTGATTGCCACTGTCCAGTACCAGCAGGTCAGACTTCAGATTCTTGACTGTAACATTCAGCTAATGATTACTTTTATTCTTACTTTCCTTAGAGGAGTAAAGGATGTACTAAAGAAGAGGCTGAAAAACTATTATAAGAAACAGAAGCTGATGCTGAAAGAGAGCAGCTGCGCTGACAGTTACTATGACTACATTTGCATTATTGACTTTGAAGCCACTTGTGAAGAGGGTAACCCACCTGAGTTCATACATGAAATAATTGAATTTCCGGTTGTGTTGCTGAATACCCATACCTTAGAAATAGTAAGAGAATCATATTTTAATTTTATTTTTAGCAATACCAGTTCTGGGGCAGAGACTCATTTACTGTTTTAGCTAAAATTAGAATTTTAAGTGGGCTTTTTGCTCTTGCTGCATGCTTTGTATCAACTTAATAGAAAAACTATAATAATGTGTCAGTCTACTTCTTGCCTTTTCCAGTGACTAAAATTAGTGTTTTTTTTCTGTTTGCTTGGAATACACATCTGGTTGAACATTAGCATCTCCTGGACAGTAAAAAAAAACAAAACAAAACTGATGCCTGGCTTTAGTCTTAGAGATTCTGATTTAGTTGTTCTGTGGTAGGGCCTATAATTTCAGTATTTGCTTTTTTTTAAGCTTCTTAGTCAGCATTGGGAATCACTGTTTGATACTAATGTATACCCAGATCTCTAAAAATGATAATCTCCAGACTCACCTTTCAACTTAGAGCTGACCAACTTAGAGTTTTCTGGTGAAAATTTTATGGGGAAATGACTCATAATTTCAGGCTTCTAAGCCAGATAATATATATGCCTTAGATACTTATTGTCAGTGTATTATTAGTTCAGGAAGTCAGCAAGAATTCCTCCAAATAATACTGTTTGCCTTATAAAACCTGAACAGGGATATATCATAACATCTCATCTATCCAAAAGCTACTCTGTGGAGTCCCCATCAGCTCATTGGGAGTATACAGAGCATTTGCACTTTAAAATAAACTTACTTCTTTGGACTGCTCAAAGCCTCTTTTAGTTAGATTCTTAACTGACGTATTTATATAATTTCCTTGTCCAAAATAGATGAATTAAATGGAAATACTATAGCTGTGAAGGCAAATAACTCAGTAACACCATAGCGCTGTCTTAAGGACATTGCTCTAGTAATTCTTCTTCCTCATTTGCATATTAATGATTTATTACTTTCTGCTATATTGTTACCATCACATATAAACATGTTGTTATTGTACACACCATAAAAAGCCTTGACGTTACTTTTTTCTTTTTCTCCATATCTACCTTATATTAAAAATTGCTAACTAGGCATTCCCTGGTGGCTCAGTTGTTAAGCCTATGCCTGGGGCTCAGTGCATATGCAAACCAAAGACCTGGGTTTATGGCCTGTGTCCAGAGGAACAACTAAAATGAACTACTAAATAAATAAAATGATTCTTCTACCTCTTTCTTCCTTCTTGCTTGGCCTCCTGCCTGCCTGCCTGCCTGTCTTCATTCCTACCTGTCTTTCATCTTCTTAAAAAAAAAATGCTAACTCAAATCTTTAAGCTTTAAAAGTCCTTAATTTGGAACAACTGACTGTCTTCTGGTTTAGAGAGGCAGTATTGGGTTAGAGGCAAAAGTATTTAGAGATCTGAGCCTGATAAAAATAAAAATACTGGGCTTACTGAGTTTATAGAGTTGTGAACATAAAAAGGCAAGCATGAAAGCTATTGAAGAAATTAATAATTGCTACAGAAATGTAGTATTAATGATCATAAAACTACTAGATATCATGTAGTCAAATTCTGACTTTTTAGAATTCAGTTTAATGGAATCTTGACATGAAAATAAGAACTATTAAGGAGTAAATAAAAGAGCAGTGATTGGGAGCTATTTTATTATTGCTGCAGACTGATGTTTCTTCAAAATAATTGGTATTTAAAAAGCTTTTAATATCTTGAAGTAGAGGTTGCTTTAAATTAATTTTAGGTTTTACAGTTACAAAATATTAAAAACAAAATTATCAGCTTTTTGTTCTTCAGGAAAATGTTTATTTAAACTCAGCTTGAATGTTTGCTTTCACATACTTCTTTTATCTTAAAAAAAGATTTAAACTATGCAGCATAACTTTTTAATTAAAAAATTAGAATGCTTTGAGAATGGAGAATTAAACTTAAATTCATAAAATTCTAGAAAAGGTGCCATACATGTAAAACTAACCTCTTGTGGCTGAATTTGCCATGTATTTTAAGTCATAAAAAAATACTGAACTTTTTGTCTTTTCCTTATAGGAAGATACATTTCAGCAGTATGTGAGACCAGAGATTAATACACAACTTTCTGATTTCTGCATCAACCTAACTGGAATTACTCAGGTTATAATTCTGTGTTCCTCTTTCTAATGTCTGAAAGGGTTTTAAAATTAGGGATTTATTTGATAGTTTTAAAAAATGATTGTTATAAACAAGTTAATATTATACTTGTTTTCCTTGGTAAAAATCTTACTGTGATGTCAAAAAAATTAGAAAAGCACACTAATCTATTGTGACAAAGCAAACCAGTGACTGCCTGGGGATGGAGGATAAGGGCTTACCGTGGGGCACAAGGACACGTTTTGGGGTGATGGATATTTTCAGCAGCATCATTCTGGAGGTAGTTTTACAGTTATGTATAAAATAAAAGCATATCAAATTTTAACCACATGCAATTTGTTGTACATAAGTTATAAGTCAGTATAGTTAAAACAACAACAAAAAGCAAATTTTACACCTGGAAAATTTTTTCTCAGCTTTTCCTTGTAAGGAGTTGTAATGGTGAGTCTAAATATTTCGTTTGTAGCATTAGTAAAGTAAGTTGTTACATGCTGAACTTGGAGATGAAGTTTTAAAATTTATTTTATTTTAAAATTTATCTGCTTACCGCCTGGCTCTACACATAGCATGATTTTTTTAGGTTTCTGGTTTTTGTTTGTATTCTAATGTGGTAGGCTCTTTCACTTATTTAGTTCCTGCATTTATTCAACAAATATTTGATATAATATTATTTGCCAAGGTACTACGGATACAGAACTAGTCAAGCCAGTCTCTTTCCTCAGTTCATTTAACAATCCATAAGAATAATTCAGTGGTCACAATATGGTTATGAAGACTGACAAGTCAATGTTCTATCATGATATTATCAAATTTATAAAAAGGGCTTCCACTAACAGGGAATGGAGGACTGTCCTGGGAAAAAAATGGGCTCAAGTAGGTGAATTTGGGTTTAGTCTTGGTAGGTAAATAGAAAAGAATGACTGGACATTTCAGTGAATAGCAGAACTAGAAATAGTTCAGTGTAGTTCCAGTGTGAATGGGCTGGTGAGAAAATGATTACAAATAAAGAAAGCCAAAGTTGTAGGTAGAAGCAAACCCTATCATGAATAGTCTTGTGTGTCTTTTTATACTGTGAACTTGGGAGAATGTTTAGAAGATTTTAAATATGAAAACCATGTGATGGATCAAATTTGCATTTTAGGAAGATCAGTCTGGCAGCAGTATGTTTTGTGGAAAGTATGCACCGTGGGAAGATGTGAACTTTGAGACAGGGAAACCACTTCAAAGGACTATGGCTCTCAGCAGAGAAAAAAATTCCCTTCTCTGCACTCCAGATAATCAGCCAATAGACTGAGACTTAAAGAAGAGAGAACTACCAGGGATGACATTAAATCTTAATTTTGGGAAGATTATATACTTCGTTGAAAGCAGTCTCTAATACTTGGCTATAAGCAATTTTTGTTTGTCTGAAAATGCAGTGCTAGATGGATCTCAGTCAAGGAAATCATGAAGCATTTAAAACATTAGATAAAACTTCTTATTGTCCTTTTCCTTCCAATGTATGCCTGGGTATTTCATAGAATGACATATAACTGCTCTGAATTTTATAGTTTGCTTTTGTATCCTTAGGATCAGGTGGACAGAGCTGATACCTTCCCTCAGGTACTAAAAAAAGTAATTGATTGGATGAAATTGAAGGAATTAGGAACAAAGTATAAATATTCCATATTAACAGATGGGTGAGTATTTAGAAAAGTTTTTAGTCTACTTTTTAAAAATTAAGTTTGTCCTTATTCATTTAACTTTTAGAATAACCACACAAATTATTATTTACTAATGGTCCTAGAGTTACCCCCAAGAGGCAAGATCAAAGAGAAGGAGGGAAAGCATTGATAGTCTAATCAAGCACTAGAGGACTAGAGAAAGATACCTATTTATATGTAAAACTAGAATTTTATTGAAACTGTTTTCATCATGATCCTTCCTTGCTCAAAAAGTCCAAACTCTTCAGTTTGGCTTTTAAGGTTCTCTCATTTAATTCCATCCTAAATCCACCTGACAACTTACTCTAAGTAAGGCTGCCCATGAATGGCAGGGTTTATTGTTTCTCTGTGTGCTTATTCATGCTTTCATCTCTGCTAGAAGGGTCTCTTCCTTGACTGCCTCTTTATCATTCAAAATCGACCTTGTGGTTTACTTTAGATATTTCAAATCATATTAATCTTTCTTTTTCCCCTTGAAGTCTTATAACATCTGTGATAATATGTACTATTCTTGAGATCTTACTAAATATTCTGATATGTAAACTTATGTATGTAAGATTTATGCTTGCAAGAACATTAAAAATCCTTTTAGAATAAGAACTTGCTCCTTGCTCGTCTTCCACAATGCTTACATTGTTAAGTGGAAAGCTAAGTTGGATGATCAGAAAGATTAAACAAGAGTTGTAGGTATTTTGCCAAGGCAGCTCCTATACCAGAAAGCAATTAAGGTTGAAGAAGAAAATCCTAATTAACTTGCTTCAAACTGGAGAGATTATACACTGAAGTTGAGATGTTATCCACATAAAGGATTTAGAGAATCTCACTTACAACAGGAAAAGAGCATTGAACTTAATCACATCATAATTGTGTTCAAAGACAGAGGTGCGAAGGTATTGATGGACCTCTTTAGAAATCTGTTATTGATTTTAAGTATAAATGAGCAGTGTTCCTGCTGAAGTATAATGTATACTTAAATGTATAAATAAAGTGTAATTTCTGTCATCATAAGAGTATTTGTGGTTCTGTAACAACCTCACATTTTGGAACAGATGATTCAAACCTATGCAGTTTTTGTAAAATAATTGATAACTTCCAGAAATCATTTTGACAACTCAGACAAGCAGCTCAGTGTAGGTGGGAGCTGCCTCAGAAGATACTACAAATACCCAAAAGTAAAAGTATCAAAGGGACAGATACTTGCTTTTAATTTTCTTAACATGCACTTGAAGGTACTCCTGTTGCCAATAGGGTAGCTGAGCTGAGAGCTTTTTCTTCCCTGGGGAAGGTTACACTTGCTGCTGCTGCTGTGACACCTCTCCAGGAGAGCCATGTGTGAGCCAACAGTTCCCACTGGACACAGCATTTCCTGCTTAATGCATAAGCTGATTGTGTTTCTACATTGTAGCAGAGCAAATGGCAGCCACTTGTTGCTACTTTTGTCTCTTTCAAGTATTTTATTTTTGTTTTATTTCAAAGCACATCTTAAAAGAATTTCCCAGTATGATAAACCTAACATTAAAAGTATGCTCAGTAGAGTTATTTCAGGATTATGAACAAATACTCAACAAAATAGAAGTCTGCCCAGGTAATCAGATCCATGAAAGTGATCAAGAGCCTCCTAAAATTAAGTCAGTCTGTGAAAAAGAATTCAACTTTTTTTTAAAGTTCATTTTTAAATTTGAGTTTCAGAGGAAGAGAGTAACTTTCTAAGCTTGATGTTACATGTAAATGAGAAAGATAACATGCATAAATAATGACTTAAATACTCACTTGTAATAAATAATATAGCATTTATTTTATCCATTTTTTCTTTTTTTGACTATAAGTTCATGGGATATGAGTAAGTTCCTGAACATTCAGTGCCAGCTAAGCAGGCTCAAATATCCTTCTTTTGCTAAAAAGTGGATCAATATTCGAAAGTCATATGGGAACTTTTACAAGGTAAAATTTCTATTTTTTAATTGATTATACTGCCCTTGATAGTAAGTTTATTTTCTCTTTCATGTACCTAACATGATTTACTAGGTGCTTTTCACAAAAAAGGCCATAAAATCAGTTGTGCTTTTCAGATTCCAATTAGTTTTGTCCATGTAAGTATAGAAAGAGTTCATAAGGGATATTGGTCTTTAATTTTCTTGTTTTGTTTTGCTTTTGTTATCAGGATAATGCTGTCCTTATCAAATGTGTTAAGTTGTATTCCCTCCTCTTCAATATTTTTGCAAGTATTTGGAAGGATTGGTATTAATTCTCTAAACGTTTGGTAGAGTTCACCAGTGAATCCAATTGATCCTGGACTTTTTCTTGTAGAGAAATTTTTATGACTGATTAAATCTTCCTTATTTTTTGGAGAAAGAATGACTAACAGTTTGTCTTGAGTGAATTCACTTTTCCTTTTTGGATCTCATTTATCATATGAAGGAAAAATAGCCCTAGGTCTAAAGTTTTAATGCTTCAAGGTCATCAGTCCTTCCACCTAATACACACATCAGCTGTGTGCTTTTTATGGGAGGAATTCTATCTAATCTTAAGCTGTTTTCAGATGATGACATTATATAAGTGATAGAACTCTGAAGAATACAGGTGACATTGAAGTATGTTCCATTATTTTGCTATGCATTTGTAAAGACATTTGAATTTAAGGTATATTTATGTTTCAAACAATCTATGTGATATTTAGTAGAAGGCCCAAAATGTATTTTGTTATTATAGCAATAGATAATTATTTATGTATATCATCATGCTTTTATATCATTTTTTTGTGATTCTTCCAGTAACTCATGGAATAAACAGTATAGCTGTTATTTCATTTTATAGTGAAGAAACCAAGACTTCTCAGTGCATAGGTGACATAGTTATACAAACTGCAGAACACAGAACTTAACTAATCCTCCAGACAGAAATAATCAGGCGGTATAACAGTAGTTCTCAAAAGTAAAGAGACATTTTGAAATTGGGGAATGTGTAAGATTCTTTTATTTATCAAAATGAGAGTTGGTATTTAAATAGATTGAAAGATACCACATGATATTGTCTTTAATTCTTTTATCTTCATTATCTTTTTTTTTTTAATTAAAAACATTTTTATTTAGCTGCTCATTCTAATTGTTTCCCCTGACCTGGGACAGGAACCCTGGTCCTTGGAATGTATGTGGACTGCACTCTGCTAGAGGTGGTAGACCAAACCACTGCTCCATCAGGGCGTGTCTATCTTCATTATCTTTTATCATCTAGAAAGTTTAAATATTTTGATGTACCTAAGAAGTCAGTCAAGTAAGACAGTGTATCACAGAAGAATACCATGGAAAAGAATTGAGTTAAAAAGGTGGTGCTTCAGCTTTGATAGCCAGATTAATACATTTCCTTTCACAAATAAATATTTTAAGTTAAAACACTTAAAACTTTTAAGATGTCTTGAGGATTTCATCTGTCTGTATTTTTATCTAAAACTCTTTTGAAACCAAACCTCTGAAGGTTATTTTCTTTATTTGACCAATATTTTTCCTATATGTAGCTATAGCTTAGTGTTCAGATTCTTATGTGCAATGACATATGATACTAAAGAATTCTTTCCTGTTTCTTTTTCCAGGTTCCTAGAAGCCAAACCAAACTGACAATAATGCTTGAAAAATTAGGAATGGATTATGATGGGCGGCCTCACAGTGGTCTCGATGACTCTAAGAACATTGCCCGAATAGCAGCTCGAATGCTTCAGGATGGGTGTGAACTCCGAGTGAATGAGAAAATGCACGCAGGACAGTTAATGAGTGTGTCCTCTTCATTACCAATAGAGGGCGCTCCAGCCCCACAAGTGCCACAGTTTAGAAAGTAACAGCATTTTTGCCCTTTTACCCTGGGTTCATTCATTCTAATTGGAGTTGCTACAAAAAGTAGCAGCTGAATATTTATTGAATTAGTCCTGCAGTGCAAAATTTAAGCACCTTAAACATTTAAAATCTTACTACAGTTATATATGTGTATATATGTACGTGAACAGATTTTGTGGGGAGAGCGTATTGAATTTTCTGTCACCAGCACTTTTGATATGAGCAGTATTTGTTACACAGTAACAGTTTCTGCATAGAACTGAGTTTTATAATATAAGGTGTCCAAGATGAGTTCCATTTGGTTTTAAAATGCAGGTTTATTAGACTCTCCTCTTGAATGTCATATCTTATTTGTCTTAAGATACAATGTTACTATATTAACATAAGATCAAATAATTTCTTAAAAACCAGAAAAGATTGGAAGGAGGGCCTTATTTAGTCTTGGGTTTGTAGAATATCATAGTCCTTTTGATTTTTGATGTGTATATATAGATGTATGAAGTTCAGCTGTGTATGGTGGATTTCAAAAAGTACTTGGCATACATAACTGCTTACATTTCTTTTTAACTCAAAATTTGGAAGACTTGTGATAGATTATAGAGTCTGGTGAAAAATTCAGTTGCTGATGAGTAATGAAAGGTCCAAAGAAATACTATTTAAAGGAATATAAGAACTGTAATTTGAATCTTGTAATACATAGGTAAGTCAGTGGGGTAATCTTTGGATTTGACTTTTTGTTTTCCCTCCTTTTCTGCATATATTTGCCTATTCTTAAATCAAAGAGACCATGCTTTCAAATAGACTTACAAATAAGGGTCACCACTTTAATTTTGCATTTGTATTCAACATGATGATGAGTGAGGTTAATAAAGTCAAATATTGCTTCCTATCATGTTTTTATTACTAAAACTGCTTGTATGTAGTGAGTGTACCCACTAAATATTAAATAGTTAATTCTTAAATTATTCTAAAAACAAAAATATATTTACAGTGTCACGAACATCATCTTATATAGAAGCTAAAAATACATGTTTTCTTAATTGAATTTCTCCCTATAGCTTTCATGGAGCAATTTCATTGACATTGCTTCTTTTTTTAAATAAATGTGATGATACTTTAATGCTTTATTATAATCAAATCTTATAGAGGTTTTCCAACTCTGATGCAAGAAAAGTATTTTTTCCAGTATGAGCATTTTCTACATAGTGCTATAGGTTTCTTACTTGAATGAATTTCTGCCTTTAAACAGCGGGTATTAGAATCAGGATAATAAAGAATGATACATTGTTAACAGAAGGCACAGGAGTATGTGATGCCCTTCTAAAATCTGTTGTGGGTTACAGCAAACAAGAAAATCTGAATGTTTCAGGTTTTTTACAATAAATTCTTGGGAGTAAAATGGATATATGTTGAGATTTTTGTGAATCCCAAATAACATCATATAGTATACCACAAAGTATTTCTGAAAATTTTAAAGAATATCCTTCAAATTCTTACTGCGTTACTGTGCCTGGACAGAGCAGTAGAGAACGGCAAATAACCACTGAGGTTTGAACACCAGGAGGCCCACTAGGCACAGTGCTTATTAGATCGTTTTCCCACATAGCCCGCTTACCGTAATATTTAAATTCATGTCAAAACAAAGCTAATGATCTCTCCTGACTTCCAGAGTTGCTCATCAGTTGCTGAAACTGCATTTGGAAAATCTTGAGAATAGCAAAGAAATACTATATTACCCTCCTCTTTAAGTTTTGTTTGTTTTTAAGCCAGGCTGCTAATTTCTTTGCCTGTTTTTCTTTTTGCCAAGTATCCATGTACCAACATGCTCACTTGGATTTTCTTTTTAAAGATCTTCAATATTTTAATCTCTCATTAGCCTTTTGGCTCAATAAAATAATTTATCTGGTGATAACTTTACTCATTAAAATTACTGAGTAGTTGACAAATTGTATATGTTTAAAGTGTAAACATATATATATATATATATATATAGTGGAATGATTACCATGATCAAGATAATTAACACCTATATCACCTCACATAATTTATTTTTGGTGGTGAGAATAGTTATGGTTTACTCTCAGCTTTCAACTAGATAATACCATATTAGTGATTGTAGTCATCATACTACTTGTTAGTCCGCAAAACTTATAACTGAAAATGTATACCATTTGACCTACATCACCCTATTTCCCCATTTCAACCTTTGACAACCAACATTCTAGTCTGTCTGAAATTCGCTTTTTGTTTTGTTTACTGATTCACATATAAGTGATACCATGCAGTATTTGTCTTTCTCCATATGGCTTATTTCACTAGCCCTCCAGTTTCAGCCAGTGTTGCAAACAGAATTTCCTTTTATATGTTTAAATAATAATCCATTGTGTATGTATAATTGTATATGTATATATGTATGTATGCATGTATATATATATATGTGTGTGTGTATATATGCCATTTTGTTTCAGGATTTGATTCCCCTTTTTTGATTTTGTCTTTGACCCATTGGTTTTATAGAAGTATATTATTTAATTTCAACATACTTGTGAACTTTTCCATTAACGGTTTCTAGTGTCATACCATTGTGGTTGGAAGAGATACTTGATATGATTTCAATCTTAATTTTGTTAAGACTTATTTTGTGATGTAACAATTTGTTCCGGAGATTGTTCCCTCTGTGCTTAATGAAGATTGTGTGTATTCTGCTGCTATTGGGTGTAAGGTAGTATTTATATTTATTAGATCCATTTGGTCTAAAGTACAGTTCAAGTTCATTGTTTCCTTTCTGATATTCTATCTGGGTGATTTATCCATTGTTGAAAGCGGGATATTGAATTTCCCTGCTATTACTGCATTACCGTCTATTTCTGTCTTAAGATCTGTTAATAATTTTGTAATATATTTGGGTGCTCCAATATAGGGTATGTATATATTTATAATTGTTATATCTTCTTGATGAATTGACCTCTATTACATAATGACCTTCTTTGTCTCTTAAAACTTTCGACTTAAAACCTTTTTTGCATAAGTAGATCTATACCTGGTTCCTTTTGCTTTCTATTTACATATACTTTTCTTTTTTTAATCTCTTCATTTTTAGTCTATGAATGTCCATAAAGCATAGTGAATCTCTTGTAAGCATCATTATTTATTTGTATCTTGTTTTTATATCGTTAGCCACTGTGTATCTTAATTGGAGAACTTAAAACATTTACATTTAGAGTAATTATTGAATTACTAAAATGATACATAAGGACTTATCTCCATTTGTTCATTGCTTTCTGATTGTTTTGTAGTTCCTTTGTTGCTTTGAGTTGATTTTTTATCATTTATGTATCCTTTGTAGTCCTCTGCTTATTATCATGAGTATTTCACAATACATCTTCATGTTTTAACTGTTTGAAGCAAGTGGATATATTTCAATTACATAAAAAAGTTCTACACATTTACTTTTACACCTTACATTTACCAGTGAATTTTAGTATGTTTTCATGTTACTAATTAATATTCTTTCATTTCAACTTTAATTCCCTTGAGCGTTTCTTACAAGGTATGTCTAGTGATAAATTCCATTTATTTGAGAAAAATCTATCTTCCCTTTATTTCTGAAGGACAGCTTTGCTGAGCAAATTATTATTGTTGATGGTTTTGAGCACTTTGACTATATTGTCCCCTCTCTTTCCTGATCTTGTAGATAATATAAATTAAAATTTTAAATAAATGATACAATTCGGCTAATAGCCTAATCAGGATTTTTTTTCTTTTTTTTTTTTTTTAGCTGAAGTTACTATCTTGATTTTTTTTATTGTAGTAATTATTCTACACATTAAAATAATTTCCTATCTATAGGTTCCCCATTTCTTAGATATATTTCAACACACCATGCCCTCCACTAAATCAAGTGTTCTTCCCCTTGTGCAGTGGCCTCCACCACCATTTGCCCCTGCCTACCACATTCCCTTTTGGTAACCTCATTTCTGTTGCAAATGTTTCAGGTTGGTTATGTTTCATCTGTTCTGTTGTCTGTTCCCAGTCTACCTGTGAGTGAGGTCATCTGGTATCTCTCTTCTTTTGACTTGTTTCATTTAGCAGAATCCCCTCTAGTTTGATTCAAATGACAGGGTTTCATCTCTTCTAAGGGCTGTATAGTAATCCATTATATATATGTACTACATCTTTATCCATCCGATGTAGGGCACTTATGTAATTTCTAGTTCTTGGCTATTGTGAATGGACTGCAATAAACACGGGGATGCATACACCTCTGTGGATGCCCAGAAATGGAATGATGGGACCATATGGAATTTCCATCTTTAGTTTTTTTAGGAATCTCCAAACTGTTCTCCATAGGGGTTGTACCAATTTGCACTCCCACCAACAAAGCAAAAGTGTTCCCTTTTCTCCACATCCTTGCCAACATTTGTTGTTTCCAGGCTTTTGGATAACAGCCAATCTTTCAGGTATAAAGTGATAATTGCATTGTTTTAATTTGCATTTCCCTGATAGTAGGAACATAATTTCATGTATCTGTTGGCCATCTATATATCCTCTTCAGAAAAGTGTCTCCAGTTCCTCCCATTTTTTATTAGATTGCCTGTTCTGTTGTTTTTATGAATTCTTTGTATATGTTAGATATTAAGCCTTTGTTGGAAATACCAACGGCAAATATCTTCTAGTTAGTAGATTTCCTTTTGGTTTTAGTGATGCTTGCTTTTGTTGTGAAGAAGTGCCTTATTTTGATGTAATCCCAGTTTATTTTTCTTTTGTTTCACTTAGTTTTGGAGTTGAGTGCTCCCAAATTTCTCTACAGCTGATATCATTGAAAGTCTTTCGTCCTATGTTGTCTTCTAAGAATTTAATGGTTTCTGGTCTTATGTCCAAATCTCTAATCCATTTTGAGTTAATTTTTGTGAATGGTGTTAGAGAGTGGTCTAGCTTCATTCTTCTGCATGTGGCTGACCAGTTTTCCCAATACCATTTGGTGAAGAGACTTATTTTTCCATTGTATGATTCTTGGCTCCTTTGGCATAGATTAAGTAACTATATGTGAGTAGTTCAGTGGTGATTCAGTTCAGTTCCACTGATCTGTGCCTCTGTTATTAGTCCAGTACCATACTGTTTTGATCACTGTTGTTTATAATCTAGTTCAAAGTCTGGAAGTGTGACCCCCTCCAGATTTGTTCTTTTTTCTAATGATTGCTTTGGTTATTCGGGGTCTTTTGTTCCATGAAAATTTTAAGATTTTTTGTTCTATTTCCTGGAAATAAGCCCATGGGATTTTAATGGGGATTTTATTAACTCTGTATATTGCTTTGGGTAAGATGGCCATTTTAATGAAATTGATTCTTCCCAGCCACAGCAGGGGATGTCTTTCCATTTCTTTGTGTTGTCCTCTCTTTCTTTTAAGAAGGACTTGTAGTTTTCATCATATAGATCTTTTACTTCCTTTGTTAAGTATATGCCCAGGTATTTCATTTGCTTAACTTCTATTTTAAATGGTGTGATTTTTGTGATTTTGTTTTCTTTCAGTGTGTTGTTTGCATATAAAAATGCAACAGACTTATGTGCATTGATTTTTTAGCCTGTCACTGTATTCATTGATGAGTTCTAGAAGTTTTTTCATAGCATTTTTGAGATTTTCAATATATATAGTTGTGTCACCTGCAAATAATGAGAATTTTACTTCCTCCTTTCCAATTTGGATTCCTTTATTTCCTTTTCTTGCCTAATTGCTCTGGCTAAGACCTCTAGTACAATGTTAAATAGCAGTGGTGAGAGTGGACAACCTTGCCTTGTTCCTGACCTAAGAGGAAAATGCTTTCAGTTATTCACCATTGACTATGATGTTGCCTGTGGGTTTTTCATATATGGCCTTTATTGAGGTATGAACCTGCTAGTCCCATTTTATGGAGTTGTTTTTGTTTTTGTTTTTTTTTCATCATAAATGGGTGTTGGATCTTGTCAAAAGCTTTCCCTGCATCTACTGATATGATCATGTGGTTTTTCTGTTTGCTCCTGATATGGTGTATGGCATTGATAGATTCACGTATGTTGAACCATCTTTGCAGCCCTGGGATGAATCCCACTTAGTCATGATGGATAATCTTTTTGATGCTTTGTTTAATTTGGTTTGCCTCTATTTTGTTGAGAATTTTTGCATCTGTGTTCATTAGAGATATTGGTCTGTAAACTTTCTTTCTTGGTGACATCTCTATTGGCTTTTGGTATCAGTATAATGTTAGCCTCATAAAAATTGCTTGGGAGAGTTCCCTGCTCTTCAATATTTTGGAAGAGTTTGAGAAGAATAGGTGTTAGTTCTTCTCTGAAGGTTTGGTAGAACTCATTGGAGAAGCCATCTGGTGCTGGGCTTTTATTTTGGGGGGAGGCCCTTGGTTATTTCTTTAATTTCCTTGCTTGTGATTGTTCTGTTCATGTTTTCCATTTCTTCCGGGTTCAATCTTGATAGACTATATTTTTCTAGAAATCCGTCTCTGTCCTCAAGATTGTCCATTTTGGTAGCATAGAGCTGTTCATAGTAGTCCCATGCAATGTTTTGAATTTCTGTGGTATAGTCTCCCCTTTCATTTATGATTCTAGTTATGAGAGTTTTCTCCCTTTCTTTGTGAGTCTAGCCATTAGCTTGTCAATTTTATTTTTTCAAAGAACCAACTTGGTTTCATTGATCTTCTGGATTGTCTGTTTTCTATTTCATTTGTTTCTGCTCAGATTTTGAGTATTTCTTTTCTTCTGCTGATTTTTGGCTTTAATTGTTCTTTCTCTAGTTGTTTTCAATGTAGAGTTGTTTATTTGCGATTTTTCTGGTTTCTTGATATAGGCCTGGATTGCGATGAACTTTCCCCTTAGTACGGCTTTCGCTGCATCCCATAGATTCTGGTAGCTTGTGTCCTCATTCTTGTTTGTGTCTAAGTATTTTTTTAAGTTCCTCTTTTACCCAAGAGTCTTTCAGGAGCATATTGTTGAGTTTCCAATTTGTTTGGGGTCTTCCAGCTTTCTTTTTGTGGCCGATTTCCAGTTTTAGGCCATTGTGGTCAGAGAAGATGCTTGGTATGACTTCAGTCTTTGTAAATTTGTTGACAGATGTTTTGTGTCCCGGCATGTGATCTATCCTTGAGAATTTTCCATAAACGCTTGAGAGGAAAGTGAAATCTGTAGTCTTTGGGTGAAGGGATTGGTGTATATCTATTAGACCTATGTGTTCCGGATGTTATTTAAAGTGTCTGTTTCCCTGTTAATTTTCTGCCTGGTTGATCTGTCCATTGTTGTAAGTGGGGTGTTGATTGAAGTCCCCCACTATTATTGTGTTGCTCTCAATGTCTCCCTTCAAGTCTAATAATGCTTGATATATTTTGATGTTCCTTCATTGGGTGCATATATGTTAACAAGCGTTGTGTCTTTCTGCTGGATTGATCCTTTAATCATTATATAGTGTCCATCTCTGTCTTTTGTTATGCTTTTTAGATGGAAGTCTGTTTTATCTGATGTGAGTATAGCTGTTCCTCCTGTTTTGTGGTAGCCATTCAACTCTAGGATTGTCTTCCAGCCACTGACTTTGAGTCTTCATTTATCTTTTGGAAGAAGGTGGGTTTCCTGAATGCAGCAGAAAGTTGGGTTACGCTTTTTAATTCACTCAGCCACTCTGCATCCTTTGACTGGTGAGTCAGTCCAATAACATTTAGGGTGGATTGAATGAAGAACTACAGTCATTAGCATGTTACCTTTTAAAAAGAAGATAGTATCTTTGAAGACTAATTTAAATAGACACTTTAGAGGTAAGACCATTGACTTTCTCTCTTTAGTACATTAAAATGATTATGTAAAATAATATTTTGGAGGAGAGAAAAAGAGCAGGTAGTAGAATTGCTGAAGAGAAGCAGGGTGGTCAGGATAACAGACTGGCCTAGACTGTAGGTTAGGGTCACCTAAGAAACTGTCTGCCTTTGTATGAGCATGCCCACATACGCTGTGAAAGCCTAACAGGATCTATTGTATAAGGTGCTGGCATTTCTGTCCAGGAGAACAGGGGAGAAGGAAGGGGGCCACGAAAGATTGAGAAAAACAAACTAAGAGTGAATGTGGGGTCAGGATGAGCAGCCTCTAAGGACTGTCACACCGAGTATCTGACTCATTGTGTATTTATTGTCATTACATAAGGAAGTGTTCTTCGAAAAAGCACAAGATGTAAATCAACTATTTTTGCAATCATTGTTTACATAGCTGAGGTTACACATGAAAGGTCATATGTCTTAGCTATCTTTCTGATCTTTAACTTCTTGCTAGATCTCAGCAACTTATCAGAAATCCCTCCAGCCAAGGTTTTCCTCGCTGGTGGGCACCTGGCATTGCAGGCGCCAAGGTTTCTGTTTCACTGCCAAAGCATTGATTATCTAAACTAAGCTTTTCCCTTACTGTTCCCCACAATAAGGAAAACTTTTTCTAAACTACTCTGGAGAAGTCGAGTTTCCATTAGCTCAGAGCTTGTGACTTCTGTATCTTTGATCCCAACAGTGTATGATTCCAAAATGTTTGAGCCCAGTATTAAATGAGTGACAGCATTAAATATCATTTTTACTCTTAGAGTGTTCCTTTTCCTTCTGTTTCCCTAACCTGTATTTCAAATCTCCCTGCTTCCATAAAGCTTCCAAAGCCATACACTTGTTATCTAGAGCAGGGGTCAGCAACCTGCCACCCTAATCCAGCCTGCTGCCTGTTGTATTGAGTACAAATTAAGTGTTTTGTTTTTTTACATATTTGAAAAAATATCAAAAGAATAAATAAGGTTTTATTGGAGCACTGCCATCACCCTCATTTGTTTGCATACTATCTGCTTTTGTGCTATAGTAGCAGAGTTGAGTTGCAACGGAGACCATTTGGCCTGCAAGGTTGAAAATATACTGCCTTGCTCTTTGCAGGAAAAGTTTGCCTACCTCTATCTAAATCTAGATCAATAACTAGAGTAATGTGAGAGAGAGAGAGAGAGAGAGACTCCAAACAACTATGGACTCTTAGTGGTGGAAGACAAAAAGGCAAATCAAAGGGTAACCGAAGTGACAGGGCAGGGGTGGGGGAAAAGGAAAAAAGGGAATTAACTGTAAATGGAGGGAAAAAAAGGGGGGGGGGTAATATTGGTAAACCTACTTTTCTATGCAAATGTAAAAATACTATTATGTATACCAAAAAATAAGTTAATGTCAAAATGCAATAGCCCATCAATAAAATAAGTACCATCAATAAAAAATGACTGGTAACGTGATAAACTAGAGTTGAATGTTAAGGTACAATAAAAATTGTATCTAATATTGAACTCTGAAAGCATTTTACTCCATTCTTTAATAAGTATCCTGCAAGGTAGACATCTCCATTTTACAGGTAGAAAAATTGAAGTAAAGGCTAACTTGCCACAGTGTAAGTAATGGAAGTTTCCAGCTTAGGCAATCTGACTGACCTTTGCTCCTTAGCACCTTGCTATGCTATCTCCCCTTACAGACTTCAGCTCATTTGATACTCTAAGAACAGAAGATTGTCCTACATAGCATGAACATCTTTCTACAGTTTTGTTTTTCAGTGCCTGATCTGAATGTTACATTTTAGGGAGTGTTTTGATGTTTACACTCTGAATGGAACAAACATACAAAATACTATTTACCTTTAAAGGTAACAAGTTTGCAAGTCTTGTTGGGAATGGGGGTCAGTGGAGATGGAAAAGGATTTGTGTTTTAAATTTCCCCTGTTCTTGATGCGGAAACTAATGAGCCTGTAATGAGGCACAGAGCTCAAAGGGCTTCAGCTAGGCTGATGAGGGAATGGTGGAGGTCATTGTTTTTATGTATCCTGTAGCAAGGCTTGAGTAGGAGGCAGATGAATAAAACGTTGATTGTAAGACCTCAGATTAGACCTGCGTTTGTACTTCTAAATGAGTGTTCTCAAGGGAAATTTCTTTAGGTTTTTTCAGGATGAATGCTAGTAAATCATTGTGCTGTCTTATAATCAATGACAAGTTTAGAAAACTAATCTTTCCCCCACCCCCACTTGCACAAGAAAACAAAAGAAGAGACAGCATATGCTTTTTCTATAAAGGCAGACTAGTGGGAGAGTGAATCTTCCTCTTCACATGTGCATTCTTGCTTGCTCACCCTGCTCCTTGAACATGAACCTGCTTTCCTTTTGATTTATTTTTGCCAGTGTGACGGTGATATTTGCAGTCACATAGGCTTGAAACCTGGGAGTTACTTGTGGTTCCCCCTCCTCTGCTAACAAGATGTCCTTGGATTATAGTCCAGTCACATTATCCTTACTCCAGTCTCTGCTTCCATCCTAAATACACAAACTATTGCTAAAGATTTAACCCATTTTTTCTCTTCCTATATACTACTGTCATTTAAAAAGCTTCCTAAAATGGAGCTCAGTGACGTCAGAATTTCTCCTAGGATAAAACACAGCTTTCCCTTGGCATAGAAGACCACACACAGTCTGGTTTCTAGCTACCTTCCAATTTTTATAGCAGCCATCTGCTCTGGTCTAATCACTGCCATATCCGCTTTACACCTATACTCTCCTGCTACTGTCCCCAGCAAATGGTTTCAGCAGCCCTCTTCCCCGACTGGTTTCCTTGAGACTTTCTTTGACGCCAGCCTTCTACTTCCAGACGTCCCAGACCTTTTGCTGTAACTTCCCATTTGTTTATTAGATTTGTTGCACTTGTTGGGTCCTTAGTTTGTGCTACAGAGATTGATATTTATATAGTAATTTTTTTCTGTTTCTCCAACAAGATAAATTCCTTCTTACAGTTGCAGCCCCAGAACTTAACATGGAAGGATGATGCCCAGTTAAAAATAATTTGTGATGGTGAAGTATTTTCCATAAGATCAGTACCTTTTCCTGAAATCACCCAGGGGAGAGAGCTTAAATCTTGACCACTCGAGTTAAAAGTTGCTACTTGGGCAGAGCTATAGATATGAACTGTTCCCTCTGCAGTTGCTGTGCACCATAAGTAAATGTTTAGACTTTTATCGCAGCAGAAATGTTCAACCCTGTCTATGCTTGTCTTTCCCTCTAGGTGCCAGGAAAAGCAAACAAATGTTAAGGTCTCCTTCCTACTTGTTCAGTCTATTCACTGCTGATAAAAACTCTGCTCTAAGTATCTTTGACCTTGAAAAGACCTTGCTTACCTGTCTTTTGTCTACAGCAATGATTTTCCTTTTTTTTGCACAAGTACTTTGTAATAGATTTTTTAAAACTAGTTTTCAAAGTAAAACTGTTCCTTTGTGCATTTAAAACTACCAAGCTTAAAGTATTGGCAAAAGATAAAATTTCCAGCATAGTATAAGTATTGACACTTTAAAAGAAAATGTGCATCAGTCTTTCAAGTATAGACAATAGAATCTAAATAGCATAGAAATTAAATACCATAAACCGTACAGAAAATACACAAATATATTTAAATTTTTATCTTCCTCTATTTCTCCTTGAATTTGTACTTTCTTTGCAATACCTTCATAAGATTTTATCCCACCATAATGTCTAGATGGGACCCAAAAAGTTGAATTGTGAAATATGGAATTATATTGCAATAAAGATGGGAGAAAGTATATTTTAGTTTGTACTGCATCACGAAGGACAGAAGTAAAGGTAGTGAAACTTCTGAACAAACTGATCATTCACTGGACTGAGAAAGTCTCCAGTGATCACAAGGGAGTCACTTTCTAACCACCACTACCACATGCCTTTCCCAGAGGTGCTTTGGATTACCTGCAAATAAGACTCTGGGTTGGAGGACAGGGGGCCAATCCATTAGATCAGATTTTCATATTTCTGGAGTTGATTATCATAGGATCCTACAATACATGTTTATGCCTCAAAGTAATATTGATCATACTACCATGCATTTTGCAACAAAAATATATATTTAATTTTTAAAATATATTGTGACCTTAATTAAGGCTGTTAAATTTCTTCTATATCAGGTTATAACTGTTTTACATAATTGATTAAAATAAAAATCTTTTAAAAAATGTGGCACTATTTTTGTGTGACACTGAAATGTAAAATTTTTGTAAGTCTAATGACATGAATTTTTTCTTATTATGTACCTTTGGAAAAATAAGCCATTGCTAGAATTGAACAGTTCAGCAATAAATTCTACTTCTATCTTTCATTTATATACATATAAATGCTGGAAAACAGCCCCAAAATACAGAGGTGGAAGTAACTTTCTTAAAATGACTTTACTCACTTCTTTAAATTATATACCAAAAATCATATGGCTTTTCAACCATTTTTCGTCTGACCACATGATTATTCATTGCTTTTTGTTGTTGAAAAGAGAATTGGTAGCTGCCTTAAGGTTTTGTTACTTATAATTATTCATTCTCAAATTTGAGGACATAAACCCAAAGGGCTTTACCAAGACTATCCAGCTGATTATTATGAACTGTACCTGTTACTCTTTCACTTAGAGGAACTTTATTTAATCTAGTATATTTAATCCACTTGGAGAATCCAACCTGCTACTTTCAGAACAACTTTTCACGTATATATTTGATACAATTAGTTTTAAATATATCTTCATAATATACTCATCAAATATATATTATATTAAAACCTTGAACCTTTGGATTATACCATTCAATTGGTGGCAAATGTCTACCATCTTGTCATTAAATCAAGTCACCAAAAAAACTCAGATTTCCTTTTGGTCAGAAATAGACTGACTTGCAAATTCAAATGTGTTAATTTTCAAGAATTCTATAAAACTTGTTAATATTAGAGAAAGTCTCTTATAAGAGTTTACTAACGTCAAAAGTACAAAATCATAGATTTAATGTTCTTAAAAAGATCAATATACATAGTATTTATCATTAAGTTGTAACATGTTAGTCAACTAGCTAAAATTTTTAACTTATTTAGGAAGCAAGCAAGTTGATAAACTTATCAGTATAGGTGTATGCATATATTGAACACTAGGGTATTTGATTTAGGAGAATTAGGAAACAACCGAAAAACAACAAATATCATTAGATAGGATCAGGATTTCCTATAAAATATTATAAGCTATTCAAAAATAAAAGATGTATCAGCTAAAATATTATTTTCTGTCAATAGGAAATGGTAATCATGTCATAAGATTAAACATCTGACTGTATTGAAGGAAATATTTCATGAGTGATCATGACAAGATTGTTTATAGTTGTTATTCAGCACAACACGAAAATTCTGGGAGCCCTGAAAAATTCTAGTGATAATGAAAATAATCAGCCTCACTAAACAATTCTTGTTTTGACTGTTCAAAAGCACTGTTCTTTCCAGTCAGTGATTATGCTAAGGATGAACATTTTTAAATAGTGGAAAAATTACCTATGAAAAAAGCTGTCACATTGAGTATTTCTTACAAGTTTGCTGGTGGGGTTTCCAACAAAAGTGAGTTATTTCTTCCATGGCAGGAATCTGGAGATGGAAGTGGCCAATGAGTTAATAAAAATCATAATCACTTCCACTGTGCCTCACGGTATCACAGACCCAGATTCTGAACATCCTAACAACTCTCCAGATATCCCAGGTCTCCATGTCCCTCAGCAGAACAATTGAACAGGGACAGTTAGGAAGCCCCACGCACTAACACTGGAGACTAGTGCTTTGGGTGCAAGTTAGTGAATGGGAACAGTGACTGGTGCGCCTTTGGTTTGTTATATGGAAGAAACAATTGTGGATAAAGTGTTTTGTTGGTTTTCAGGCTACTCAGCTTGAGGGAAGTGTATGTCTGAAAGGTGAGAATGTGGAGGAAGATTCCTTTAAAATTACCCTCGCTCAAGGAGCCTTTGGGAAGTTGTGAGGAAGCCCTCACGGAGTCAGACATACCCCCGGGGAAGACCTCCGGTCTAGGGTATTGGAAACTTCTGTCCTCACTGTGTCTGCAACATATTTTCATCAGTGTTATTGTGCTTTTCTGTGAGTTTGCACTTGGTGAAAGCTTTTTTCAGGACTTCCTTGAGTGCTGAGAAAACAGGGTTAATGTTTCGTTGGGGAGTGTAAACCAAAGTAACCTGGCGCGGCCTCATTAATGTCATGAAGCTTATCCATCAACCAGCCAACACCAAGCCTTTTGAGTTCCCTTTATCTGATAATGTCAAGAACACCTGGGAGAGCATTCTTCCCACCTCTGTCTAGTGCTTATTCGGTGCCGAGCTGTGTTGAAACTGCACACATACCAGGTAGTGTTAAGAAACAGTTCTCGGTGCAGACAGCTGAAACGCCATCGCCTGCGCTGCTGAGTGTCAGAGATCGCCTTGCACTTCTGCTCGCTTCTTGAAAACGTATAAAGAGCGCCACGGGAACAATAACCCCGACTTTCCTTCACTCTGTGTGCGAAGGGGGAAGAATGTGGGAACTCCAAACTGATGATTCAGGAAAGGCAGGGAAAAGATCATAAACAAAGCCACGTTTCACTTGTGAAAAATCCTTCATTCCTATAACAGGCACCTCGTGTTCTACCAATCTTGTGTCTGAGGAGGAGAGAAGGAAGGGGAACACTTAAAATCTGCGTGTAGTAAAGTTTCCACGTAACAATGTAAAACATTCTTATAACTGATTTTTTTCCCCCAAATATCTGGGTGAGTAGTGTGCAGTAAGAATCTGTTGTTGTCTTAGATACCACAGCTTTATGCTTGAGAAAGGTTACAATCCATTCAGAGACTGAATTCCAGCACATTTTTGATGGCCTTGCTAAGTCATTTCTTCCCTGGCTCTGTTGGGCTGCCAGATTGGGAGAGAAAATTTCCTCTCTCTGTTCAAGGTGGAAGAGAATAAAACCAGCACTAGGAATTGCTCGAGGCTAAGAAGAAAGATGGGGGAGAGCGAGGGGAGCGGACAACCGGAATGCCCCCTCCAGTGTGTTTCCCTAAGCTGCTATTCTTCCTCACCTGCCACAAGTTTATCATCTCCCAGCAAAACGTTCCTAAAATCTATTGCCGTAACCTCTCTTTCGAGTTCCAGAAGTTCTTTTCTGCCAGCTTGCTGAATATTTCACAGTCGTCACCAGCATGTTAAACTGAATACACTCTGGTGGCCTAGTGGATAAGGCCACTGAACACAGTCTACACACATCCCAAGGACTCAGGTTCGAGACCCAGGACCAGGGAAACAACCAAGATAAACAACTAAATAAATACATGTTTCTTCCTCCTCTCGCTTCCTGCCTGCTTGCCTACTCATCTTTCCTTCCCTGCACCTTTCCTTTAAAAAAAAAAAAATGCATTAAGAAACAAACCTGTGGTAATCCCTTCCCTCTGCCATCCCGTTGTATACTCGTCATCGGCTATCACTTGCATTCAGAATCTGTGGCAAAGCTGCCAGTCTGCTGCTCTTTACGCATATAGGGATGCTTCATTTCTCATTTCTCATTTCTCATGCTGTGGCTCTCTGCCCTTGAAGGAAGGCCGGATGTGATTATGCTTTGCATCTAGAATGAAAAGTTTGTCAAGGAAGCTGGACGAAAGCATATGCTTTTAGGAGGGGGTATTTGAGCCTATTTGAACCAGACTCTGTGGCTCTCAAATGTAGGGTCATTTATCTGCCTGGTCGTTTGTCTGTTGTCTCTGTGAGACTCCAGTCTAGTTGCTGTAACTCCTGGCAAAAAAGGCTTGTCTAGTCAGTTTGCAGTCTTACTTTTTGTCTTTGCTGTTGTTGCAGATGGGATTTGACTGGTTAGGTTTCTAGCCTTTGAATCATGCTTGTGTGGAAGAGGGGTGCATAATTCTGATTTTGTTTTAAAATTTTCTTTCTACTCCACTTACAGCTGATGCAAATCATTTCTTATATATATATATATATATATATATATACATATGTACATACATATACACACATATACACATGCACATATATATGGAGGATATATATATATGTGTGTGTGTGTATGTGTGTATGTATGGAGGAAGAGAAGGCAGAAGCATTTTTGTTCTTTCAGTATTTTCCCTCAGGCGGCGACTTGGATCCCTGGGCTGTAGTGGACTGTACCCCAGGTGCAAGCCCAACACTGGAGCCACCAGGACATGCTTCAGCAATGTCTTTTATGGAAATGACAACAGTGGAGAAGCCTTTTCCTGGGTTACTATAGTAGACAAGATGCAAATAGGCCTACGCTCACATTCTGTTTGAAACTTTTAGATACTCTGGAAAATTATTCTGTATTTGATAATAAGAGAAGATTAGGTATTTTTTAAAAAAGTCAGATCAGTGACACAGCATCCATAATTATATTGCTGATATTTAATCAGCAAATACTAATTGAATGTCTCATTCTAATGGAGAAAATAAGGCATACACAGGGAAAGATAATAATGTAAAATGAGTTTCAAAAGGAGCCTCTTAAAACATTTAAGAGCATCAGGGTTTGGAGCTGGATATGGATTCTGACACTTACTGGAAGAATGGCGGAGGCAGGTTACCTAACCGCTCCGACTCCCAGTTTTCCCTACAAAGCTTTCTTTGTGGCATGTTGTAGGAGTAAAATAAGGTAATATCTGAATCATGCCCAGCGAATTAATACTGAGTAAGCTAGAGTAATACGAACAAAATGCAAATAAAACACTTTCATAATTCATCATGGTGTTAAGGGTGTCCTATTTAGTAAAGAAAACCGGATGCAGAATATAGTTCTAGTGCTCCTAAAATTTTCCACGATTGAGGGATGAGTGATCACAGACCCTGGCATGATATTGAAATTGTTGGCAAAAGCAAAATGACTTGGACTATGGGACTAAGAGGGATGTGAGGGACAGAAGGGAAAGCAAAGGTAACAGACTAACAGACATGGTACTGCAATTCAGTAGAAGGACAATTCTTACCAACCTCAATCCAAGTAGATTTAGTAACCTAAGTTCGAACTACTCACCATCAAGGTGACAGAGAAATAAAATGATTACAGTCCATGATGTGATCAAAGTTCACAGAATTTATGACAGGAGCAAAAGCAAAGATGAATGGACTAGGGAATTAGATTTCCTTTAAGTGGAAATACAAACTAAGTCTTTAAGAACATGCCAGTAGACCTTAGAAAGAAGAGGTGATAGTTTACCAACCAGCAGAAAAGCACACGTAAGAAATTAAACCATGGGAACATGGAACACAAAACTTGATTCTTGAAGGTGGCTTTTTCTCCCATAGAGTTCTATTTTTCCTCACTATGAAGGCCTAGATTCAAAACCTGTTCTTGACTCACACTGACCCCCTTGCCTGGCTAACATGGAGCTAGATTTCACCTTGTAAGAACTGGCCTTCACATCTTGTCTGAAAGTCCTGATCATGAAGCCTTCGAGAGTATTATTAGACCCAGCTCTGAGTTGGCTTCTCTGATTTCCACTCCTGATCCTCCAGCACATGCTCTCTAGACTGAGGATTTCCCCTTCCCCACTCAGATTTGCCCTGAAATGAATCGTTCGCTCTAGCCCTATGGTAATAGCCTCTACAAATAGTAGACAGCTGAAAAGGCAGACTCTCACTAAATCATTGTAGAAAGATTAATGGACACCAAAGACTTGTGTTTCGGTGGTTTTCAAATCTCATTTATCATCAGAATCACTTGATGAATTTTTAATGCAGAGTCTTAGGTCCCACTTCCAGAGATTCTAAGGTGGAGCCTGGGTCAGTAATTGAAAAAAAAAAAAAAAAAAAAAAAATCTCCTAGTCTGAGTAATGCGACTAATCTGACTAAATCTGACTAACCACCAGCCAGATCTGGGAACCTTGTTGAGAAGGCAGTCACTGGGCTGTATGTCTAGTGAACTTTGCTGTTGGGCTCTTACCTGATACTGTAAGACGCTCGTCATTCCGAGCACCTCTCTTGAGTGGAAGTGATGAGCACTGCTTCTGAGTGATGGCGACATTGCAGCTTGTCAGCAGGGACAGTAAAGGCAAATGGCAGAGAAACAAAAGCAGCAAATATGCAAAGCTTCAGAGATGAGTCAGGCAGAGGGGTCCTGATGGCTGGGCAGTTCCCAGGTCCTTCCTGAAGCCAGTTAAACTCCTGCCTTTGCTTCCATGAGATGTTCCTTTATCCTTAAATGAATCCTCTTCTACGGCTAGAGCCAGCACCAGCTGGTTTCTGTGACTTGCAGTTTAAAAGCACAACACTGAGGAGTCTAACTCAAACAGCTTCTCTAAAGACCAATCAAGGCATGCACGCTGGTACAAAATACCAGCTTTCTTCCTAAATAAGCCTGTAATGGGTTCGGGAGTTAAAAAGGCTTACTATTGAGTACTTTTTTCAGCTGTTAACATGGTATAAGGAAGGCTCCTTTATGAAAAAAGTATTGATTGGAAAAACAGAAAGAAGAATTGGAAGCGCACATGAACACGTAGGCCCAGTGTGTCTCTCTGGGGGGAAAGAAAAGATAGCTAACTTGGGGCACAGAGCATCTCTGAGTCAGAGCTAGCCTCAGTTACACTGACCTCAATATTTCCCTCTCACCCTCTCTGAGTCAGCCTGAGGCTGCAAAGTTCTCTGACCTGGGCTGAGATCTGGGGGTTGAAAGAATCAACACTGCCCAAGAAACAAATAAGAGGACAGCGGTTCTCAGTGGGAACACAGGCAAGTTACTCTTCCCCAAAGGGAGCAATCCTGCCAAGCCAGGGTGCCCTCAGGGCCTTCCTGCACAGGGCACTTAGAGACTCTTACTCTGGGAAAAGGAAATGTGGTCACCATCATACACCTGAAGACCAAACACACCCATGCAGTCAGAGGACTGAGAATTTCCAGCAGCATCTTTCCGGTGGCTTGCTGAGCTCAGGCAGTGGGTATTACTCCACTTACAAGTCTGAGGCCACAGAGACCACTTGGGCCTAGGAGCTGAGTCCTGCGGCCAGAGAACTGCCCCTGATCCCAGCCGGCCGGCTGCCTGCTGTTACTGGAAGAGACTCGAAATGGATCAGAGGAGTTCTGAGGCAGAAAAAGCCACCCCAAAGAGAATAAAATTGGCTCTGTGATATTATGCCCTAAGCTCATGGTCTTCAAATTATTTCCTAGAACCTCAAGGGTCTGCAGAGCAACTTGGAAAAGGAGAGTGAGGCTGAGTCTCAGCTCATCTCTGACTTCTGACAGGGCAGTTCCTCCCTGTATCTAGTCACTGAGCTCCCTGGAGTTTCCCTTGCAGAAAAGACTCCTAACTAGGAACGCTAATAGCGCCTACTGAGCGTGTGGGTGTGGGAGTGCACGCAGGCACCTGCACACCATTGTTTCCGGCTGGGTGTTTCCGGTGCCTTAGCTGGATTTCTTTAAGCAAGTCCACGAGGTGGCTTCTGTTACTATCTCTGTGGTGCAACTGAGGAAGCAAAAGTCAAGCATCTTGTCCAAGGTCACAAAGCTAGTATGTGGGAAAGCCAGGAATTGAACCCAGTTCCCTTGACTCCAGAGGCTGAATAGTCCCTGAGAAGAGCCCCAAGGAAAACCATTTGCGGGGGGAAGAGAAAAGGCCTTTCACTAGAGCAATCATTCTTACCCCTGTCTGCACATTGGCATCACCCAGGAAGCTTTAAAGGTGGTGGAGAGTCTTGTCTCTGGAGGTACTGATTTAATGCATCTGGAAGTAGCCTGAATGCAGTTTTCTGTTGTTTTAAAGGAAAGGTGCACGCAGCAGTGAAGGTGAGCAGAGACAGGCAGGAAGACAGGAGGAAGCACTTTATTTCATTGAGTTGTTCATTCTGGATGTTGTCCCCAGCCCTGGGACGCAAAGCCAGGTCTTTGGGAGGCAGATGGACTGTGGCAGCCAGAGGCCGCGGACCAAATGGCCACTCCACCAGGGCGCACTGGGATTCATTTTTCTTACAGATTGAAGATCACTTATTAGAGAAATAGTGACAGGAATTTAATGATTAAAATTATGTGTCAACATTACATTTTTTTGTTAAAAATAGGAATTCCCCACATAGCAAATTACTCAAAGGATGATATGAAAAGTATCTTTTAAGAAAAGAAACACAACAGAACTCCTCTGATAGCTCTGATGCGAGGCGAAGACTTTTTCTTTCCTCCTTCACCCCGACAGCTCAGCTATGAATTTAGCTCCCAAGGCTGTCACTTGCCCGGTGGGACTGACAGGGAACAGCTCACAGGTAAAGGAGACGGGAAGCCTGGGAACACTGTCTCTGTCTTTATGTACCGCGCCCAGGACTGGGGTAGGGTGAGGTGAATGAGGCCTCGCATACAACTGGAGGACACTCAAAACACAAAAAACTCTCTCAAGATAAAATGTTATACAGTCATATTTTAGAAATAAAAATCAAGGCAAAAAACATCCGTGGCGGACAAAATATTAAGAATTTAAACACAGACAGGAGCTGATAGAACTGGGATTGGGACCTGGGGAGTGGGGTGAGCCTTTTAAGTAAAGGGTTGGATATCCCAACTTTATTTAAAATGGAGATTTTCTTACGTTAACTTTTTAAAAGACTGTAATGAAGTACTCTGCTCCTTAAACTGTGTGCCCCGCTGTGAGTCCTGGTGAACATTCCAACAAGAGGAGCAAACACCTCTTTGGCTTGTTCAGATCCATTGGCATTGTCGGGGGGAATATCATGAAAGCATCAGAAAAATGCTCGCTTCCCAGAAGCCTGGTGGCAACTCCTGAGTCAAAGTCTTGAACAGAGGAGGAACCTCACTGTTCAGAGCCAGCAGGTAAGAAAGAGGAAAGACAGTGGAAAAGCAGGCACGGAGAAGAGAAGAGAAGCTGAGTGCTGTGTCATCAACCCTGCTGCTAAGGGCAGCCTTGGAGTTAGTTCTCTTCTTTCTGGATTCATTAGGGTTGATCGATTCATTTGTTGGGATGTGTTCTGGAACCAAACACATAATTCCTCATCATTCAGGATCTTAGTGTGGTTACTTAACTGTTTAACCTTCAGTTCTCTTATCTGTATAATAAAGCTTATAATATCTACCCCTCACAGGGATGTTTCAAGGCTAGATGAAGATGAGGTACAAACATGCATACATATGAGCACATGCACACATATACATGCATGCATACATACACATGCACACATGTACATGCATACACACACATATACAAACACACATATAGATCCCTTTGCACAGTGCCTGGTGCATTCTAAGTGCTAAAAATATGGCATTAATCACTGTATGACTATTCTGTTTTCTAAGTCTGTTCTTGAAGTGCTACCTTATCTCAGCCCACATTTAGAACATCTCTCTACTCACTGATAACTAAGCAGATGATAGGCCAAATCAGTCAGTTTTGTTGTTTATTAACAAGTTTAGAAAACTGTCACTAAAATGGACCAGGATGGGAGAAGGAGGAATGGAGAACCCTCAGTGCTAATCCGAGGCTGAGAATTTATTAGCTTTGTGATTTGTTTACATCCCTTCACATCTCCAGACCTCTTTATTTCTTCTCATAAAATGAGAATAACAATATTATCTTTCCTGCTGCTCTCCTACTGTGGGGGTGGCAGAGATGATGGTGCAAAAGTGATCCACTGTTGTGCATCCAGAGGGAAACAGGCTCTGTTAAGACTCAGTTCTTGAGCTCACTGCATTGTCTGGGCTGGTTCATCTGATTCTGATACCGAACTTCAGTAATTCTTGGAATTAGATTCTTATTCAGGACCTTAACATAGTAGCAGGAAGAATTAATGGAGAACAATGATAGCTGAATTATGGAATAGACTGTATATTATTTGTTACAGTATCACTTTAAGTAGAGGATAACATTAGATCTGGTGTTAACTCTGGTACTTTCCCATAGGGAACTGGGGTTACTTTTAAGAAACTTGACAAAAGGAAATGTTTCTCTCCTTGTCCTGCTTACAAACTACTTATTAGTGTGACATCATAGTTGACATGGAAAAAAGATTTACCCAGAAACACTGAGCACCTGATACGTGATAGCCCCTGATACGTGGAAGCTGCTGAGGATATAAGCAAGAATAGACAAGGCCTTACCCCTGGATTTTGTATCTTAATTTTTAAATGTACTGTACTCTGTGATATGGCTTGTTCTCAGGTATGGCATCACAACAAAGTATTTCATGCTGAGTTAGACATTCCTTAGATTTATGAAATTAGAATTCTTCTCTTATTTTCTGCTAGTTCTCATGTATGGCTGAATAAAATTCTCTTCGTGATTTGTACAAATACCTACCTGAAGACGGCAATCATTGAAACAGAATTTCAGAATAAAAATATAATAAAAAGCTTGTGATATAAAATAGGAGTTGAAACTCACTTATTATCCCATTACCCAAAGACTGTGAGCATCCACATTTTCTGTTTTGAGTCGGAAATAAGTGTTTGTCAGCATATACCACTTAGGAAAAGACAAGGCACTTCTGTATCATGTGATCTCCTGTGATCTCCACAGCATCTCTGTGAGTCTAAATTCTCATTGGAAACAGCATCTGAAAGGCTGATGCTTAGCCAAGCTCAGAGTTGATGGGTGGAACAATCAGGGTCTTTGCTGGAGTCCTTAACTTCAATTCCTGTGTTCTTACCAGATGCAGAAGAGAGGTACTGTGTATGATTCTTTTATCTCAAGTTCTACAGGAGTCAGAACTAATCTATGGGACCAGAAATCAGATCAGTGGCTGCCTGGGTGGCAAAGGCAGGGAGGTGTTGGAGACGGACTAGAAAGGACACGAGGACAATTTCTAGAATTGAGAAATGTTCTATATCTTGAGCTGGGTGCTTGTTACAGAGATGTAGCCATAGTCAAAACTCATCAAATTTATTATGTGTCACGTAAGGACACTTCAGTCAACGACAGACTTAATACGACAGTGGTCTCTATATATAGTCCAGGTGTGTACTGGATTCTACATGCATCTAGGTTTGTGTAAACAGACTCTCTGATGTTCACGTCACAAAATCGCCTTACATACTTCTCAAAATAGACTCTTGTGGTTAAGCAACACATGAATATATACACGTAAGATTTGTGCATGTCACTGTATTAGATTACATCTCAGTGTAAAAAAAATTTTTTTCTACTTTAAGTGATAGGACATAAAACATAGAAAAGGGACAATGCTATAATGCCCTAATAATGTAAAACCATGATTACATTACTATTTTTCAAAATATGAGCTATCTTATCTAAGCAGACATCTTCCCTTTCCTTCTATATTAATTTCCTGTTGATAGTGTAACAAATTGTTACAACTTAGTGCTTAAAGCAACATAAACTTATTACTTCATAGTTCTGGAGGTTCAAAGTACAAAATGGGTCTCACTGAGCTAAACTGAAGGTGTTGAAGTCTGTCCTCCTTCTGTAGGCTTTTACAGGAGAATATGTTTCCTTGGTTTAAAAGGAGGATTCCAATGACCCAGAAGCATATGAAGAGGTGACCAGTCATATTAGTGTTCAAGGAAATTGAAATTAAAAAAAAAATCTATCATCAGTAACATAGATAAGTAGTGATATAGTCCTATGACATATTATATAGATATGAAAATGAATGGACTACAAATACAAACTATAACATGGATTGTATACATACTCAGATGTAACATTTACTGAAATTAGCAATCACCAAAATCTACAGTGTGTAATTCTAAATATTTGAATTGCAAAATTGAAAAAAGCATTACTAAACTATAATGTTGAGGGATACACTCTTAGTAAAGCTATAAAGAGGAGCAAAGCTATTAGAATAAAGGAGGGGTGGTGTGCCCTAGTGGAGTAGTGGTTGGGTCTGCTATCTCTGGTTGGTATAGTCCACACACAATCTAAGGACCTGGGTTTGTGTCCTGGGGTCGAGGGAATAACCAAGATGAAAAACTAAATGAAATAAGGAAAATGCTTCTTCCTCCTCTCTTTCTGCCCGCCTACTCACCTTCACACCTGCCTGTATCCTTCCTTTAAAAAAACAAAAAATAAAAATAAAGGAAGCGTAGTAGAGAGAAGGGATGTGTGGTGTTGGGAGGAGGAGGAATGGTTTCGGGGTGCTAACAATTCCTTTTTATTGACCTGGGTAATGGTTAGATGGGTGTTTGTCTTGAGATAATCACTGTGCTGTGTTTTTGTTTTGTACAATCCTTTGTATGCTCTACATCACAATTAAGACATTGAAAAACAACACCAAGATGAAAAGAGAAATCAGAACTCATTAGGAGGCATCCACCAACCTAGGATGACAGGGAACAATTAAGAATGAGATGTAACTATGCCTCACGGAGTCAATACAAAAAGGGAGACATGCTGTACTGTACAGTTCGTGAGTCCAGTGAAAATAAGCACACATTTGCCTGAAAAAGCCCCCAAAGATTTCTCTAGCTCTAAATTTGGGACAGAATACTATGCTCCCTAAATAGGAGCTAAGACTCATGTATTCAGTGGCATATTTTCTGAAGACCACAAACTGATCCTCAAATGACAATTTCTTACCTGAATTTTTGATAAAAGCTGAGAGTCCAACAAAATCATAATTCCGCGAAGGCATTTCGGAGGGAATTTAGCTTGAATTGGTTGTGTTGCTTTCTAGGGCCAGGAGGGACCAGTGCTGTAGGAACTCTAAAAGAGTTCCAGCTGTTTCTTGACCTCGACCCTCAATGCTCGTGTGAGTGCCCTGCCAGAGAAGTGGCTGCACCCATCTCTGTGCCCGCAGAGAAGTGCTGCCCTGGGCTGGCTTGCTCTTCATGGAAGATATCCTCAGACAATTTGCCTAGTTCTGGTTCTCCCCTCTGTTGGCTCGGTTCCTTGATCTTGACTTCATATTGGTCTAATCACAGTTCTTCTCCAATTGCTGGGCATGCCTGGGCATGCCTGACCCCCACTTTAGGCTTGGGGCTGCGAATGATCCCTGAGCAGTTGGTTCTGCACCCTGTAAAGGATGCAATGGTTCCAATGTTCGTTTGCTGTTTTTTGTTTGTCTGTTTTCAAAGAAAAGGTGCAGATAGAACTGAAGGCCAGCAGAGGCAGGCAGGGAGGAAGAGAGAGGAGGAAGAAGCATTTATTTTATTCAGTTGTTCGTCTTGGCTGTTTCCAACCAGTCCTGAGTCCTGAACTTGGGTCCCTGGGATGTATGTGGACTATGCCAGCCAGAGGTGGGAGACTTCTCTGTTAAAGCGACAGGGTGCACCAGTTTCAATGTTTTCTTAAACCTCTTACCATTCTCCATGGCACTGTACCCCCACACCCCAACTCTGCAGCGTAGCAGAATTATTCAAAGCATGGGCTTTGGGTTCAGACTCTGTGGGTTTGAATCCTGACCTTATCACTTACTGGATATATTTTGGGTCATTCTCCCTATGTAAACGGAGATAATTATACTACTTACATCACATGTAGGCTAAAATATGTAAAGTAGGGAGACAGTATAGCACCAAGGTTGAAAGCATGGACTCAGGAAGAGGCTGCCTGGGTGCACATCCCAACTCTACCTTCATGTGGCCTTTGACATGTTTCTTAGCTTTTCAGGTCTCAGAACGTAAATCTGTAGAATGGGGATAATACAGCACTTGCCTAGCAGTTGTTGTGAAGATGAAACGATAGGAGAAAACACCTAAAATAGCACACACGCTTATGTGCTCTAAACTGCTCCTAAAAGATTAGATTGAAATCTGGGATATAGTACATTTTAATGAATGTTAGACTTTAAAATTAAGTTCTGCTTATGTGATGCCCCTCCCTCCATTTCTTCACCTTTAGTGACTGATTAAGGAATAAGAATCAGAGGCCAAGTCTTAAGATATTCCCAACTAGAATCTTAAGTTGGGGTGATGTGAAGACTCATATTCTCTCCAGTTCTAAAGTCACTGTAGCACGTACAAGGAAGAAGCTAACCTGTAAGAGAAGAAAAGAAAGCTAACTTAGAAAAAGAAACAATTCTGTATGTTAGAGAAGGGAGCCAAGAGAGAGGCACACAGAGAGATCGAGACAGATACCTAATGGGACTGGAGTTGTGGTTTCCATGTTTGGAGTCCCAGAGGCTTCTCGGTTCCTGTCTTTCTGATCATGGCCGAAAAAAAGAGTCCTTTTTATTTTTGTGAGATACCATAATATTTTCTTTCAATACACCCCCTTTAGCAAATCTTAGTTAGATTTTTATCTCCTGCTATCAAAAGAACTGGGTAAAACACCAATAATTTGGGGCCAGTCACCTCCGATTCTTAATCTAACGAGTGTAACTCTCCTGGAGTCCTTAGTCTTTTGGTCCTGGCAATGCTCTCTCACTAACACCAGCAAAATTTTGTCACAAGTGACATATACCAGCACTATCAATTAATTAATTGGTGTCAAGAAAGGCACACACACATGCTGAGGTGCACTCTTTGCATTAAGAATTGTATAAGCATTGTGCTAATTTCCTAGAGTAGTTTTCACAATAGCAACAGATGCTACAAGTCAAAGATTCTGTCTCAAAAACTACCCCAACTTCAGACATAAATTCAGGGGTCTCCAAAACCCCCATGTTTGAAATTCACTAGAACAACCCATAACTCAACAAGGTGCTATATTTTCACTTACAATTTTACTATAAAGGATACAATTGTAAGAACAGCCAAATGAGAGAAATGTAAAGGACAAATATGAGGGTAGGACAGAGAGGTAGGGCACAGCTTCACTGTCCCAGATGCTTCACCCTCCCAGATCCTCCACGAGTTCACCAGTCTGGAAGCTTGCAGACCCCATTGCGTGAATGTTTTTATGAAGCCTTCATTCTTCTACACAATTGATTAAATCATCAGCCGGTAGTGACTGAACTCCTTCTTCAGGTCTACTTCTTTCCCTGGAGGCCAGGAGGTGAGACTGAAATGTCTAGCTCTCTATCTTCATGGTGTGGCCAGCCCCTCCCTTGAAACTATTTAAGGGTCTACCTCAGTGGACACAGAATTGAAGGCTACCCAGTTGATGTCAGAAAATTGCTTTTGTAACTAGCTAAGAACTTGGGAGACCTGGCTCTAAGAACTCTCTTCTGAAAAGGAGCCAAGCATTCAGTCCTCTTACTGCTTCCAGAAAACATGTTAAAACATCTGAAAATAGAGCACCATCTTCAGCAGATCCCTGAATTGAAAGAAAATGTATCTGATAGGTAAGTATAGAACATTATGGGCATACATGTTTCTAAATCCCCATGTGCTACCTGGTGTGACAATGAGCTCCTAGTTCCAAGGGACAGATAAAGTCTATCTGAACTCTGATTTATTCTGCTCAAAATGCTCAGGGTGGATCCCATCATCTTACTGTGTAAAAACAGCACCCTGGGATGGATTACTAAAGGTACCATACACTATTAATGGTGCCAGAAAGGTATCGTTAAAAGTACAATATAGATGACCAGTGGTCATCTGTGGAATAACCTGGCACAGAACTTCCATTATAAGAGAGTTTTGGGGGCCAAATCTTGGTCATCAAATATGCCATTCGCTGTCCATTTAGTCGCGATTTCAATATAATTGTCTATAAGATTTAGCTTTGCTTTTCTACAAATTTATTGTCTGCTTACCACCCGTATTCTTACTTTAAAAAACTGTACACTTTCTTTCCATCAACTTTATTTTCATTTTCTGTTTAAGAGTCTGTAGAAGAGCAGCTTGAAATCACTCAGTTCTTACCGTGCAGTGGCCCGAGCAGGGACCCGCCTTCAGATGGCGGGCTGAGCTCCCTCTTCGCGGGGGGCTGTGGGATGGACACAGAGGGCACCCCGGTGACCTCAGGTGGAGCAGTGGTGAACTCAGGCGCGGGAGCGGTCCCTCTACCCTGAAGGGCGGCGTTGGTCACAGCCTCTTCGGCAGCAGCCCGCTCGTCCTCTTCAGTCTCTTCGTGATTCCTAGAAACCGAGAGCAGGCCTGGCTTCTCGCAGGAACGCACGTAAGACGGTGCTGCCCATGCGCAGAACTTCCCAGCGGCTTCCACCCCGCAGACCTGCGGGTGAGCTCCGTGCTGCCGGCCAGGGCCGTGTTCACCGCCCGGCAGAGCGTCGGCTACACCGAGCAATGGTGAGACTCCGTAAGCGGCCGGTGGCCATCACCGGGACCAGCGGCCCCTGGAAGTCTCGGTCCTGGAAGGCTGGGTGGATCTGGTTGCTGAAGGTCCAGAAGTCAACTGGCCAGCATTAGGGCGGGCCTCACGGCTAAAGGACATTTTAGCATAGTCGCTGGTCAGTGTTTCATGACACAGATATCAACTGGTTTTTCATGCCAGCAATGGCACCAACGGCCCGCAGAAGCGTCTTCAGGCCCACTTTAGCTCTGTCATGTAGATGCCATCACTATTCCTTTGCAGATGTGCTGTTCCCTTTGGAAGTCAAGGCGCTGCCACCCAAGTGGGTTCTGGCTACAAGAAATTTGAGGACAGCCTTCTTCATTTGCAGGATATCAAGGCTCTGGACACAGTGTAAGTTTCCCTTTGAGCTATGAGTGGAATCCAGAAAAATGTCACGTGGACATGGGTAACACGGAAAGCTCTCTTACATTTTTGTTTGTATGATTTTTTTTTCATGGTCACGTGAATTTATTCCAGAAAGACACCATTGTCTTAACATTTAAAAAGTCATTCAGTGTGAAATCTGAAAACAGTAACAACAAAACAGCAAAGAAAACACCAGATTCATCGATAACAGAATGGTGGTTGTCAGAAGTGAGCGTTGGGCAAAATGGGTTAAAGTGGTCAAATAATACACACTTCCAATTATACAATAAATAAGACGTACAGCATGGTCACTGTAGTCAGTAATACTGTATTGCATATTTGAATGTTCCTAGGAGAATAATATTAAGAGTTCTCATTACAAGAGAAAAGTTTTCTAATTATAGTATGAGAATGGATGGTAGCCAGAATTGTTGTGATCATTCGCAATATCTAAAATACTGAATCATTACATTGTACACCTGGTACTAACATAATATTATACGTCAATTATTTTAATTTGAATTTTTATGCATTTGAAGGCAGGTCACTCTGGGGCCTACTTCATACATGGTCCTTGAACACTTCCAGGTCTCAGGAAGGGTTATTCAGAGCCTACATATTTATCTGAGAAGAGAGAGTGAATAAGGGACTGGAAACAGATTTCTGGGTATTAGAACTACAACCCTTAGCTTCAGGAGAGTGGAAGAGCCTAACAGTTTCTAAGAATTTTTGATAAGGTAGATGGGGTCAGACAGCCTAGCACCCAGGAGCACAGATCTGTTCCAGATTTGCCTGTTTATGTTCCACCTACCTCCTTCTCATCTTTTTTCCCCTAATCTATTGGGGTCAGGGTTATGTAGCATCCCATTAGGACTTTTCCACATAGTTAAACTATTAATGAGTCATTAAAAATGGAATGGAGTTGATGAGCCATGTGTAGTTTGCTTAATCATTTTCTTAGTTAGGTCATTTAGGCTGCCTCCAAATTTTGCTTTTATAAATACAACTGAGGTAAAATCTTTGCCCATAAAGCTTTTTCCACATGTAGGGTAAAATTCTACAAATTAACTTATACATATTTTAAGACTTTTGACACATTTTCCAAATAGTTTCCCCAAAGAGTTCTGTTTTCTAAAGGGCAGTATCTAAAAGTACATTCTCCTCCATCCCTTTGCCAGCATTGAGTACTATAATTTTTTAATACCTTTGGTAACATAATAGTTGAAAATTATCTCATTGCTTTGATGTATATTTCTTCGATCATTCTCGAATTTTTTCTTACAAGCTTGTTAGCCACTCATTTCTTCTTTTCATACACTTTGGTCAGCTCTCAACCATTCTTTCCCTCATAACTTCTAATTGTAGAATGAGGTCAATGAATGCTGAATCAGGGATTGGCAAACACTTTGTTAGCTACATAAAAGACCCAGCATACAGTTTAGAAATTCAGTAATTTTTGGGGTCGCTGATTAGAAATCACACTTGTTAACTGGTTTGCGGGTCATGAAACAAGGATTAGACAGCTGTATTAATTCATGTATTCAATAAATAGTTCTGGGTCCTCTATATGCTGAATACTGCTGGAGGCACAGGGAAAAATAACAGACAGCACCCCCATCCCAGCTTTATGGAGTATACATTCTAGTGAGGAGAGGAACATAGTAAACACCATATGTCTGTGTTTAGAACGTTATGAAGTGTAAGTGCTGGCGGGAAGCGGTGTTGAATAGAGGACTTGAGAGCAGTGGGGGAGGGCTGATGGTACTGAAATGGTAAATGGAGTGATCTGGGTGGACCTTATTGACAAGATGACATTTGAACAGAGACTTGAAAGAAGTAAGACAGTGTACCTAGGGTGATCTAGGGGTAGACCGTTTCAGGCAGAGACACCAGTCAGAACAAAGTTTCTGACACAAGAATATGCCTGATGTGTTTCAAGAATAACAAAGACACCAAGGTGGCTAACATGCAGTGTGAGGCTAGTAGAAGAATAGAGCTAAGGTCTGAGGAGTCAGAGGGGCCTTTGTAGGCCGTGGTAAGGATGTGGACTTTTTCCAGATAGAAATGGGCGGACCTGGGAGGTTTTCAGCTGGAGGAATGACATGAGTGGTCTGACGTTACATTAGAAGCTGACTGCAAGGGGTCGAGGGCAGAAACAGGGAGACCAGTTGGGAGATTGCTACAAAGATCTAGAGGCCTCACTTGCCCACGGAGGTGGGGAAGGGGCCTCGGATTCTGGTAGAGGCCAGAGGATTTCCTGATGAAGTGAATGTGATGTGTGCAAAAGGGCGGCATCAAGGACTATTTCTTTTGAAGGCCTATTAAATTACCCTGAGCACAATGGTTCCTTAATGAATGTTTCTGAACATTTCCAAAATTAAAATTAGAAACAAATTTGCTCGTGGAACAAGCGTCACATATTAAATCCACGAGAATTAATTCCTGCCGTGAGAACTCAGATGGAGCAGTGATTTTAACCGGTTTAATGAAGTGACAAATAGAAATGATCGTATCATTGTGGCATTTGGTCCATCCTTTTGTGATCTTCATATATTTCTCTTTAACTTTACTTAATTGGGTTAAGATAAATATTTGCTATGCTGGCGACGACAGTGATACTTACGATGCCTTTTGAACTCACCAGCACTGGCAGTGACTTGACTGAAGGATCATATGGTGTTTGGGTTGCTGGCAGTGGATGACAGATTAAAGGCAGAGAGTTGAGGGAGCTGGATCCTCCGTGGGAGGTGATTGATTGCCGACATTGTATAGCTTGTTAGAGCAGAACCGGTACTGGAAGCCAGGTCCAAAGACTCCCCGTCAAAATTGTTTCCACTTGATTTTGCCCCTTTCTGCATCATGCAATTTCTCTACACATTAGCACAGAATTATACCCCCTGTATGTTACATAGCGTTCTTCTACCAACAGTGTCCTGCCCCCAAGCAAGACATTTCCACCAAACTTAAATTTTCAGCTGTAGCTAAGCCAGAATGATTCTTCTTATTAATTTACCTTTTTTTGAAATTCACGTTTTCCCCAGCTATCTCTCACATCCTGTTACATGTGATTGACCTGAGACTGTATCAGTCCTGAAGAACCTTCTCTGGAAGCTTCAGCTGAACACTTCCAGCATGCCCACATTTCATCCTACACTTCTGGAAGAGCAGGAAAAGCAGGCTTGCTTTTCTGTTTTCTTTTCTCATCGGGGCTCGAGGGTAAGTGGGGGTTGGGTATTATAAGAGCAGCAGCCTCTGACCATGCGATTCTTTCTTGACAACCCTCACCACCTTTAGGCTCTGTGGTTTCCATGGTTTACTTTCCCTCCTAGCATTTATCTCTGTTGCAAGTGTCTTCTCTATTTACCTGTGTGCTTATTTATTGTCTTTCTCTTCATGGGAATGTAAACTCCCTGAGAGCAGAGAGCTGGCCTGTGTTCCTCACTGACTTCAAATGTTTAGTACGTGGTAGGCACTCAGAGATTTACCAAAAGAATAAAGCATTTGTAGGACCAATGGGTTGAACATATATAAGGCTTTGGATCCAGATTATCAAGTCACCTCACAAATTGTCAGAATTCACAATCTCATCAGCAATGTCTCTGAGGACCCTGTGTCTTCTCTGATCCTGACTATTATAACTGAATTTTTTGAATTTGTTAGTAAGGTAGACAAAGATTTAAAAAAAGAATTCTTATTCTTATTTTAATGTACATGTCTTCGTTGTATTTTGAAAAGATTTTTATTCTGACTACTGATTTTTTTCTCATTATGTAACATAAAAGGATAACCTCTAGTGGTTACAAAACCTCAGTTAATCTTCCCTCAATCTGCTGCTGAAGTTAAAAGATTATACCAGCCTCTTTGTTATGAATACAAAAGGCATATGGAAACATTTTAAGAAGCACACTATACAAGCTATGCAACCATGATGATTTGTGATACTCAAGATGGGATCGCAGAGGACAAAGAGGATTTCAGTTAAATAGCATATGTAAAATACTATAAAGACACTTTACTGTATTTGGTGAGACACTGGTGTTCAGAACTCCCAGAATGGACAGAAAGACAGAAATCAGTTGACTCTTTTCCCAACCACTCATACACCCCTAGAGCATTCATAATGAATACATGCAAAAAATCATTGCTGATAAGGACCAAGTAACCTGCCTACCCAGTGCATTGCATCCTTGCAAATGTGTACAACAAGAGAACACTTGGTATCTGAGAGGGTCTGGCTGCAATCTCATGTATAGATCAAAGCTAATTTGTTTTAAACTCTGGTTCTGTGGACTATCTGATGTGGAGGGAACTTCCTTTTATTAACATTTATGTATTTCATTTCGTTTGCAACTTGGTTGTTCCCACGTCTCTGCTCTTGAAACTGGGTCCTTGGGATGTATGTGGACTACGTCCAGTGGCCTTTTCCGCTGGCCACCAAGGCATACCAGGAGCTTCCTTGTAGACCTCTTTTCTTCATTGTTTTGGCAAACCTATGAGAAGGGCCCAGCAGGGATGCAGTAACAGTGGTCAGGGAATGAGGAGAGAACCTTTCAAGGACAATGCAGTCCTCTCTCTCACTCTGCAGTTTTCCAGAGGCATTGAACTGACTGGACTCAGTCCTCTCTACACAGTTCTTCTGGGTGTTTTGGTCTGTTGATTTTTCCAGTGTCTGTAACCCAAAGCAACATATCTTTCTTAGTTTGTTTGAAAAGGGAGCTGTTGCTAAGATTATTGGGTCCACAAAGAACAGTCCTCGTGTTTACACAGTATAATACAGGCCCTTATTCTACAAAGAAGATTTCTTGGCCATAAACATCTGCTAGGTAGTAGTTCCTTCCCATTTTAATAAAACTAATGATAACCCGTAAACTTAACACATTCATTTCTCAAAAAAACTTTGCTGTTTGATACTTTTCCTTTTTTAAGGCTTATTTTATAGCTATTATATTTGGAAGTAGAATGCACATCCATCATAAAATGCCTAACCTTTAAGCTTCTGTTTTGGAATTCAATATAATTAAAATCAGAAAGCATTTCTTAAGTTTCTAGTAATGTCAGGCTTATGTGAAAAGTTTTGAGGGACACCCAAGAAATATAAGTCCTATAAATGATGTCCTCAGTTTATTCATCTGAGAAATGTTTTCTCTAGAGAGAAATGAATAATTGATTTATTTAATTGGTCCCCCATTCCACAGGGATGCATTCCTGTATGATCTATTCTTTGTTTGATAACTTCCTTTAAAGTGTTCAAACTGTGAGATATTCTTTACACTCATGGTCTGTGAACTCCAACAAGGCAAGATAATTCAGCTTTGGAAATGGTATCTAGAGAATGACAGAGACAGCGTTCCCCTAAGAAGGGTATTATGTAGAATATAACGATGTTTAGTTTCCCTTTAATTCTTTGCTTAACATTTGATAATGCTTTTTTGTCTTAGGGTCAGTGATACCCAGTGTATATCCTAGTTCTGTGAAGTTGCTTTGTTAAGGCTTATTTTCATGCCCCATTGACCCTTCCCTATAATTTCTTGTATATTTAGAAAAACAAATAGTCAGCTTTATTGACATGTAATTCATATATCACACAATTCACGCATCTAAAGTAGAATTCAGTGTTTTGAAATATATTCACAGACAGGTACAATCACCACCACAGGACGTTTTTAAAACATTTTTATCCCTTCTGGAGAAACCCAGTGTCCTTTAACCATTACTGCCCTGTCCCCATCCCCTTCAGACCTAAGGACCACTAGCTTCTTTTTAGTCTTTGACATTCTCCTGAATTAACACTTTGATATAAATCTCCGTTACTTTTTTAAAGCAATTCTTCTCCAGACCTTGATATGTCTCTCCCCGTGAGCTGAAGCCAGTGTGCCAAGGAACAGAAAGACCCAAGGAGAAGAGTAGCACAGAGAGAAGGTGAAGGTGAGGATGAGCACAAAGTATTCTCAGGCCAACTGAAAATCTTGACCCAGCATTTGGACAACCTCCTCAGACTTAGGTCCTTTCAGGTAGAGCAAACTGCAGGGATTCATCCTTTTTGCTTCTTTGAAAATACAAAAATATTTTGTTGTCTAGTTTTTTCATTGTACCTTCATTCCATGGTTTCCTTTCATTTATATCCATCTTCTGCTCTGCTTACCTTCAGGATTTTTCATTTATAGCCACCACATTCATCAGGGAACGAATACTTAATCCATCTGCTGGTTTCATTGTCATTTAATTTGAATATCAGTTGTCTTTTCAGCCATAAAACTTTATCACAGCTTTGTCCTTGGTTTTGGAAGAACAGTGAGCCAACATTATTTATTTTTGCTGAAGGCTGTATCTTAACCACCTTATAGTGGCATTAATCTGTCAAATCATCCCAAAGATTCAAGGCACTGTATATTTTCTAAACAAAGACTTGTCTATTAAAGGGTATTGTCCTCTCTCTTACTAAAATATCTCCACTTACGGTCCTGAATACTTCTGAGAAGAGCAGGCACGGGAGAAGTTATACTTGAGGACATGTAGGTAGGAAAGAGTGTCCCCTATCACTGGTGGGTGGGTTAGAAAATACAGCATGGTAGAAATTGAACTAGTCATTTATTAAATAGCAGAAGAATTTTAATGGGTTTTTTTTTTTTTTTGGTTTTTCAATTCAATTCTTATTTAAAGAGTTACAAGGCTTTTAACCATTTGATAATCAAATTTTGTTTTGAAACTGTGATATCAGACTTTAAAAGATCACTGAATAAATATATATATATGTATATATATACATATATTTATTTATTTTTGAAAGAGAGAGAGAGAGAGGGAAAGGAGAATGAAAGGTTTTATCTCTGGGCTCCGCCCAGGAAAGAACGCCAATCAAACAAAAAGTCGAATAGCCAGGGCTTTACTGGGGTTTGCGCACCCGGGCGAGGTTCTTCGGTCCGCAGAACGGGGGCTGGGAAGTCGCGACCGAACAAAGGGAAGCGCGGTCTTTAAGCGAAAGAATTTCGCAGGCTTCCTATGTCACGATTGGGGATTGGTTCTGTGATTCCAGGTGTGGGCTTCAATCCCTCAATCTGACGTCAGCCACCTTTTTCCCGGGTATGGCTGCCGTTTTGTCCCTCTGGGCCGCCATTTTGTCCTTCTGGGCCGCCATTTTGTCCTTCTGGGCCATCCTAACAGGGGAGGAAGAAGTATTTTTAAGAAGGAAGGGAAAGGAAAATGCAGCATTTTTATTTATTTAGTTGTTTGTTCTCCCGACCCCAGATCTCGAGCTGGGGCCTTTAGCTTTGCAGAGTTCATGCCGAGCTGCTGGCTTAGTTCCCGAGCAGGGCAGACCAGTGTCAGTTTTTTTGATGTGAAAAAAAAGTGTTAGAAGGCTTCTTATTTTTTCTTTTTCTTTTTTTTAAAGGAAAGGTAGAGGCAGGAATGAAGGTGAGTAAGAAGGCAGGCAGGAAGAGAGAAAAAGAGGAAGCCTTTTATTTTTATTTAGTTGTTCACACTGCTTCTCCCCGGACCCGGGACTCAAATGCAGGGCTGCGTAGCTTATGCTCCTTCGGAGATGGCTGACCTAACGGCTACTCTGCCAGGGCACGTCGTCTTTTCTTTTAAAGGAAAGTTGCCAGTAGGCATGAAAGCGAGTAGGCAGTCAGGCAGGAAGTGAGAGGAGGAAGAAGCCGGTTTTATTTTTATTTAGTTGTTTATTTTGGTTGTTCCGTTTACCCCCACTGGTCCTTGGGTGCGAACCCAGGCCTTTGGGATGTGAAAGGAGCCCACTCAGTTGGAGGCAGTGAACCCATCCACTGTTCTACCACGGCTCATTCTTGTTTCGTAACTAAGCTTAAACAGTCTTCATGTATTCTACCTCTTAATGCATGCCCTGAGACATCTGAAGATTGGAACATAGCTACGTATTGTCCAGTAAAACTTCTATATTAGAGTCTTTCACTTTTTAATAATTTACTTCATGAAAAATTCAAACCCTATAGTACCTTATAAAATGCAATTCAGTAAGCACTGTATTTTTATAGTACCCATATATGGATACTTTCTATAATATCCCTCACCCCTTAATTTTTTTTTTTATTAATGTGCCATTGGTTTATAATACTGTATAAACTTTAGGCCCCTTTTAAAAAATTCCTGAAACTAATTACTAGAAGGTATAGTCCTCTTGGCTTATTTTATTACCAATAAAGGAAAATTCCTTGTATGTTGTTATTCTTCAGAGACATAAAAGCAACATTTTTTTTCAGGAAGGTGACACAAAAGTGTATGCGCATTTTCTTTTTTGTATTTGTCTGGTCCTGGCTGATGATGAGGTTTTCCATCAATTTCCGTTTTTCTGTTTTGAATCACGTTTAAGCCAAAGGCCCTATAAGGGAACACTTCCCGGCTTCACGGTGGAATGCCAGCTCATGACATTCTTTCTAATGAGTCATAGTTAATAAAAAGTGTTTTCTAAATGAATCTGAATATGCCTCCACACGAGCCTACGTGAAAGAAAATCTTTATCAAATCAAAACATCATGTTTCATTAGTGGAGCTCAACAGACTTTTCATTTTTTTTTAGTACAGTGAAATGTGTTTTCACACAGACTGGAAATTCAATCTGTCTTTATTTTTCTTTGGATACATATGCTATATTGTGTATGTAATGAGGAAGCTAGATATTAGAAAATGTTTTCAGAGTTTGGAGACTGAGAGAAGATACTGAGGAATTTGGGGTACAATAATAATGAACTATATCTAAGGGTATTTTGAACTTCCGAGAGCTTCCATGTAAACATCAGGTGATGGAACTTGTTTCTGCGGCATGGTTGAACATGGTCTTAATTTAGAATAACATCAACCCTGCTATTAGAAACAGGAATTTATTGACAATATATTTCTGTTGTGTTGCTGCGAAAGAGACTTCTCATGGACTTCTTGAACCCACAAATGATCCACAAAATGGACACATATCACCCTCAAACTGGTGAACCCTTCAGGCTCTGGAAAGAGGAATGAATGTACAACCATGTAATGACTATCCAGAGGGAAGTTATTGTTATTGTGAAAAGGAAAAAATATAAATTTCAGGAGGAAATGCAAGCAATTCATGTGATACACATTTTAGAGTGTAGAAGAGAGGGTCTAGATCTCAGAACTAGCAGCCATAAAATTCCCTAGGGGGAAATAACACAACATGTAAGTTCTAACTATAAATCAGAACAAATGAGTGCTTTAAATATGACCACAGCTCTAACTTACAACTGACACTATAGACAAATGAGAGTCCACATGAACCTTGAACTTGGCCTTCTCTCAAGTATTACCAATAAAATAGTAAGGAAAAAAGATGGGTTGGGGAAGTAAATGCTTATCCAACCATCAAGAGCTTGTTTGTTTAATTATTTAACTGCCTTTGATAATGCCGTGTGGCTCTCTTTCTATGAGGAAAACTAAATTGTATCTTGAGAAAGGTAAGTCGAATGGCAGAAAGGAGTTGTAAGTGAAAAATGATTGAACAAAATGAGACTTGTTTCAACACCAAGAAGAGAAACTTGAATGAGGACTGGAGGTTGGCCAGGAATGTTAGGGGAAAGAGGGAGAGTATGTTCTATAATACTCCAGAAGGCAGGCCTGGGACCAAAGGAGAACTCAGCATTGTGAAGAGGCTCTCTGGGAGAGAAACGGCAATTCAGAGGATTGGGGTTTATTATGACTCACTGGTGGAATGTGGGGAGATGGATATGGAACTAAGGATGGTGATATTACCAAGGAGTGAGTTTGATGCCTGAAGCACATTTAAGCCAGTCCTATGGCAGTGTGGTGTTGGATTTTTTCCAAACTTTAATATTTATTGAGGTAACTTTGCTTTACAAAGATATAAACACAGATGCGCAGATTCCCTCTTTCTCAAATATGTCAGTACACCCTGCCCATGACAAAATTACCAAGAGTTCTTCACCATTGTCCATTGAACCCCACCACCACTCCCCCATCCCATTCCCTATAGGTCACCTCAGTTCTGTTGCCAATGTCCAAGGGTTGATTTTGTTTCATCTGTTACTTTCCTTTGTCTCTTCATGTTCCACCTGTGAGTGAGATCATCCAGTCTCTAGCTTTCTTCTTTTGACTTGTTTCACTTAGCATAATCCCCTCTAGTTCCATCCAAGTAAATTCAATGATAATCTCTTATTGTGTCTAAGGGCTGTGTAGTTTTCCAATGTGTATATACACCACATCTTCTTTATCCATTCATCTGAAGATTGACACTGAAAATTTCCAGTTGTTGGCTATTGTAAAAAGTGCTGCAGTAAATACAGGGGTGCATATATCTCTGTGGGTGAATGTTTTTGTATCTTTTGGGTAAATACCCAGAAGTGAGATGGTGTGATTTCCATTTTCACTATTTGAGGAGTCTTCATGCTTCTTTCCATAGAGCTTACACTAATTTGCACTCCCACCAACAGTGTGAAAGTGTTCCCTTTTCTCTGCATCCTCACCAGCATTTGTTGTTTGTAAATTTTGGGATAACAGCCAGTCTCTCAAGTGTAAGATGATATCTCATTGTTGTTTTTGTTTAATTTGTTTCTTATTGTAGTAATTATTCTGCCCATTAAAATAATTTCCTATGTATAGGTTCCCCATTTCTTAGATATATTTCAGCACACCGTGCCCTCCACCAAATCACCAAGTGTTCTTCCCCATTGCCCAGTGGGTTCCACCACCATTTGCCCCCCCCCCACCCCCCTGCCCCATTACCTTTTGGTAACCTCAGTTCTCCTGCAATGTTTCAGGGTTGTTATGTTTCATCTGTTTCTTTGTTTTGTCTATTCACATTCTACCTGCCAGTGAGGTCATCTGGTGTCTGTCTTTTCTTCTTTTGACTTGTTTCACTTAGCATAATCCCCTCTAGTTCCATCCATGTTGATTCAAATGACAGGGTTTTATCTCTTCTAAGGGTTGTGTAATATTCCATTGTATATATGTATCCCATCTTCTTTATCCATTCATCTGCTGTTGGGCGCTTGGTAATTTTCAGTTCTTAGCTGTTGTGAATAGGGCCGCAATAGACATGGGGATACATACAGCTCTGTGGATGGGTGCTTCTGTTTCTTTTGGGTAGAATGCCCAGAAGTGGAATGATGAGATCATATGGGATTTCCATCTTCATTTTTTTTTGAGGAATCTCCAAACTGTTCTCCATAGGGATTGTACCAATTTGCACTACCCCCCAACAGTGCAAAAGTGTTCTCTTTTCTTCACATCCTTGCCAGTATTTGTTGTTTCTAGACTTTTGGATAATAGCCAGTCTTTTAGATGTAAGGTGTTATCTCGTTGTTTTAATTTGCATTTCCCTTAAAGCCAGCGAGTAGGAACACCTTTTTTGCTGGCACTGAATTTTAAGGAAAAAAAATGCTTTATTGCAAATTGACCAACAAAATGACAGGACACCAGGCTCAAATCTCTGTCTGTGATTAGTCTGGTCAGATCTTAAAGGGGAGGGAAATGGATAAGGATCAAAGAAAATTCCTGCTGAGCAGAAGTGAATCCATCAGCTTTCACATGCAGGGATTGTAGGTGTGTATCCAAAACTACATCTGCTGGGTCGACAGACTTCTTGCTTCTGAATTGGCCCCATTGAGGACCTTCCTGTTTGTGGACAGATCTCTGTATTGATCCATCAGCTGAAGATCAAGATCTGGTCACCAGAACATGTGTTCATAAACACAACCTGGAAAAGACAAATTAGTTTCTTCTGAAATTAGTTGGGGGCAGGGTAGTTCTGGTCCATTGTTTCACACCAAACAAGTTAAAACAAAGACACACTGGTGTATCTAAAAGCAAGATTATAGCCCAGATTAAAGTAAGGTTTATAATTCTGATTGTTTCAATAAGATTGGGAGAGCTGTTAAGGAAAATAGACTTGTGAGAGATCGCTGTGTTTCCGTTTTCTCTGCTTTAAGCCCCTTATCCCAGTCCCATCCAACATGCATCATGTGAGTTGTCATCTGAGCATGTTAAGTTGCTCATCAGAAATTTTAATTGGCAACCCATTTGAATTAGGTTCAAACTTCTTTTCCAGGTTTTCAAAGCTCTCTGTGATGTGGCTTTATGTTGTGTCCCCATTTGTAGTATTAGATTCTCTTTCTCTACACTCTCCCAATTTCATGCATTTTTCTGCTTGTGTGCTCTGCGCCGCATAATACTTCGCTTCCCCACTCTTGGGGCACGGGGGAAAGTCTTCCTACACTCTGAAGTCTTCTAAGCTATCCAGTATAATCGAATAAACTTCAAACAAATTGATAGGAGAAAACAGACAAAAAGTTCAGTAGTAGCATGTTTACCTCTTGTATGCATGGCAGGGACCTGGTAGGACCAAATAACTCAACCACCTTAAATAGTGTCAGCTAAAGTCCCAGGCTGTTACTGGGGGACTGCAGGAGGTAGGTAAGTCATGGGAGAGACACAGCAAGGAGGGTTTGGTCTGGTAGATAAAGGTTCTACCTCCTCCACTGATGTGGGTTGAAGAAGTTAGATCTTCCCGGCAACACAGCAAGATGTTCTTACAAAGGGAGTTTTCTTTACACACGTAAATGTCTCTTAAAAGAGAGCATTCTCCACCCAATCTTCAGAGCTCTTTCCTATAAAATAATAGTTATGCTTCAAAGACATTTCTGGAGGGAAATATTTTTGCACCCTTACATTCAGGAGAAAGCTTGCTCAGGAAACCTACCACATCTAACTTGTTCTTGTGCAGCTGATTGCACCACATCTTCCTCTGGGCTCCCCCCGTTCTGGTGGCCTTTCTGACCTCACAGGCTGTCTTCTTTTCTCATATGTGTTTGTATATCCGTTTTGAAGCTTGCAAAATTTTTTCACAAACACAGACATTATCTACCCACAAGGATTTTATTCCTGTTCCTATGCAGATAAATCAGATTTTGAGAGTTTAAGTAACTGGTTCAAAATCACTGAGCTACTATTTGGTAGAGCTGGAATTCAAACAGGTTTTTTGATTATGTATCTGGAAATTATTGCCCTCCTAGGATTGTGACTGAGGCTGAGTTAAAAAGCAAACAAACAAAAAAAACCCTAAAACTATTCATCGTGAGAGCAGTTTTCAAATTCTGAAGTGCTACTCAGATGAAAGCAGGTATTTACTCATCAGATTGCAATCTTCTGGAAGTCGGAGACCAAGTCACTTTTACCTCCGCGTATAAATGCACATTCACGGGCTCACCCCAGACTTGCTGAGTCAGTGACTCCAGGGTGGGGGCCTGTCTTTGTTCTAACAAGCCCTCTGGGTACTCGGATGTGCCCTCAAGTATGAGAGCAGCAGGACTGCAAGAGAGGAGTATCTTGTTTGTGGGGCCCTTGTCCTCCAGAGACTTGCAGGGACATTATCAGATCATTAGCAAGTATGCAGACCTCAGTTATTAGAGAAGATGGCTTAGAGTGCTGAGTGAGTAAGATTTGAACAAGATTAAAAAAAAATTTGAAGACTAAACTGGCAAGATGTTGAGCTCTAAAGGGTGTTGCCTTACCTGGAAGGCAGGTGTCAAGTGGAGCTTTAAATGGAGGTATGAAGACAGGATTTTGAAAGGGATTTTGAAAGGGAAATTCTTCATGGGTATTAGAAAAACTCATGGGGAGGGGGAAAAAGTTTTATCGTGAAATTTCAGTTTGGGAAAGAAATGATGTTAATTTTTTTTTAAAAAAACTGCTGACAACAAACAGGCCTTCGGTAAAAGGGTGGAACATCGATGGAGAATCACGAAGTAGAGAGAGCAGGAAAGTCCTGAAGGGCAAGATAAGCCTTTACTTCTGGAGAACAGACTTGGACATTAGAGTTTCTGTGACCATTTTATTTTGGAAACACTAATGTGAGTTCTGCTCCAGACTTTTAATTTTCTCTGAACAATGAATTGTTCTAAAGAGAAAAATATAATGTGACACTTCCCAGTTTCTTTCAGCTATTTTGAATATGCAAAATGTTGGTTATTGGTTAATAACCAGCCAAGGAAATGTTTACAGAATTAGCTAGAAAAGAAGAGGAACTTGCTCAAGTTCTGGGAATGTGATTATAACCCAAGTTGTCTGCCCCTTGAATGACTGACTGCAAGTCTCCGAGAGCCTTCTAGTTGGTGTGAACACTCATTTAATGTCCTGAGAGAATGGCACACACATTGTGGGGAGGCCACACGCCTGCCCTGTTCTTCCAGTAGGTTCCATTGTTTCATGCTCACTAGTCAATCTGGCCGTCACCCTCTTTTCTCAGAGTCACTGCTCTGGTTGTTTCTTTGAACTATGGCAGCTCGCTGAGTGTGGAACTTGGCCCTTCTTTATTTCCCCCATCCTTAAGTAGATTCCTGTAGGTAACAGGCTATAATCTTCTGATTATAATAAAAAATGCCTCTTTGGTCTTTGTCCATGTTTCTGGCACTGAACAATGACCCTTGGACTTCCCTCAGTGCAGAAAGTGCCTTTTGTTATTCATAACAAGTCCCTTTCAACCATACCTGGGCTGATGTGAGTGAGTAACTTTTAGAATAGCCTCCGGGATGGGGGAGCTGGTTGCCACATGATTAGAGGTCAGAATGTTCCACCATACCTGAAGAGGAAAGGGGCTGGAGATTGAAGTCATTCACCAGCGGTCCGTACATTACTCCGTTATGTCTACATAGTGAAGCCTCTTTCCAAACCCAGAGGATAAGGTTTGAAAGCTGCTGAACACATGGTGGTGGTGGGAGGCAGCCCACCTGGAGAGGGATGGAATTATGTGTGCCTTTCCACATACCTGGCTCCATGTATCTTTTTCATCCTGCTGTTCTTGAGTTAGAGCCTTTATAACAAAACAGCAGTCTAAGAAGTAAAATGTTTTCTTGAGTTCTACAAATTAGTCTAGTCAATTAATATAACTCAGGGTTGTGGGAACCTCCTCGTTTATAGCCAGGTGTCAGAAGCGTCGGTGACAACTTAGAATTACAAGTGACATCTGAGGTTAGCAGAGATGGGGAAGGGAAGCCTTGTGGACAGAGCCCTTAACTTATCGAATCCGACACTGCCCCCAGGTCGATAGTGTCAGAGTTGATTAAATTGCAGTACACCCAGTTGGTGTCAAAGAATTGCTTGGTGTGGGAAGACTCTAACACACCTGGTGCCGGAGTGCGTTAGTGCTACAGTATTAAAGATAAAGCAGTCACAGGAGTGTGCTTTTCCTTTGTGTAGGTTTTTAGTGAGTATATTTGCTAACTTAGGGAGACAGCAGCCCAGCCCAGAGAAGGCTACTGAAAGCCTGAATAATATAGTAAAAATGCTTACCAGTGAAATAGGATGTCATATATGAAATTTCTTTCAAAATAAATTTATGGAGTGGGAGTGAGTGGGTAGGTATTTGAGATGAAAGAATATTGGCTGTTTGTTAATGATGGAATCTGGGTATGGTCCATGGAGAGTCATTACACTGTCCTGTTTACTTTTGAATAAGCTTGACATTTTCCATAATAAGTGATTTTTCAAAAAGTAGATGCTATATATCACTGTCCTAGAATCCCTCAGCCATTCCTGTCACAGGCAGTTTCTCTCTGTCCATCCTTTTCTCTGTGACCTCCCTATTAATATGCTTGCTTGGATCTTAAGCCCTCTTCCTCTCTGCTAGCTCTTTCTTTCCTTCTCTTTTTCTGTGACCCCCTCACACCCTGTCTTCCCACCTAAGTCATGTGCTTCCATGTAAACAATCTAATTTTTTGTTTTCCTCCTACTTCATCAGGAGCCTGCAGCCAGTTTTAAAAATCACTCTATCTTCCCCACTAGAACTCTAAACTTGGGTTAACCTCAGAGTCTAAAGTATGAGTAATAGATGTTTCCTCTCCAGGAAAGGAAATGTAGTCTTTATCTAGAAATTTCCGCAAGGAGAGGACCAGAATGAGAGTTGACTCTTAATTTGTCTCAGGTTAGAGGAACAGGACTCCCATAATATCCTAAAGCTCTTATTTGTATGCATTTCTCTTCCTTTAAACTCCTTTAATCAAAACTTCTGGCAGACAACGTGATGACTCAGAGTATTAGCTCATTTCCTTCCTCTGGCTCACCCCAGAGAAGATGCTAATTAGTTATCAAGTGACCAGTAGGCAGGACCAGACAAATGGGCCTTCTATGCTGTAGAAACTCCATGATCTGAACCTTAACACAAACCCGAGGTGGCAACCTGAGACAGTTAAGTTGAATGAGGAGGTAACTCCTGCCTTCCAGCATGAAACCATCCTTTGTTTTTCCTTTGAAATCCATGTTTGAGCCCATCTGTATGCACAAATGACGCAGCAGCAGGAATGACCTGTGTATTCCAGGGGTCTTAATCTCAGTCGTGCTGGAAGAATAGTGAAAGGAACTTGTGGTCCAGCTAAGTCCTGGCTTCCCCATCTCAGAGAGAGGCACGTGTGTTGGTGCATGTAGACAAATGGTTTCTGTCTTCCCCACTGAACTTCAACGATCAGAAGGCTGGGATGACAATCCAGCTTCAGTGTACCCAGGTGAGGAAGAAAGCTTTTCTAGGAACACAGGGCAAGTTGATGGTGATACACCAAGAGAGTCATAATGACAGGAGTCCAGTCTGATCCTGAATATTGCACAGGACCATATATACACTAAAAGGTGTATTTGCTGTTTATGCAAATTCAAGTTTAATTTGGACCCTGTGTTGTTGTTTGTTGGCGACCCTGTATAGTACCCAGCCTCTCAGACTTATTTTTGCTCCATTGAATAGAACTGGTGGTCATGGTGTATTTATCAGGGTGCAGCAAACGCAATGATGATGGAAACAATGCCTTATCTTGACCTGATTTCAGTGAAAAATAGTCACTTATTTTTTTCCCCTTTGGTAACATTGCGAAAACAATCATTGTGCTATGAAAATAACTCATCTGAAGGTTTTTATTACATTGCATATACTCATTGGAGAGGCCATAATATTGAGGGTTCAGAAATTGCTACTTAATGCCATTCTTTGTTTGTTTTTAATGCCATTTTAAGTTTGACTTTTTTATTATGGAAAATGTCAAACATACACTAAAGAAGAAAGAACAGAACAATGAGCCTCCAAGTACTCAAAACCCAGGCTCAATAATCATCAACTCAATCAATACCCCTGTTCTGTCCATTCCAGCAAATTTGTTTTGAAACAAACCCCAGCTAGCTGAGTCTTTACTGCTTCTGTTCCTCACTGCACTACTCCCCCTCAGTAATGGAATTGGATGCAGTGTGACTGGCAAAAAGCCTTAGAACATTGCTGTACATTTTTACAGCTTTCTGGTTTTGCCTGCATTCCCAAATAGGAAATCCAAGAATCTACATTTTCCAGCCTTCCTTCCCACTAAAACCCACGCACAGGCTTCAATTTGGAAAATCAGATCCATCTGGCACAGGACTGACTGTGACTTAACATGCAGGAGGGTGCAGGAGGGTACAGGAGGGGCGGCGTGAATGCTCTCAGGCTGCTCTGCAGTGCCGTTCTGGGAGCTGGCCCTGGAAGCTGGTCTGAGAACATATCTTCTAGCTTTTCCAATGAGTCTGTGAGCCCAATAACACACCTTAACAAATCCATTCCTTTAAGTACCAGAGAAGATTCCATTGACTTCAACTTGGTAGCTTGAATGATAGAAAAACTAATCAGCCTCACCTTGCAAAGAGGCAAGAGAGGAAAGGATGCATCAGCATGTAAGTCTCTCAGAGGAAAAGTGGGATGATCCATGAAATTTGTGTTTTAACACGTTCTAAATGATGTAAATCAGAGGTCAGCAATGACGTCTAAGGGCCTAATGCTTCCCACCACCCGTTTTTGTAAACAAAGTTTTAATGGAACATAGCCACAATCCTCTATGTTTCCTCTCTGGCTTTGTGTGACAATGGCTGAGTTGAATGGTTATGAACATGACCAGGTGGTCTCTGAAATAAAGAACTATGTTAGAGAAAACCTAAAATATGATTTGGCCCTTAAAGAACAAGTCTGATGGCTTCTGATTTGGAGTCATACTAAATGATGAGTCAATAAAACTTACTGGATGAGTCAATAAAAGGAATGCTGGATGCTAATTACAGCACAATATAGTTGTTGGGATTAGTTACCATGAAAGTCTTCCAGCATCAGCTGAATTCTGTAGACTGTAGAAACGGTTGTTACTTGATTATGCTTCATTCCGCTGCTTCAGTGCTTCTACCTGGAGAAGCAGCAGTCGCACAGTGGTGTCACACCCCTTCTCTGTCCCTCACGAAGTGAAATCCAAGGTAATGAAGATGAGCACTGTGCACTGGGCACCATCAATCCTGAGCAAGCATTTTTCTTCCCCAGTGGTCAGTTTTCTCAGGCAGTAAAATAATGGAGTAAGGCGAAGTGATCTCTAGGATTCTTTTTAGTTCTAAAAATGAAATAATTATATTGCAAATAGTAGCCTATTGCTTCTTTCTGCTCTCACAGTTACTCAGATGCCTCTCAGGGACTAGGTAGTACTCAAATCTAAGCTTCTCAAGGAAGAAGGAAAGAACCTTTCTTCTACATTTCTAGTGTGATAACTTTTCTGGAAGATGTGTTCATAATGTAATCAGAAGAACTGAAACAAATTCATTTGTCTTTGAGCCAGTGATGCCTTTTATAAGAATTTACTCCAAGAAATAAAAGAAAAGGATATGTTCAATGATACAGCAACAGCAGATTGGTCTCAGCAGTGTTCATAATAATGAAAAATTGAAATTGCCTGTATGTCCTGCCTAATCAAATTGGTTGTATAATCTGTGAGCTATATGTGTTATGGAAAAATATGTGGCCATTAAATGATGAAAAATTATATTTATTTGGATAAATACACTGACCATTGTGTGAACAACAGCTTCAAAGCTTCAATATGCTTTATAACATAAACATTATATTTATCAAATATTCTATTTTTCTAGAATGGGCTTATTCTTTTTTTTTATACCTATCTAAATGCCTATATTGTAATCAATAAGGGTGCACATGAAAATTCTCACTTTTTACTGCTGGGTGATAGCTTAGGAATACTTTTGACCCACTTCTTATCTTTAATTTTATATTTTTCTCTAGCCATGATGTATTCTGTATGTATGTTAAGCACACATCTACGCATGCACTTGTATATACATCTCAGTGCAGAGAAGTAACATACAGTTTAAATGGATAAATCTGGACACTGCCCTCTGCCTCAATTAACACAAATTCCCGCTCTGTGTAGCCAGATGAGGCAACCTGTCCCCACAGTGTTACAGGTTACTTCTCTGTCCTAGTGAGGAAAGAGGTAGAGACTGGCAGGCATGACACTTGAGAACTGCCCGCTCCTCCCTCATTTCCTGAGTAGGATAAGCAACCTCCCTGGTTGGGGGGCGGGGAGGGGAGGGGGAGGGGCTCCCCAGATGTGAAATTCTCACTGCTGCACAGGGCAAGACCCAGGCAGACTGCTACAAGCTGGTCACCCTCTTCCTGACAGATTGGGGAAGAATGGCTAGCACTTAGGCAAGAAGGCAGAGGCACGTTTCTGACGCACTCTGTGGTACATGGCCTCTGGAGAGATCACTCATGAAAGCAATCCTGACCCCTGGCTCTACTGGCTGGGAGAAGCTGGGGGCTCATAGGGTGGGCGCAGTGCTCCGAAAAGGCTTTCTGACCCTGAAGAAGCCTCTTTACGGGTGCCACCTCTGCATCGATCCCACGTCAGGCATTTGTGCCGCAGCTGGAACGGCTGACAGTAAAGTGAAACCAAGCGTAATTCAGGCCCAGCTAGTCAATCAAGCACTTATTTTCCCACTTCAATTATTATAAACGTTGCACTTACTAATGCTGCTGAAGTGGGCCTGTATTACATCACATTAGCCCAGTTGTGCCCATTTTGCTGAAGCGCTTATCCTCGTTTTTATGATCGTGAAAGAAGAAATGGATCAGGAGTGAGACCAGAAAAACCACCACTGGTGGGGAAGGAAGTTGGACCTGTGATGAAAGCGGAAGTCTGTGTAAACGGCCCGGAGATTAACATGAAGTGTTTCTCTGTGCTGCACATGCGCCCATTTGTAGGTGGTGGCCGAGATGGTGTGGATGGGACCAATGCCAGTCCCACACATGGAGGTCGTGCTCTCATCTTGCTGCCTGTCATCCTTTATTTGAAAGCAACACACCTTTTCTCTCTGCTGAGTCAGGAGATGTCCTCGTGGGTAATTTCAGGAAATCTGTCTCATTGCTCACATTCACATCATTTCCTTTGGATTGCAGTGTGCTGGCGGGCTCTGTCTGGCGTGTGTGAGGGGGGCATCTTTAGAGATGAACGAATTCCCTGGCCAGGCCAGGCGGATGAGTTAACAGGTGTTATTTCTGTTTTCTACCCTAACGTGCCAAATCACGTTGCTTCCGAGTCCACGGAGTCAGCGTGTGTAGTGCAGGCCCACACTTTAGAATTAGCCAGATTTAGGATTGGACTGCAGATAACTACTTGTAACTGTGACATTTACAAGTTATTTAACATCACCACGTCTCTGCTTCCTCAGAGGCAGACTGGAAATAATATGGTTTCTACTTAATTCTCATTTTCTCCTCTGTTAAGTTTCTCTGGAGTACTCCTTTATTGCCTATAAAACAGAAAAAGAGTAAAGTTAATACAGGGGAGATTCCAGATTGTTCTCATCTTCCGGAACATAGTAGCCACAAGCATGAAGTCTGGGTCTTAATCCATCTTTCTTCTCTGAGAAAGACTTTGATTCAGGGATCTGTCCCGTATGTTTCATGGTCTCTTGGTGGTTGACCGGGTCTTCCAGGTGCTAGAAAATTCGGGGTGAGAATATGCTTGTGTTTCCCTGTGAGGTGCAAGCATAGAGGAGCCCCAGTAGCTCTGGGGGAGGCCTCTTGGCTGTAATTTCAGAGCTCTTGGAAGAGCAGACTTTTGTCTGGTCAGTCATTACCTAAGTCTTCCAAGGGCCACATCAACTAATCCTGTGTTGTTCTCCCCATCTCTTCACTAGCGGCACAAAATGATGCGCTTTGGGCAACCAAAGCCCTCCCCTGGGATTTGTTTTTGTGTCACCCTATCGGGAGACTGGGATTAGGTAGGAGAGTCCATGTAGTTTGTTGGTGAAGAAATAAGAGGTGTGAGGAGATGGGTTCAGGTGCATCTGCTGGTGGGAATGCAGGTAAGTCCCAGACAGGATGACCTGAGTGTAAGTAATGAGAGCGGTTCCCTGAAATTACCCATGAGACCGTCTCCTGATGCCACTGATGGAAAAGCAGGGTGTGCCCCTTTCAGATGACGGATGACTGGCAGCGAGATGAGATCACAACTTGCATTTTTTTAAATTGACATCAGTCTCACTCTACATCACATTTCCCATCTGCAGATGCATAATGTTATTGCATAATGTTAATGATTAATTTGTACTTGAAATTGAAAATCAGTTGTATACAGATCTTCCTTGACTTGGGATGGGGTTAGATTCCCCACAAACTCATCCTAAGTGAAAAATGCCATGTCGAAAATGCGTTGAATGTACTAACCTACCAAACGTAGCCTCGCCTACTTTAAGTATGTTCAAAGCACTTCAGTTAGCCCACAATTGGGCAAAATCATCTAATTAGCACAAAGCCTGTTTTATAATAATGTGTTGAATGTCTCATGTAGTTTATTGAATTCTGTATTGAAAGTGAAGTAGACAGGCTGTGGACTAGGGGTCATTTACCCTTGTGGTCTTGTGACTGCTTGGGAGTGTGGTTCACTGTGGGTGTCCTGCTGCCCCAAAACATGGAAGAGTGTTTCGCAACATTGCGAGGCCTGGAAAAGATCAAAATTCAAATTTTGAAGCATTGGTTTCTACTGAATGCCCATTGTTTTTCCCATAATACAGTCAAAAATCCTAAGTGGAATGATTATAAGTTGGGGACCTTCTGTAATGATTATAGATCTTTGTTACTGCATAATTAGTACTTTGTAAATAACTAACTAGATCATGCATAAACCTGACATATAACAAATATAGTATAATCTCTATTTTTTCATAATTTTAAAGTAGACTCTGTAAATATTCATATAATTGCATATTTATAGTTCATTAAAGTTTGCATTAAATTCGTTCAGAAAATAACTTTAAATATTAAGTAAAAATATTTTCTAAATGGAATAATGATGATTTGGAGTAAACTTTTGCTTCGCTTTTGTTTGCTAGTGAAATCATTAGACTTAAGAAGTAAAATTTGGTCTTGTGCTCAAATAAAAAAATTCTTATTTCACATTTGAGTGCCAAATGCTGAAGCTTGAACTTTGCTTTTCTGTAAATGAATCCATGGGGGAAAATAAATTTGACACTGGTTCTTAGGTCAAGGTCTAATGTTATGAGACTTTTCAAAAGAATCCCAGAGGAAAATATTTGTCTGGTTTATGTGTGACAGCTCTTAGGAACAGACTCTCCGTGTCCTCAAACATGCTCAATGTACATTGGAGAATGAAACGTAGATTTCTGGATTTAGAGTGGGCTGAATTGTACAGAAGTTTTAAAGAGACAGACATTCCTAAATAGCCCCCAAAGGACTCAGTCGCAGCAGCGTTCATCTCTGATGTGGGAAAGAGCACTCTGCACTTACAGGGAAGGATGTGTCTCTGTGTTGCTGACAGGGTGTCGGTGGTGCTGGGAAAACCTCACTAGAGAGAAACTAGAAGGTGATCGACATGATTTCTTATTCTAGTCAGGATCTTTCTGTTTACGGAATTGTGCTGGTGGCTTCTTGTCAGATTCACCTTTGGATCTGGGCTGGAACCAGAAAACACCCTGCGTTCATCCACTCCATAGTTGATTGGTCCTGTAGGTGCTGATGATCTTAGTAATCACTTGAAAGGAGATAGTTTTCTTGCCAGGGATAAACAGATATAGGATTTAAGTGAAGATTGCTAGGCACCAAGTGAACTATTTTTTCCTGAAATTCTCCCCAGTCATCAACTTTTTAGGCTCAATATGGCAGCCAGGGCTGGTGGTGCTCGTAACAATAAGGGAACAGGGCTGTGGACAGTGGTCTGCCACTGGACCTACATCCAAATTTTATGTCCTCATATTTTGAATTCTTGAGACCTGGTGACTTCTATATTTATAGATGCATTTTGTATTAGTTTGCTAGGCCTACTGTAACAATGTAAGACAAACCAGGTGGCTTAAACAGCAGAAATATATTTTGTCATAGGTCTGGAGGTTGGAAATCTAAACTCATGGTCTCAGCAGGGTTGGTGGCTTCTGAGTTCTATGCCGGGGGCCTGTTCTGTGCCTCTCTCTGGCCTCTAGTGTTTTCACGGCAATCTTTGGTGCTTCTTGGTCTGTGGATGCGTTACCCCAATCTCTGCCTATGTTTTTCTTACTTTTAATGTACGTGCACGTGCGCGTATATGTCTCCTTTTCATAGGCCATATTGGATTAGGGCACCACTTATTTGTGGGTGCCCTCATTGAATTAATTACATCTGCAGCAACCCTATTCCTAAGTAAGTTCACATTATGGGGTATTGGGGGTTAGGACTTTAACATGTGAATTGTTAAGGGACACAATTTGACCCACAACAGATACACAGATATGCACATAGATGTTCATATGTATAGTATTTCTGAGAGGAAATAAGCACAGTGAAGGCCAATTTGACTCGTTCTGGGCACTGGTTGCATGATAGGTCGTACTTGAATGCTGCAGCATTAGTGTGAAAAATATGTGTGTGCTGTCAATTATAAGTTATGTTTTCAGGTGTCTGTAGGCCATCTGTGTGTCTCCTATAGATACGTGTCTATTCAGTTCTTTAACCCATGTTTTGAGTGGGTCATTTGTTTTTTTTATTGAAGTGTGCAAGCTCTTTATGTATCTTATGTGATGCATGCCATGTGAATAACTTCTCAATTCCATGTGTTGTTTTTTTGTTTTAGTGGTGGTTTCTTTTGCTGTGCAGAAGCTCTTTAATTTGATGTAGGCCTCATTGCTTTTAGTTTTACTTTGGCCCCTTTTGCCATAGCTGTTTCTTCCCCAAAGAGCTCTGAGGTTGAGGTTATAGAGTGTTTTTCCATGTTGTTCCACATCACGCATCATCAGAGAAATGCAGATAAAAACTATAATGAGCTGCCACCTCACATCAGTGAGAATGGCCTATATCAAAAAGCCTGGAAGTAGCAGGTGTTGGAGCGGTTGTGGAGGAAAAGGAGACCTCCTCCACTGCTGATGGGAATGTAAATTGGTGCGGCCTCGTTGGAAAACTGTGTGGAGAGTCCTTAAACAAATAAAAGATGGATCTAGTATTGGACCCAGCAATCCAACTCCTAGGCATATACCCAGAGGAGACAAAATCTGTAATCAGAAAAATATTTGCACCCTGATGTTCACAGAAGCACAGTTCGCAATAGCCAAGACATAGAAACAACCTAAGTGCCCAACAACAGAGGACTAGATAAATAAGCTGTGATATATATATATATATATACATATATATATGTATATATATATACATATATATATGTATATATATATATATATATATTTTTTTTTTTTTTTTCCCTCCAGTGGAATTCTATGCAGCTACTAAAAAAATGAAGTTGTGCCCTTTGCAATAAATAATCTGAGTGGAACTGGAGGGGATCACGTCAAATGAAATAAGTCAGAAAGAAAAAGAGAAATATAGGGTGGTTTGACTCATGTGGAATATAATGAACTAAAACAAAGAAATAGGTAAAACCCAGCAAAAACTCTCAGGACACAAGATGATGACTGCCAGGGAAGTATGTGGTGGGAGGGAAGAAAAGAGGTAGGAAAAGGTGGTGGTAAAGGACATTTAATAAATATCAGTAGTTAAAAAGTTCTAAGTTATGCCTTACATTCATTTGTGGCATTGCCTTTGAATTTGGTGGGAGGGTGCTGTTTCAAATATTAGTATTATTTTTAGCAATGATATTAGCTACAGATGCGTGTAACTTGCATGTGGGCCAATTATAAAGAATATGAGATGTGGTTTATGGTTTCACAGAATGCGTTCTGTTTTTGAAGGTCAATAGTATCATTACTTCTTGATTTTGGTTTAGAAACTTATGTAGTCCATATTTGGTAAACTGTCAACTTGGGAAATTTCTGGGGTATTTTTTTTTAAGAAGGAAGACAGGAAGAGGAGGAAGAAGCACTTTTATTAGTTTCTATTTTTCAGTTTCCCCCGGCCCCGGGTCATGAACCCAGGCCATGAACCCAGGCCCTTGGGCTTTGCATGATTCACACCTCAGTCATCTCAGCTGCCTCAGCCCCAAGGCTGTGCCCACTTCCAGATTGTCAGAGACAATAGCCACAACCTGGTCAGATAGATGGCAGGACTGGATCACCTAGAAGTTGAAGGCTGTGGTCTTGTGGTTTGGAAACAGTATGCTGTGGTACTTTCAGTTTGCCTCCTCATAACAACGAGCGTGGTGGGCCACGGCACATGTCTAACATCAGAAGTTCTCTGCTTGCTATTAGTTCTGCAGACCCCTGCTGTCCTCTGCCCTTTGAAATCTTTCATGCAGAAACCATCGTGACTCAGTAGCTATTCTGAGCGTAGAGTGTTTTTCCCACATTGTTGCTTCCCCATCATTCAGAGAGCCGATCTGGATCAACCTCACCAGGGGTCAGGAAAATATCACATCTGTCCCAGAGAGTAAAGCAAGCACTTGAGGAAAAACAACATAAGTCCTTGAATGTAACTTTATAGGTAGAATGTAACTTGTAGGTAACTTTATCTACTTGAAAATAGTTGCAGAGTTTAGGACATGAGGATACCAAGGGACAACGAAATGAAAAGGCGCAGCACCCCTGCACATACTGTTTGCAAAACAGCTTAAGACTTTAAAAATATTTCTTCCGAGAGAGTAGTTGTGAGCTTTAAGTGCAGATGCTAATGCAGTTTAGATGCATTTGTCAGATGCAGAAAAATACCTTATTTTTGTCACAGTATTTCACATGCTCATTAATTATCTTCAACGATTATTAGTAACTATTAAAAGACATCAGATGACCTCACTCATAGGTGGCATGTGAATAGACAAAACAAAGGAACAAGAGAAACATAGCCAATCCTGAAACACAATAGAACTGAGGTTACCAATAGGGAATGGGGCAGGAGGGTGGGGAGAAATGGTGGTGGAGTCCACTGCACAGTGGTGAAGAACATTTGGTGATTTGGTGGAGGGCAGAGTGTGCTGATACTTTTTATATGAGGAATGGGGAACCTTTACATGGGAGTTTATTTCGATGTGTAAAAATAACAATTAATAAATAAAAAACAATTTATAAATCAATTAATAATAACAACAGCAGCAATGATTAGCAATTTAAAGATTTGCTAGTGAAAACTACTGATAGCAGACAAGGCTTTGAGGAAAACGAAAAATTAGCAGGGATATTTCTTGATAGGCTCCAATTCCTAAAATAATAGCCTATTATACTGTGGACATCGAGGCTTATTGCAGACTCTCAAGGCGAAACACTGGAGACCATTCTCAGTGCTGTCTTGAGCAATATCCCAGAGGCCTCTCGACAAGAGTTAAGGATGGTTCTTTTGCCCAGCAATCCCTCTCTCTGCAGTCTTTGTCAACACCAAGTCTCTCCAACTTTTCAATCCATGAACCTCTTTAATGAGGCAGAAACCCTCCAACCATGTGCCCGACATGTTGGCTCTGACCAGGAGGGAGGAGCTTGCTTTTGCTCACTCTCTTTGTTCAGTGTTTTGATGGATATATGAATTTCCAGCAACTCAGCGACTCAGAACAAAGACCACGTCTTCCTTTTTCTTTTCTCTTTTGCACTGGCTGGGGAACATAAATGTGTTTCTCATTATTTGGTCTGTTTTACAATGTGAGTTCCTGCTGGGGTTTGTTGCTTTTGGGAATATTAGGTATTTCATTTCATACAAGACTGGCCGTTCTCTAATGTTTAGCAACAGTAATCTTTCTGAAGAGAGGAATCCCTGAAGTGCTTTCTTAAATATAAAGGTTCAACCAAATATTAAGGTTGGAGAGTTTTTCCTGTTTTTAAAATTTTCTAACCCTTCCTATGACTGGTGTGCACATGCATTATAAGGGCGTGTATATGGTAACTGCATAGGAGATGGAGAGTGGTAGGTTAGACCAAAGGTAATCCCAGCCTAAAGGGCATCATGGCATAATGGAAAAGGACTGGCCTTGGAGCCAGAGGTCTGATTCAAATCCCGAGTCTCCCTCACTCTCTGTAGAAACAGCTATTGACTTTGAGAAAGTTAATTTACCTTGCTACACCTTTCTTTCATCTTCTACAAGAGAAAGAGAATTAACCTACTCCTTAGAATTGGTGTGAAAGGCCTGCCTTGTTGGAACAAGGGTTAGGCCAATTGCCTCTGGAGGATGCAAGGTGCATATCCCTGGGTTCAAGCCCTGAACCCGGAGAGGTGGGGGGAACAACCAGTATAAACAACTCAATGAAAACTAAAGTGCTTCTTGATCCTCTCTCTCCCTGCCTGCCTACTTGCCTTCATTCCTGCCTGCTCCTTTCCTTTATTAAAAAAAGAAAAAATAATTCGTGTGTAGGTTAAATGAGATGTTGAATGGGAAGTACCTGGCACATTATGGCTGTTCAATAATTGGTCAAGGAGGGCCAACATTGCAAATATAAGGCTTGTGACTACAGGGTACTCAGATCCACGGGATTGACATTCATGGTGGAGCTTGGCTCTGTGTTTAGGAATCATCTATAGGGGGCAGGGGGAGACTATTGATTAACCTAGCTCTGTGACCCTTGGAAAATCACTTAGCCTTGGTAACCTAATTAAAGAAACATCTCTGGAGCCCCTGCCTGCTAGCTCCAGGGCATTGGGTCATCTGTGATGGGGACATCATCCTAATCTCTACTTTCATCATGGGGTTGACCGGGGCATCAAATGAGATAATGTCTGTGAGAGTGCTTGGTAAACTTCAAGCACAATCTAAATGTGCTGCTGGGGACCTGAGGCAGAGAGAACATTTACTCTGTCCCATTCATGAAGTTCAAATACTCTCTATTCTTCGGCATTTGGCAGAGAGCAAACACATTCTATTTGGCTTTAGCATTGAGTGAAAAGTAAACAGTACCTTTTCAGTTGCTTTGCTTCCCCTCTTCTCCCTTCAAAACAAAGCCAGGCCCTGTAAATGCTTCCTGGGAAGTTTAGAAAGAGAGGCTGGACTCCAAGGCGGGGCCCCAGCTCACAGGGCCTTGGGAGACAGGGCAAGTGAGGCATTAGAACAAGGGTGTCTGAAGACACCTACTCTTGGTTCTTAATTAAGGGAGTGGCTTTTTCTCTAGACCCAAACCAGGTTGAGGAGTCCCCAAGGTAATTGCCTTCTTTTCCCCTGGAGATAACCCAGGAAGAGCATTTGTGAAAACACTTAGGTAACATCACCTCCTCACAGAGCAAGAGGAGGAGGGAGGAGGGAGGAGGAAATGAGCAGTGGGGAGGGGGGTCCAGAGCTGGCTTCCAAGCTTGATCCAGCAGCTTGACCTTCATGATACCTTTACATCACTGTGAGGAGAGTCCTCAGTGAATCCAAAGTCCTTTAAGTTTGGTCCTTGAAATGTTTATCACTTCACATTCTACAGCTATTCTCCATCTGACTTCCAGCTTTCTTTCCTTCATCTCAGCTGTCTATCCTTCACTGTCCTGTAACTACAGGCACACACACTGCCTTCGTTATGAGAACTGTGGCTCTTGACGGCCTAGAATAAGTCTGGTTTTCTGACCTATTCCCACACTCATGGCCTCATCAGGTGGTTGCCTTTGTCTCACTGCTGCCTCCTCTGGGTCTCCTTTCCTCCATTCTCCTTACTCCCTACTCCCTCCCCACCCTGTGGGTTTTATCTCCCTCTGAGGACTTTCCTGACTCCCTCCTCTCCCCTCTAGTATAGTATGTGTTTTCCATATTACTCTTTGGCCTTTAAGGATTTCCTGTTTCTTATTCATTTGTTGATAGTTTATTTTTGTACTGGGCCTTGTATTCGATACAGGGGATCCAACGGTGACCCAAACAAACATGATCTCTCCCCAGAAGGAATTTAGTAATAAGTAAGGAGAGAGTTTTCAAGAAAAGAAGAGGAAAAAAAATAAGCAATACATAATACATTGCAAAAAGAGTATGGACTTTATTTTGAAAGCTATGAAAGGCATTGTGGAGGGTTTAAAATTTTTTTAAACTATTTTATCAAGCTGTATTTGACATTTAATATTTAAAATATATAATTTTAAAATATATATTTAATATTTAAAATCTTTTAAATATTAAATATATATTTAAAATATACAATTTAATAAGTTTTGATGTACATGTGTTCCTATAAAACCATCACATGTGCGCGTGCGCGCACAAACACACACAGAGTAAGACTGTTTAGCCTCCCTTGAAGTTTTCTTGTGCTCCCCTTTCTCCCAACCCTGCAACAAAAATCTGATCTGCAACCCCACTGATTCATTTGAATTTTCTATAAATAATCATAAATGCATTTTCTTGATTTGTGTGTGACTGCTTTCACTCAGCACATTTATTTTGAGATTCATCCATGTGGTAGCAGTGTGGCTAGTTTGTGCCTTTCTTGCTGAGTAGTATTCACTGTGTGATATACCAGCTTATTTATCCATTGACCTGTTGATGCACCTTTGGGTTGTTTTCACTTTTTGAACATTACAAATAATGTCGCTCTAAACATTTGCATACGAGTTTTTGTATGGACATAGGTTTTCATTTCTTTTGGGTAGACAACTAGGAGTAGAATTTCTCACATGGTAAGTTTATGCTTAATTTTCTAAGAAACTGCCAAGTCTGTTTGTCCTCAGGGCCATCGTTCTATTCATGTCAGCTCATTGTAAAAGAATGAAGACATAGACAAAGATGGTGAAGAAGAAAATAATAGCTGACATGTATTATACGTTTACCACATACACTGTGCTAAGAATTTTAAAAGCCTTATTTCTTAATCCCTGCGACGAACCCTCTAAGGTCCATGCTATGATTATCTTCATGTGTAGATGAGGCAGCTTAGACTTTTAAAAATTAGATAATTTGCCCAAGGTCTCTTATATACTAGAAAAAAAAGCCAAAAGTTCACCCTAGGGCTTTCTGAACCCAAAGTTTGTGTTCATCCCATAGTAAGACCAAACCAGCAGGCACTAATGTCAGACACTGGTCTTGTGTTTTGCATTCTCCTCTGCAGTGAGTACAGCACACATTTTGCCCTCAAGAGGCAGGTTCTGGTTCGTTGAGATCTTGGTTTCATTTTGTTTTAAAGATTAGTCTAAGAATGTAAATAAAATCTAATGTGCAAGATATCTTTAGAAGTCATTTCATAGATTTTTCTGGAACTCTATAGAAACCACTTATAAAGACGTCTAATCCAAATATGTGAGTATGTTCAAAGTGTATTTCTTTTTTATTTATTCAGCTCATAGCTCTTTAGAGAGGCTCATCCATCAAAGCACAATAAATGGGAACTGACTGCGTAAGGTGTCTTGAGACTAATATTTGGAGGCAGATGATACAGAAGAAAGAACATGAGTTTGGGAGGAAGAGAAACTTGAGTTAAATAAATCTGGTATTTTGCAGTGGAAAAACTATTTAAATCTCTTTTTTCTCATCTGTAGATGAATCTCTGTTTTAAAAGGTCATTTTGAAGATTAAAGAAGATTACAAGTCAAAGTCTTGGGTTTTTGGTGAGGGACAACTAATTCTTTTTTCCACATCACATTTTTTTAAATTTATTTTTATTGTAGTAATTATTCTACACATTAAAATAATTTCCTTATATATAGGTTCCCCATTTCTTAGATATATTTCAACATACCATGCCCTCCACCAAATCACCATTGTCCAGTGGGCTCCACCACCATTTGCCCCTGCCCGCCCCATTCCCTTGTGGTAACCTCAGTTCTGTTGCAAATGTTTCAGGGTTGGTTATTTTTCATCTGTTCCTTTGTTTTATCTGTTCCCATTCCACCTATGAGTGAGGTCATCTGGTATCTATGTTTCTTCTTTTGACTTGTTTCACTTAGCAGAATCCCCTCTAGTTCCATCCGCGTTGATTCAAATGACACGTTTTCATCTCTTCTAAGGTCTGTGTAGTGTTCTATTGTGTATATGAACCACATCTTCTTTATTCATTCATCTGATGTTGGGCACTTAGGTAATTTCCGGTTCTTAGCTATTGTGAATAGGGCTGCAGTAAACATGGGGATACATATCTCTGCGGATCCACATTACATTTTTAAAACACTAAGACTTTTCCATCTTGACTTACAGTTTAAAGCGCCTCCTGCTTAATAAGTTTGCTGATCTTTCCCAAACTGTGCAAAATTTTGCATGTTTGTACATGTGTATTTGGGTGGGAAAATGCTCCTGGTTTCCATCAGACTTCAAAGAAATTCATGATTCAAAAACAATTCAGAGCCACTCCAAGAGTAGCCAGTCATTCATTCGTTCACTACTTAATGAGTCTTCGCCATGGGTCAAGCATTTGGCATGCGTAAATTCTGTCCCTCTTGACCGAGAAGGGTCTGCAGTTTAGAGTCCTGAATAAAATCCTACAGTGTTTTGTGAATGTGTGTGTCACCACACTAATCACACACCAGAAAGAAAGCTTGACAGATGAGGAAAGAGGCAGCAGAGTGCGGGCCAGGTAGGGTGAGAGGACATTGATTCCATGGATGTAGGGGCTCAGTCCCGGAACCAAGGAAATAATCTCCTGATGTTCCTCGTTTGCTTATAGCCAGCGGCTCCGTGGCTGTGGAGGACGTGCAGTTCTGTCCTGGACAGAAGTACCGGCCAGTGGATGGGAGGTGGGGCAGGGGGCAGGAAACACAGCCTGAGCTCCCCTGACGGTCTGAGAGCCCTCAGAACTCTGCCTCCCCGAGGAATTCGCTCAAAGGTGCTGTGTGGGCGTGCAGCCCAGTGTGTTCCTGCTACACAGTGTAAAGTTTTCCTTTAGTGGTTTACTTGTTAAACTTGAAAGTGGATCCACTCTAGTCCTGGAAAAAAAACCAGTATGCTCTTTGCTCAATCGACCTCTTAGAGAACATGACAGAGATAACAGTTGGATCCCTATGTCAACAGCTTTTTGGAAACAAAGAGTATGTCTTTCAGCCTCACATCTTCCAGGCAGTTTGCAGTGTGTGTGGGAAAGATCCTAAAGCTAGAAGTGCATTGTGATTATGTGGCTCAGTCCCCTCATTTTTGTGAATGAAAGTATGGGACCCAAGGGAAATTGTGATCTCCGCAAAGTTTTACAGCGTTTTCTTAAGCAGGTCGCTGTCAATCGGAGAAGCTCTGGGGAGTGCATGGTTCCTCCTAGTCATCACAGCACTCTGCAGTGGGAAAAGCCCCTCGGCAGCCCTTATTTCTGTGACCCACAGTAACTAGCTTCACCTGCTCACTTCCATCTTGGGGCCAGAGTGCACATTGATTCTGCTGAGATGTGCACTTTGCTCTTTTATTTTTATTGGCTCCGAACTGGTGTTTGTTCTTGGTGTTCTTTTCATGCATATTGCAGGCGGGGCCCCTGTTTAACTTGAGCTCAGCACTAAATATAACCACCACTATCTCCAGAGGTACCACACATGTCAGCCCCTCTGCAGTGTGTGTGCAGACACAGGCTGCTTTCATGGGTTCAGGAGAAAGCCACTTCTTATCAGAGGCTGTCTCCTGTGTGCAAAAAACTCTGTTCTCCACCTCAAAGGTGGAAGGACCAGGAGGGAGCACACTTAGGACTCTTCTCTATTTAACGGCATGGCTAGTGACCTTAACTGGATGCCATCTCTGTCTTGTGGGTCCTCTGAAAGGAAATAGTGTCCGTAGTATTGTCACACCCTCCCCTGCTTTAGAGCCTTCCAAACTCTATCTGAAAGAGTCTTGCTAGTGTTTCCTGTAGTGTCACAGACTTGAGACTCTAGGTTCTCAGGAAATTTCTCTCACAGCCCACATTGCCCAAAGACAAGCTTCCAACCCTACCCTCTTCACATAGCTCTCCCTAACAATCCTGTCACAGTGCTCTCATCTGTAATGACGATGCTGATTGCAAATTGCCTTGTGGTCCACAATTTATGTTATGGTTTTAATTCTGTTAAAACACGTTCATCAGAATCTGAATCTGTCTTCAACTCATCCTTTCCCATTCACTCAACTCAGTGCTGAGAAAACATTATGTGTTTTTCCAGTTTCTCACTTTTGGGGGAGCAAGGAAGAAGACTCAAGCTAACATTCCCTCTCCTCTCTGAGTAGTTGCATCTGCTATGACCCATTGTTACAGGCTTGATGGATTATGGGCCAGCAGAGGTGGCCTAGAGATACAGCAGGACCTCTTATACAAATATACTTAGTGGGAAAGGAAAGAAGGCACTTGATCGGCCAGCTGAACCAACCCAGGAACAATGAGATCACAGAGCTGGAGACCACATTGCTTCCAAGTCCTCAAAGAGGGTCTGAAATCAGATCCTTTAAAATGTCTTCAAGGTCCATAAGTTCAGTGATTCAGTCCCTTGAAAGAATACTACACGCAGTGGTATCATTTCCCAAATGAACCCCTCTTTCTTCCCCTCCCTTCCTTCTAGAAATTACGGAGCACCTGCTCTGGACAAGAGCTCTGGGTGAACAATGAAGGCCAGCGTGTTCTGTACTCACGGAGCTTACTGTCTAGGAGAAAGACATACCCACAGCTCCATTAAACAGACTAAGGTGGGACCATTAGCCAAGAGGACAAGGCTGCTTTTGGGGCTGTGAAGAGAGCAATTCAGATGTTTAGATGTGGAAATTGTTCTGGTCAGGATTTAGGGAGAGTAGAAAGCAGAGAAAGAAGATGATTCTGTAGAGAAAACCAGAGGAAGGTCTTGCTATGTTTGTGTGGTTTTGAGCTGTGTCAACCCCAGGAAGGAAGCAGGTGGAGAAGGGAAGATTGCAGGTACTGGGTAGCAGGGATGACGCCAGCAGAAAAGGAGAGGAGATGCATGGGGGGAAGGGTGCATGCTTTGTGTGCTTCTCAACTGGAATGACTCTACTGTATTATCCAGTGGACAACCCGTTTTCTGCAGAACTATGAAACCTGCTCTCCCCAAAGCCTTCTTTGCGTTTGTGTTGGTGATAGACAAGGAAGGGAAATAGAAGCCATTTTCACTGCCCCCTGTTTTGAGTTTGTAGGGTCACCTCATGCTGTCCGGGTTTGAAAGAGCACACCGTTCATTAGAAGAACCTTTCTGTTCTGGCCACTGTGCGTCTAACATTCGTTACAGGGTTGTTGCTGGGGGTGGAAGTGGAAGGTCCGAATGATTTTGTCATCTCTACAGCAGACCCTGGAGCTGAGGCGCCAGAGGAAGCCATCCTCAAGGTGCAGCTAAGAACACAGAGGGCGAGGGACTTGTTGACAAGGAGGTGGGACTGGATGTGAGCTCAAGGAAGGGGCTTTGTGGTTTTCAATGATTCATTGTTAGAACCGGAATTTCAGGGTTCCTGTGGTGTGGGGTCTATGGAGGGAGGTGTTAGAAAACTAGAATTACTAGATCATTAAGTGGTTCTGAGTGTGAATATGTCCAGTGACAAAGCTTTACCCAAGACTACAGAGCAGGATCTTATCTCTACTGCCTCAGGACATCTGATATTTTATTGGACATATGTAACTGAAGACTTCATCTCCATTGGAAAGAGGCGGTCCTGTCTATAAACATTAAATTGAGATGAAAAATGCTCGGCTTGTGTTTTCAATCAGATTGAAAGATCAATTTAATTTGTTCTCTAGCCTATGGTTCCTGTTATTCCAGAGTTCACGTAAAATGAGATAATGGGACACGTGCAGCCCAGGTCCTACCTGGTCGATGGACATAAATGCTTGTTACATCTCTCCCCTCACACTACCTGTTCCGCAGAGAAGAAAGTCTAAACTACACACACATGGAATCTTTCTGCTCAACCTGGTCTGTTTCTTGTGTTTAATCGTACTTCATACTTGCATACCAATTACAGGCCAGGCTGGAAAACACAAAAAAGTCCCTGCCCTCACAGGATTTAGATTTCATTCGGGGAGAAAGTAAAAAAAACAAACAAAACAGTGTATAATGTCAGGTAGTAAAAGTACGATACAAAAAATGGAGTGGGTTATGAGGAGAGAGTATCTGCTTCCAGGTCTTTCACACCAATCAACAAAGGCACCTACTCTAGCTGGGCAGACACTCTCAGCACCTAGGTCCTTGAAAGATGAAGTGGGTGCATTTAACCAGAAATACCCTTCAACTTCCCTGACCTTGTCTCCCACCTACTGTGATGTCATTGATTCCTGTGGTGTGGTTCTTGCACTTCGTTCTTTTCCTTGGGTTCAGTTTCTTTCTTGGATCTAGTCTTTTCTATGAGATTCTGCACGTGTACGTGTGTGCTCTTTAGTTTTATTATGAATGTTTGTGTTGTTATAGGTTTATCTCTCCCTCTCTTTACTGAGACAAATGTCTTCCTTTCCTCAAATATGGATTTGATTCTTCCAGCACTTAAACACTTGCTATTCTTCCTCCTCCTCCTCCTCCTTTTTCTTCTCCTCCTCGTCTTCCTCCTCCTTCTTTATTTTTTTAAGGAAAGGTGCAGGCAGAAATGAAGGCAAGCAGAAACAGGGAGGAGGAAGTATTTCATTCATTTTATTTATCTGTTCATCTTCATTACTGCCCCTGCCCCAGGTCACCAACCCAGATCCTAGGGATGTATATGGACCACATCTAGCGGACTTAACCATTAAGCAACCAGGAAGCACTGGTCCTTCTTTTTCTATCATCTAACTATCTTAACACATTTAATATTTTCTATTTCATTTGCTCTCTAGCTTTATATGGGAAATCTGAGCATCTCTATTTCACAATAACAAATTACGATGAACTGTTTTGCAGTTCACGTAGTCTCTCTTTGATTTTGCTGATTGAAGTTAAACTGTACATTGCATTTTAATCTTAATGATAACATTTATCTGCTTTTATAAAAAAATTTAATTTTTTTTTCATAGTGACTTGTAATTTTCTTGGTTTTGGCTCTTTGTATTTAAAAATATGAAATAAATTTTCTTTATAGTCTCTTTTGGATTGCTATTCTATCAAGTTAAATTATCTCCATTTTATTTTGTCTTCTCTTTCTTGCAAATGGTAGATTATTTCCTTATGTGTTTTGTCATTTTAAAATTTGTGTGGAGAGAGAGAGAGAGAGTGTGTGTGTGTGTGTGTGTGTGTGTGTGTGTGAGGGGGAGAGAGAGAGAGAGAGAATGTGAAAATCTCTTGTGGCATAGATTTTGAGAACATCCTTCTAATGTGGTTTGTTTCTGTTTCTGTCACAAACTCTCTAGGTATCACTTGTCCAGGACCAGATGTTTACATTATTTCCTGAGCTTAGGATTTTCTAAATCACATGGGAAAATTTGAACCCTTCAACCATTCAAGATATAGGCCTAAAATCCTATTTTTTTTCAGGGATGACTCTATTTCCCCATCTAGAGTCCAGTCAGAAATTGAGAAACATGGTAAAATCTTGGTCTTGGTGGATTCTTTTTCACCTCTCTTCTAACAGATAAGGCAGCTCTATGAGGTTCCTAGCTTAAAGGAATGTTCTTTTTTAATGGATAAAGAAATTTATTATTTGACCAAAGAGAAAGAGGGGAACTTTTGCTCAGAATGCCTTTTTAATCCCTTTCCACATGGGGACATGGTTATATGCTTTTTACAAAGGAAGTGGAGGGAGAAAATACAGTTAGGTCTTTGACATCTGCAGATTTCTGGAAAAAGGGGTGCAGTTTCCCAGAATCAGAGGACCATGTCTACTCTGAGTTCTAATTTGGTCTGGATCACAGCTGTCATGGCACCAAGAGTTGGGAATTTAATGTGTCCTTCTTGACCTTTCTCTCCCCTTTGCCTACATTTTGTCTGGTTAGTTCCTGCAGTTCTCCATCAACACATTTGGAGCTGCCATTATTTTCTCATCTAAGGTTGTTCCATGCCCCTCTGTAATCTGCTGGTTATGAAGCTTTAGTGATTCCTAAAAGTAAACACAACTGAGCTACATGTTAACTTGCTTTAACCATTTTGAGGAAATGTCTGAGCACCAGGTGACAAATCCCACCTCTGTCTATATATTGTTGCTCATTCCTGCGGGGCACTGAGGGGTTGTTATGGCAGAGTCTCCCGGCTACAAGAAGACTGGCAGCCGGGCACTCAAAGGTAGAGAAAATGGCACTTTATTGCAAGCACCAGTGCTGGCCCAGGGGTATTGTTACCCAAAGCTGAGCAATGGGAGGTCTAGGGAAGCTCCTTTTATGCTCTGAGGTAATGATTCCTCTCCTTGGCTTCATGTGGTTTCCATTGGCAACTCTTATCAGTTATGTACAGCTGCAGAGTAGGGAGGCGATGCTCTTTATCCTTAGTCAAGATAACAGGACATAGCTGCAGTCTCCATAGGACAGGACATAACTACAGCCTCTGCAGTACCATAACAGGATGTAGCTGCAGTCTCCACAGTACTGTGGAAAATTCCTGGCAGACTAACTTTTGCATTGGGGTCAGGGAAAAGGTCTTCTACCACAGGGAGAGGTTCTAATTTCTGAAACGACTTCCTACTGTACATGAATGTTGACATGGGACTAATAGAGGAGCAGAATGTTGCCTTCATTATTCTTTATGTTTGATTGTCTCCTGGCTGAAGGCAAAATTGTTCATATTCTTTAGTTATAACTAGTTGAGAGTTTGATGACTTTAATTCTCTTGAACACAAAGTACTACACAAAAAGTGCTACTGGAAGACAAGTAAAGGAAAGAACCAAGTGCTTTTAGGTACTTAAACTGGTTTCATCCTTTGGGCAGTAATTAACATTGCTTTAAGGTACAGAATGTGAGAAGGCCAGCAACAAAATTGGCATACAGTGGTCATCAGCCATGTGGTAGTTAGAACTTCTCTCTGGTTTGGGTTGATCAGATCTTTTCTTCCGTATTTGAGGTCATACATGGTTTTCAGGCATATAATCTTCCTTTGGAGTCCCAGGACCAGGAGATTTCTCAACTCAAGTATTATAGGTCCTGGAGTTACTCCCTGTACAGAGTGAATGGTTAAATTTACACTACATGGTCCTCTATACTTTGGGGTCAGCTGGTCTTGTGGACTTCCAGATTTCCACATTTTAAAAAAAACCCAATCTCTTGGCTGGTAGGGCTGCAAAGCTATATCAGAGGACTCAAGTAGGCCCCGATTTCCAGGAGTCCTAAAGATTTATAAATTTCATATGAAAGCAGACACTCATCTGACTATTTCTAGTCACATTAAAACAAAAATTAAAAAAAAAAATGACTAAAAATGAGTGATATAGTATTCAGTCCTAAAGAATGAGACATTTTGTAGGAGATATTAGGATTTTTCCTTAAGTTCTTAAGGTTTTCCTTAAGTTTTTCTACCACAAACCATCTATAAAAACTTTCATTATTATTTTCCTTTCTCATTTTTGTCTTAATTCTTCTTTTTCAAAAATAAACACTTTATTTTAATGATGAAGGATAGCATATGGAAAAGGAGATGATGTTGAGAACAAGGAAGCAGGATTGCATGTGTATATGCCAACAGACATTCTAAAGCTAAACTAGTATCCCTCAGTAAACCAACACTACCCAAACAAAGCTAGAACCACCCAAGACACAGGAATGCTAAAGATAAGACTAGCAGAGAAGACATTTTCTTAGCAATCCTTAGCAACTCCCATGCAAGTGAAAATTCCCCATATATATAAGACCCTCCTTCAACTTATACAACATTTGTAGCTTTACTGCCCACAGAGAGCTCTGTCTCTCTGTGCTTTTAGTAAACTTGCCATGTGCTACCATCAGGCATCTCCTTGAATTCTTTCTTGAACTGACTCTGCACCCCAGGAAACATTGGTGCCTTATACCCAATCACAACATTTTGACAAAATCCTCTCTTTTTCCTCAAAAATTCATTTCCACTCCTTGTATCTTCCCTTTTTACAGAATATTTGCTTTATTTTCATTATATACATAGATATTTTCTTTAATATTATTAACTCCTAAATATTATTTAACATTATTTTCTTTAATATTATTATATTATTTAATATTTTTTTTTAATATTATTGGAACAAAGCAAATAACTCCATCTCTGAAACTCCTGTAAGGTGGGTGTGGAATGGGGATGAAGATCAGTCAGGAGGCAGGAGGGGCATCATAAACAAAGACAAAGATTTATGCAGATCAAAGTTCTGCTTTCTACATTGATAAAGAGATCAGATCTTTCAAGTTTATTGAGGAAGCCACCCTAACAAAGACACCCTACCATGTTCTTTAACACATGTAAATGTCTTAAATGGCAACCTCTACCCACAATCCTGAGATAGCTAATATCTTCTATTTCTAAAAGACCTATATTGGGGGTGACGGATTTTTGTTTATATTTTTATTAGCTCTAATTTCTTATATTAATAAGAATTCTTAACTTTTAATCAGTTAATTTCTTAATTATAAGCAATTATAGACAAAACAACCTGTTTCATTGGCATTTTTCTCCAGACCAGAATTTTCACAAATGATAGGGCATAATTTCCCGTAGTTCAAAAGGCGTGTGCTTATAAACAAAAGTCTTATTTTTCCTGCCAAAAGTTAACCCACATTTGAAATTAATATCTCAGTGGTGTGATCGAAATATTCTAATGAGTTCCCACCCAACATTTTATATAATTCAGCAAAGTTCTAAAGTTTCAATTACCAAACATATTTTAAAAGACCTTATTTCTAGAGGTACCTATAATATCTATTTAACCCATTTAGCTTTATTTATTTAGCAAACATTTTACTATTGAAAGATCCCATTTATATTTTGCTTAAATTTAAAGACATATCTATATAAGTTAAAACAATAAATTTAACCTTCTTCTTAGATAGTGTATCATAGTTTAATAATTGCAACAGATACCTTTCATGTGCTGATTAGGTGCAAATTTAGCAATACCATTTATAATTCATAGTACACACACATATATTTATTTAAATAAATGGACACAGATCTCTTAGATTTAATTTATTTTTTCATATTCTATTTTATTATTACATTTAATTTTAAAATTTAGTTATGATCAGGTACAAAATTAGACTCACTAGTTCATAGAATAGTTGGGCAACTAATATTTGTAAAAACACATTGGGTTCTCTTTAGCTCATTTTCCCAATAATCTTTTCTCCAGTTGAGAACTTCACTTGAAATTTACGTTTCAAAGAGTAGTCCTTTTGGTCATAAAAGTGGGGTTATAACATTTGAATCACAGAAACAAGCTCCTTTTTAAGACCAGAATGCCTAAGGAATTGAGATGGATGTATCTTGATTTGTTTTGGAGCCACATCTAAAGATTTATTAGTAATCAGAAAGGCTGTCCTACTCATTCATCTACCTTTCTTTGTCATCACATAAAATGGAAGCCAGTTTTAAAGTGATATTTTATTTCATTTCTAATCTTAAGAGTAATCCCTTTTCCCATTTTATTTAGAGTCCTGATGTTTCCTGGATTTCTCAAATATTAGGTGGGAAATTCAGACACTTCCTCATATGCTTCATATTTGAGGAGAGATTCCTCATTTGCCCTTAATAAATCAACATAACAGGTGAACTTCTCATAGCCCTTAGGTTTAAACCAGTTTACTTTCAATTTATATTCAAGGGGCTCTTTGAATTACTTCTTATTTGAGCTTGCTGACAAGCCCATAATTTGTCATCTATTATTAGTATATTTTTCTGTCTGAATGTTTAACACTGAGTATGTGGCTCCAGTATCAATTAAGAAGTCAGTTGGGTGCCCCTGCGTGGAGCAGCGGTTAGGTCAATTGCTTTCGAAGTAGCTCACACCACATATCCCTGGGTTTGAGTTTCCGGCCTGGAGAATAACCAGTGTAAACAACTAAATAAAAGTGAAATGAAATGAATAAAATAAAATAAAATAAAATGTTTCTTCTTCCTCTCTTTTTCTTGCCTGCCTACTTGCCTTCGTTCTGCCTATACCTTTCCTAAAAAAAAAAAAAAAAAAAAAAAATGTCAATTGGTTTTCCTCTATTTCCTATGTCAGCTGAGGCTTCCCAGGATCACTCTAATAGCCTGGAGCTGAGAAGCCCACAGACCCTGTCACTTGCTGTCTTCAACCCTTTGAGCCATTTGTAGAGATGAGGCCATTTGATAGGGTGTCCCCTCCTCCACCCTTTGGCCAAGGAACAGACCGTTCCCTTTCCAGTGGCCTTCCATCTTCCAGGAAGCACACTGATTTGGTCCTAGTCTGTGAGTGTCTCTTTTTCCAGGTTAATTAGTTGGGGACTTAAAGCAAGTAGATGGTGAGAGTGATTCTTTCTCAGTCATTCTCAAGTCCTGGGAGATGCTCCCACCTGACCATGGAGGGCTAAAGTCACAGACTGGGCACCCAGCATTTCTGTGTACTCTTTTCCTCTTCCATGTCCCTGTTTCTAAACACTTGGAAAGCCTGCTCTACCAGTCTCTAGATGGGGATTTCGGGTGCCACCTCCAGTTTCTGTAACTTGTGTCTAATATTAGGAGCACTTTGAGAAATGCAGCATGACTTTAAAATGGTGCTTCCTTCAGGGGAGTGAGGATCCGCTGTGGTTTATACCTGGACCCCTTCTCAGAGCCTTTCAAGGGAGGTAGAGGCTTCTCCTTATGCCCCTGAGTTATTTTCTAGATCTTGGTCCAATTCTACAGGTCTTTTCCTTGAGCTTATGAATCTCTTTAAGGATCATATTCCTAAAATGAAGGAGCCAGGGTCTACACCTGTCCCTAACCCCTGTGTCCCAGTCTGGATCAGTATCTGGGACTGCTTGAAAAGCAAGAATTCTGGGTTCTAGTTCCAGATCTCTATCAGGTTCAAAGCCTCTTGAGGGCAAATATGGAGGCTAAGTGTTTACTTTACCTTAAAACCCAATGCTAGTGAGAGCTTGTGATCCCTGAGCTAACACCACAGCAGCAACATCTGGGAGATGGTTGGAAATGTAGACTCTTGGTCTCACTCCAGATCTAAAGCATCAGAATCGCCATCTTTACAAGATTCCAGGTGAATCATATGCACACTAGTTTGAGAAGCAGTGTCCTAGATCACCATGTTACATGATGCTCATTCTTTCAAGCTTTCTCCTGGAGAAGGTGCAATGTCAATTCATGTTTCTCTCTCTGTCTCTCTCTCTCCCCCCTCCCTTTCTCTCTTTATCTTTTAAATGTTCCTCTGTGTATTTGGGATCCAAGAATTTTACTTTCCTCTTGGGAGCTCACCTATGCATTTAAAGACATTTTTGCTAAAACCTGTTAGTCTGCTGTATCACCTGGTCTGGAAGGCCAGTCCTTCTCAAAGTCCTGCTTAAGTTTTTCTCTGCCAGTCTTAGTCTTAGTCTGGTGCTTTGTGTGTACGGACGTTCAATAACTATTGATAGTTAAGCTGTTCAAGTGACGGGGGACTAGACATGTTTTATGGAAAGTTGCGGTTATGTGCATAGTTTTCTCCTGCATGTCGTCTCTTTTTTTCATACACTAATGTGTTGAAATACCGTAACAGCTCCGGTTCTACCAGATACTTTTGACAAAGCTGGATTTGGTTCAAGGTGAGGCCTCCTCTCTTGCACTATGGATTTCTGTAGTGAAAGAAGAGAAATCACCATGCTTGCTAAGTTACAGGCACTGAACAACACGACAAGGGTCAGTGTATCAGTGACACCTTTTCCGAGGCCCTGTTGAAGATTTGGGTACCTCGCCCCACATCCATATGTGGGGACCCTTGTGGTGAAGGCTGCAGTGGAAGTAGCCTTCTTCAGATTCATTCCATAGGCATGACCTCTGCACCCGTTCATGACAGTGCAGTGTCCTGAACCTTACCTCTGAAAGGTAGAGGAAGCAGTCTTTGACATTGGGGAGCTCCTCATGGTGTAGTATTAAGGCTCTTATATCCAAGGAAATGAGAAGAAAATCTCCAAGATGTGAGATAGGCAAGTGCCTGCTGGAGAAGTAGAGACTACATATAAATGTGGCAGACACCTGGAGGGAGGGAGCTGAGGGAACATCACATAAAGGGAAGGGTCTCCATAGGATGGGGCAGGGTGACATCATTCCTTCATTTTCTTAAATAACCACTGAATCCTTAACCCCTGACTACTTCTGCTTGGGAGAAAATCATTCTCCTTGGTTTCAAAGAGAAGGAAAGAATCCCTCTGCCCTCCCCTGCTGAGGCAATCTATCACATCTCTCTAGAAGACATTGGCTTTTTACACTATTTGGGGGACTTTGTTTGGCATAAATAACATATCTTTGCTGCATGAGGTGAGAAGGGCTTTCTGTTTCCTTCCCACCTCCCGTAGGGTACATCTGGCTACAGTCCCTGAGCATTGTTTGCGTAGCTTTAATCCAAACACATATGTTGTTTTTTGAATGGTGAACGACTGAGCCAACACTAACTTTAGGTTTCGATGAGCTCTGCTCATTCATTGTGGGTGGGATTGTGATTTGCAGGTCCCTTCCAGCCAGTCTGCGATGTTCTTTGATTCCTGGGAAGCCAAGTTAATTGCCTTTGACCCTTTGCTCACAGCACACCCACTTCAGGAGTCCCATACTCCATCCTTTCCGAATCCTGCCCGTTCATGAGTGCTCTCTTACCCAGGTCACCTTGTACCCACTGATTATTGGAAACCTCAGTCGTACCTTGTGTTGCGAGGCATTGCTTTTTTCCCATTTTGACTTATCTCTCCAAATCTGTTTGAAGTTTTTTGAAGGTACATAGGACAGATTAAAAGTAAAACTAAAGCGAAAGAATGGAAAAGAACATGCATACAAACAAAACATAATAACACCATAACAGCTCCGGTCCTACCAGATACTTTTGACAAAGCTGGATTTGGCTCAAGGCAAGGCCTTCTCTCTTGCACTATGGATTTCTGGAGTGAAAGAGGAGAAATTGCTTGCAAGCTTGTAGCCTCTAGTACAATGGAAGACTTTGAACAAGTTTTCAAAGATCTCAAGAAAGTCTGTTGAGTCTTCATACATGTTATTATTTGTTATCAATATGTGTAATGATTCACATACTCTAATAAAACATTTCTGATTGATGTACCATTTTTTTTTTGTGGGAGTTGTAGAAAAGAGTGGCTAAGAGCATAGGGCTGTCTTGTTCAAGAAGGTTACAGCAAATAAGTCAGGCTTTCCACCCACGGGAGAGGTAAAGCCTTGCTAGTGTTTACCTACACCCAGGGCCCCCTCACCTGCTACCGACACGACACGTCCCACCACCTTCTCTGTCTGCTTGGGGTAATTAATGTCACATGACAGTTACTTGTCTCAGATATTTGGAAATTCTGTCATTAAGTGGATTCACATATACACTTACTATATTTTCAAGATAAATCGATACCTTTGTTATGAAATCCACTTCATTTGATAGTTTGGCCACTTGGCTTAATGTGTTTACTGTTTGTATCTGTGTTCTTTTCCATGTTTTTACTGTAGTTTTTCTTTTCATCTGTTCTGTTTACAGTGTGTACCTACATGCACACGCATGCATACTCGTGACATCCCTTATGGAAGGTACACCTACGTGCACACACATGTATACCCGTGACATCTCTTATACATAGTATATGTTTAAGTCTTGTTTTTTTATACATTATGGAGACCTCTACGTTTTAGTTGGTATGTTTAGTCCATCAGTATTTACTATAGTTAGGATTTAGGTCTACCATTTTCCTGCTTGTATTCTGTTGGTCCCACCTACTTTGGGCTTCTCTGTTCATACTTTCCTGTGTTTTGTTGAGCTAACAGAACATTTTAGAATGTTATTTTAATTTATATATTGGTATTTTTGTCATTGGTTCTTTAGTTATGCCTCTTTGCCTTAGTTTTTCTAGGGGTTAAAATACACATTTTATTTCATTGTCTCTGGGAGTTAGCTTTGTACTACTTCACATAACCTATAAAGACCTTATACCTGTACAGGTCCCTTTACCTCACCCATTCTTTATGATGTAGTTATCATACATCTATACACAATATATGTATCCATATACTTTGAAATACATTAAAATAATGTTTTAAATTGTTGTATTTATTTAAATAAATGAAAGGGGAAAAGTATCTGAGGTTTATCCAAATGTTTACCATTTCTAAGGCTCTTCACTTTTCCTTGATAATTCAAGTTGCCAAGCTTTCCATCATCCTAAGTAACGTGTATGTAGATTTCTTACAGTTCAGATTTGCTGGTGATGAATTATCTTACCTTTTGTATATCTGAAAATATCTTTATTTCATTAAAGGCCCATTTACTGCCTTCATTCTTGAAGGAAAATTTTTATTGGTTATAGAATTCTGAATTGGCGGTTGTTTTTCTTTTACACTTATGAAAGATACCATTTCACTGTCTTCTGTCTTCCATTATCCCTGATGAGAAGCTAGTGATAACTCACACTTTTGTTCTCTTTTGTTTTCTCTAGTTCCTTCAAAAGTTTCTGACTTTAGTTTTTGGTAATGTGACCATGATCTACCTAGATGTGTGATTTTCTTTATATACATCATACCTGGGATTTGTTGAGTTTCTTCAGTCTGTAAATTATTGCCTTCAACCAAACTTAGGAAAATTTCCTTATTATTTCTTCAAACTTTTTTTCTGCCCCATTCTTATCCATCTTTTCTTCTGGGGTTTCAATTACTTATATATTAGACCTTGGGATATTGTGCCCAAAGTTCTTCTATATTCTTTGTCTTTTATTTTTCATTTTCCCTATTTTCTTTTTGATTAGACAATTTCTACTCCTCTATTTTCAAGTTTACTGACTCAACAGTTTCTTTTGTCTAATATGCTGTTAAGTACAGCCAGTGAATATTTTATTCAGCTATTATATTTTTTAGTTCTAAGATTTCTTTTGACTTTTTTTTTTAGAGTTTCTCTTTCCTAGCTGATATTTCTTATTTGTTCATATATCATGAGTTTATTTTTATGTCTTTGAATATAGTTATAATAGATGCTATAAAATCCATTTCTGCTGAATCTAACATTGCTCTCATTTTAGGGTTATTCTCCATTGATCACTTTTCTAAAAGTGTCGCATTCTTCTGATTCTTCATATGTGATATACTTTCAGACTATATGACAGATAGATGAGTGATGAACATCTCTTCATATGTTCTAATAATATTCTGTTATATTCCTCCAAAGAGAGAGATTTTTGGTTGTTGTTAACTGGCAGTTAACTTGACTGGCCTCATATTCCAAACTCAGTTTACCTTTGGTAGACAGAAACTGAAATCTGGGTTTAGTTCTTTCAACCACTGGCTGTTTGGAGTCTGCCTCACAGATATATAGTTCAAAGGTTAGTCAGAGATTTGGCCAAAATTAAAATGCAAAATTTTGGACTCTCCTTTCTGAATGTTTCCTTTCCAAGTCTATTCTTCCCCTGCTCATTTACCAGCTACTGAGGTTGCAACTGGCTACTGAAACTCTAGGCTTCTATCTGAGTTTTAGTTATCCTATGTGTCAGGAGATGGAGGTTGGGAAAAGTGCCCATCCTTTCTTGCAAGTGTTAGCTCTTTTCTGCCTGCTTTGATTACTCACCAGTACTTTCTGATATTTGTCTTTAATATTTTTACAGAGTTTATGGGTATTACCTGTAGGAGGATTGGTCTGAGAGGAGCTACTCTGTTATCTGAAACAGAACTGTTTGATTTTAGAGAGAGGACGTTGAAATGATTGAGATGGAGGAATGTGTGTGTCTGTATGAAGTGAGAGAAATAGACTCAGGCTGAGGATCCTGGTGACAGTTCTGCTAAGGTGTTCATAAGGTCCATGGAAAGCACATCTCAGACCTCTGTTCCTTAGGGCACAGAAGAGAATCTTCTTGAACACTGAGCAGTCCTTGCAGTGACTTTAGATGGAGCAGATGGGTCATGACCAACTAACATATGGAAGCCAAATTAATAATGGTAGCATGTATCCTTTTTGCAAGGCACAGTGTTCAGTGTTCCATAAGTGAGCTCAAACCTCTGAAAATCTTTAAATTAGGTACTATTATTATTATTATTATTATTATTTAATTTTGCAAGTGAGTTAATAAGACCTAAAGAGCAAGTGCTTTGTGTCCAAAACACACAGTGTAACCTCAGTGGGAGAAAGATTAAAATTAGATCTACCTGACTTGAAGCCCTGTTTTCCTATAAGCATGTAGTAGAAATGACTTTTACTCACCTTCCTACAGATAAGCATAGTAGCGTACTTCATGATCATGTGAAAACATATTTGTCTTTTGGATTCCCTTATCTCGTCTCTAAAAAAGGAGACTATCCAGGTCCAAGTGGCTTCTTTGGTGCCAGACGCACCCAAGGGAGGAAATCCTATAGACGTAAGACATGCTTTCACCTGAGAATCAAGGGATCTGGCTGCAGACCTCACTGCTGCCAATTCCTGGTGTAATGCTGGGCAAATGTCCGTGCCTTTCCTTAGCTCTACTTGCTTATATATAAGTCTGTGAACTCAGATTGTTTCCAAAACTACTAACAGCCTAATTCTAAGGCTTATGTTTGATGGCCAAGAACTCTCTTGGCAAAATTTTGCTTGTGGATCCTGAATTTAACCCTATCTATGGGAAATGGCATCAATAAATTTACCTCCAGATATTTTCCAATCATTAAACTTCAAAAATAAAACCAGGTTCTCTTGTTTATAGCATAGTGTTTTTCAGTCTCTGATTCCATCTAAAACCTCTACCTCCCTGGATTTATCTTGTTCCAGGGCTATTGTCCTATCTGTCATACCTTGGGAGTGCTTTGATCCTGGCTGAGTGACTTTTTGCTTTTAAGGCTTTAATTCCTACAGAGGGAGCAAACTCAAGTGTTCAGTAGTCATTTATCTTGGTTGCTTAGGGTTAAGTGGTTAATCTTTCCCACCTACAGAAAGAATCTACTTGTGGAACCTGTTCAGGTTGGGAGGAGAGGGCTGTTAACATTTTCAATTCCCTTGTGGAACTCAGTTTCCATGCCCACATTTCACTCATGTGCTTAGCCATAGACTTCTAGCACAGCAGACTGGATGCAGACCTGTTCTCTGAGGAGTTCATCACTCTACATGTTTTCATTAAGTTAAATAATTAAAGTCCTAACAAAAATGCCTTCCTGCTACCTGAATATGAAATTGAGAAAGCTCACCTCTCCCCTCCCTGACTTTTCTCTTTTTATTGATTTGTTTATTTTTAATACTGATACTGGAGATGCATGGAGTAGTGGTTAGGTTGGCTGCCTCCCAGTGAGCACAGTTGATGTACATCCCAAGGACCTGCGTTCTTATCCCAGAGTCTGGGGGGAATAACCAAGGTGAACAACTAAATAAAAATGAATAAAAATCTCCTTTCATTCCTTTCTGCCTACTTACCTACTTGCCTTTATTCTTGTCTGCACCGTTCCTTAAAGAAAAATTCTTGCTGGAAAGATCGTCCTGTTAGAAAAACAGCAACAGTGAAATCAAAGGTGGTCTGGTGCAGACTCAGTGTTTTAGTGTCTTCTTTCTGAGAATAGCAGTATAGGCCGTAGCCAGTGAAGAAGTTTGTCTTTCTCATCGGCCCAGAAATGACTTCAGTATGAGGTCCTGATTGTAAACTCCACTTCCCTTTTGACTCACTGAGTAACTTTAGGAAATGAATTTACCCTTTCAGTGGTTCACGTGTGAATGATAGATGCCCGTGTTGCTGCTCTTAATTTTGTGACAATAAAAACAGTGAAATATTAGGAGAGTCTTGAAAAAATAGAGTGACCTTACAAGAGTGACATTTCTGGTCACTGATAAAAGTACAAGAGTCTTTAAGTGGCACTTTCTGGTTTATCATAAATTCATGTCATCAATTTACTTGGGGATTGAATCTAAGTTCATTGAGGGGATGTCTGAATCAGAGGCCGGCATCTTATCATCTGTGCACCAAAGATGGCAAAGGAAATTTTCACTCTTGGGATGGGGTGTGTGATTCAGATGAGAAGCACTTTTACTTTTGACTTCCATTTGCCCTCTGCCTCTTCACATTTCTGCTGCTTCTAAGAACTAATCCACATTTGCTCACCTGGACCTGGTTAGGGTTTCGAGTCACCAAATAAGAAGAGAAAGTCCCTATCCTATCTTGGCTAAACTTTTGATAACTCTCCACTTTCTCACCTAACTGGGGGAAACATTCATACCCTAGAATGAAGATCTGAAGAGCTAAAGTAACTACTGATGAATAATGGTATGAATTCTCACAGCAAGAGCACGTCCCAGAGAAGCAAAAAGTAACTGGATGTCACCTATCTTCTATGGGCTTGCATCATTTTATCTGTAAAATGGGGCAATGGACATTCCAGGGGACCCAGGGTTCTTTCCTGATTCAACTGTTGGAGTCTCTCTTTTCACTATAATTCTGTTTAATTCTTATTATCAAAGTTGGTGTTGCCTAAAATTATTCATTTATTACTATTTTTTTCTAAGCAAAATATTACCTAATACCTCTTCTCTGCCTTCTTACATTTTATAAATGACTAAGATTAGTAAAAGCCATGGCTGTTATCATGGTCTAGCTCAATGAAAGATAGGACTTCCTTCTATGGAAGAACCTGAGGTCTCATCCCTGACTTGAGTTTTCTCAGGTATATGCAGTATCCTGAGGGGCAGTGGGTTATTCCCTGATAACACCACATCCTCTGCTAAAGACTCACCCAAAGATTCTAATCCTAACTTCTGAGCAAACTTCTAGTCTAATATTATACCTGCCCCAGGGAATTTTCACAAGGGAAAATCATCTCACCATATGTCAATCAATAGGTAATTTGGGGGAGCTATAATATATCTAACATTATGAGTAATCTAGAAAAAGCATTGGACATCACCCCTTCACTTAGGGGAAACAAGGGAGAAAAATCTAAAAAATACATTCATCCAGCAAATATTTGTTGAGACTCTTTATGTATGACACTATTAAGTCTGATAGATAGTGGAGTCATATATTCCAATTTCCCAGGCACTATCCTGTTTGTATTTTGCACTGTCAATTCTTCTGACCTTCAAAAGTGTCCTAGTTTGGACAAAAACGTATGACATTGCCTTATTGATGGGCAGTGACAGGGCTTTGGTCTCCTCACCATGGGAGTCCAATCGACAGAGGAAATTAACAGAGCAAATTAAGAGCCATGATGATATGTGTTCCGTTAACTCAGGAATATCCACACCCTGGGTATTATTTTAGTTTGGATGAGGCTGTTTCTTTCATTGCCTGAGAAATTGATAGAGGCTATTGTGTTGTTGGCTAATCTGAGGCAAAGTGTTATTTTACCAAGTTAAAATTCTGAGCAGCAACTGTCTTTGAGATGGGCTTAACATATTACTGAGACATCTCAGATCTTTCAGTTGCAGGAAATATACCAAGGAGAAGCCTTTAAGAATGGGAAATATGGCCCACCCTGATGGCATAGCCAATTAGTCCACCAGGGGCAGTCAGATGCATCCCAAGTTTCCAGGTTCAAGACTCAAGGCCAAGGGGGACAACCAAGATAAGCAACTGAATAAAATAAATGAAGCGCTTATTCCTCCTCTCTCTTCCTGCCTGCCTGTCTCTGCTCACCTTCATTCCTTCCTTTCCTTAAAAAAAAAAAAAAGGAATGGGAAACAAGTAAACTGTCCCAGGTTGTATATCCACAAAGTTGAGCAGTCTGAGGGCTCACCGGATCAGTTCCACTACCATGTCTGAGTGTCTGCACCACGCCAGTCATGGGGCCTTTCGTTGATAGGGAAGAAGGAATTTTATGAGCACAGTCTGGAGGTAGAAAGTAACATCAGGCATGTGAGCACCACCAAGCAACTTGGCCTTGAAAGGAAGCACACGAGTCAGTTGGACCGAGGAGCTGTGTCTGTGGATGATGGCCCTACCTCAAGAAATGTCATGCTTTTTGAGGTTGAAATGAAGTGATGCCTCAGATATAGTTCCATCCCTAGGGCTCTGACTGCCCTGGAATCTAACACATTTTGCAGCAACATGATCTGTTTTTCTGCATTCCTGCTGATCTCTGGGAATCTCTCCACCCTCTCCAGAGCTGTGCACACATGCGCACTGCTCACATTTTCAGACTTAGCAGTGCTGATGAGACAGTGTGTGGGACAAATAACGCTCACTACAAGGGAACCACCAGCCCTGGACAGACACCCTCATGCCTGGTGTCACCTTCTGTAAGAACTGGAGCAGCAAGGACAGTCGATTCATTGAGTCAAGGTAGAGGTATTTATATTCTTCCTGAACGCATAGGAATTGTTGACAATGCTGGCTGACATGGAAGCTCCTACTGGTGGCGTTAATCTGTGCTCCGACTGGTGGACTTGGCCAGCCCCAAAGGTCATGTGACCCAGCTTAGGGTGCTGCCTGCAAGCTGCTGGTTCCTCAAGTCTCTTAACTGCAGTGTACAGAGCAGGTGATCTGAGTTAACCCTACAACACAAATTCTTGGTAACAGGCATAGTACAGTTTGAGTTGGTGCATAAACACAGGAAGTGAAAAAAGTAAAGAACCCCCCCCCACACACACCCCAGTTTGGAAGGAGCAAGTAGAATCCACCAAAAAAGGCAAAATTAAAGTTAGCAGGGAGAACTGTCTTCAGTTATGTGAGAGGGATATGCCAACAAAGATTTTGTTCAAATTAGAGGATTATTAAGAAATATGGAGCCAAGAATTTTTCAAATTAAATGCAGATGTTTGTTTTTCAGTATACTAGACACAAACACTGAGCATAGTATCTGCAAGAAATATCTTTTTGAGGTACAAGGGAGATTTTTAAAGTTGTGTAAAACTTTCTTCCACTTATTCATTGAAACATGTTTCTTGAGTTGGTATTTTTTTCTCCTACATTGCAAGTCTGACCAGTGTTCACTTGAGTAGTCAGTGATGAACTCAGGGAGTGTCAAGAGGTGAGGTGTTCTCCTTTGAGCACTGCAGAGATGCCAAGAGATAGAGGCCATCTTGAAAGAAAATGACCATGAGCTGGTTGGACTGACATCTATGGGCCACACTATCATGGGGGTGCATCACTTTCATTCAAAATACATTGAGTAGTATGTTCTGAACTGGGTAAGCATTTGAAGACTGTAGATTAGAAATATTTTTAGCCATGATTCTCACAGGCAAGAACTCCATTTTAACAGACTTCTTCATGAAGTTTTAGGCCATGTTTCACTGCATTTATTCCAGTGTTGCTCTGTCACTCTCTGATGACATGAAGGGCTTGGTCTAGACTCTAAGCCCATCAGTTGAACCACAGTGTGCTCAGTGAGGTGGTTGGCATACCTCACACAAACTTCTAGGTATGAAAGGAAACTCCTCCTCATGCAGAATGACCTCGGTCTGCAGACTACACTTACTTTATTTTTTGTTTTATAAAAGGCAGACAGGCAGGCAGTAAGTTGGAAGGAAGAGAGAGGAGGAAGAACCATTTTATTTATTTAGTTGTTCATTTCAGTTGTACCCATTGGCCCTGGACTATGAACCTAGGTCCTTGAGCTGATGTAGACTGCATCTGAGACATGGACTTAACATCTGAGCCACCAGGGTACCCTACAGACTGCACTTTGAGAAACCCTCAGATACACATTACCATTACTTAGGCCATTATTACAATCTGTAATGATTTATCTGTCTTAATTTTTTTTAAATAAACTTGGAAACAATTTCAAGCTTACAGAGAAGTTTCGAGTACACTTCTATATACCTTTCACCTAGACCCTTCTACATTTCTCCCATGGAGTACTTGCCAATAACAGCCCATCACAGTCTCTCTAGATCTGGAATGAGTTCCATGAGGATCACATTTTGTACAATGATGCTCAACTTGGGCTTGTTCTATGCTTCCTCATGATTGGCTCCAGGCTGTGCGATTGGAGTAGGAATGTCACAGAAGTGATATTGTGTTCTTATTGTAGCCTATCATTTGTCTCCCATTACTGAGGGACCTCATTTTGTCTCATTACAGTGGTGGAAGTTTGATCATTGATTAAAATAGCATCTGATTATTTTTCCACATAGATTCCTCTTTCTTTTGTAATTAATAAGTATCATACAAATGTCCCATTACTCATTCCATTTTTCACCTACTTGTTTTCACCCCCACTGATGTTTCTTACCTGACTTTAGTTTTACTATGATGCTTGTCAAGTGTTATTATTCTAACTGTATTGTTCCTTATACATTTATCAGTTGGCATTCCATGCCAAGGAGGAACTCATCTCCGTTTTAAAACTCTTTGGTTTACAAAGAAATAAGTTATAATTCATCATACATTCAGTCTTCGCTTAATGTCATTGATAGGTTCTTGGAAAATATGAATTTAAGTATATGCTGTGCAACAAAACCAGTTTTATCATAGGCTAATTGATACAAACATGAGTTAAGTTCCTATGGAACGCTTTTCATCATACAAACATTACCAAACTTCTAAAATCCCCCAAGCACTTAATATTAAGTTAACATTTGTATTCATCCATCCATTCATTCATTCATTCATTTTCCAACCCACTTATTCCAGTTCAGAGTGGTGGGTGGCCAGAGCTCTTCCTGCAGCTCAGGACTCAAGGCAGGACCCCACCATGGCAGGATGCCCCCTGAAGATAGGTTGCAGACACACACGCACAGGCTCACCCAGACTGGGAAAATTGAGACACTCTAATATGTGCATCTTTGGGATGCAGAAAGAAACCGTAGTTCCTGGAGAAAAATCAAGCAGATGTGAGGAGAACAGGCAAATGCCACACAGATATGAGCCTGGCTGGGAATCCATTTTTACCCCTCATCATTAGAATGAAATAATATTGAAGGAAGCAACATTATTTGAGGATCTACTATAAACTGTTACTCAATGGGTTCTAATTCATTAGTATCATTAATTATTTGATGCCCAAATTGAGTCAGGTTTTGACGTAGGAGCCCTATGAAGCTGGCTTCTGTGTCCTGACATGTGTCCATCTCTCTTGAAGATTTCTCACAACTGACTGGCCAAGCTTGTGCCTTTCTTGCCCCAGCTCTGGATCAGTCAGTTCTCTTAGGAGCTTGCATTCCTTTTGACAGAGGGAAACTTGGAAATCTGGGTGTTCAGTATTCCCTTTGCTGCTGGAGTGTTGCTTCCCCCAGGCCTCTCAGTGGGCACACCTAGGAAATGCACGTGTCTTTATATATAAACGTACACACACGTGTATGTAAGCACACACCTTCACATCTGCACTTCTGTTTTTCTGGGGCCAGTTCTCTGTAGTATGTGCATTTTCTCAATCCTCTCTGTGTAGCCATTCTCCCAACTACATTATCCTTCTGCCCTGCTCTGACACTGTCGGTGTAAAGGTACTCGTTACTAGCTGTCACTAGTTGCCCCTGCCGCCTTGCTTCAATACATCTTTACCTAGACCCTGTAACCCCGCTGCTTGTCCATGCCCAGCAACAGCTGGACTGAATTAGGAAGGAAGAGAGGAAAGTCAATTTTTCAGTTTCTTAGAAGAAAAAGTAAGCGAAGCCTGAATTAGGATTATCTGCCGGGGTGACGCCTTTGTTCACTCTATGCATGAGGATTTAAACTATAAGACAGCCCGACTACCAGTATGGTGTGAATATTGACATAACAGGGTCTTACGTGTCTGTGAGTCTACTTTGGACTGTAATTATGCCAGGAGGCAGGGAGGAGCAGGTGTTGTCCTTTCTGTAGCACTTTTCGGCGTTGGATACAGCAGTAGAAATAGGCTGTCAGTGCTGATTTTCACAATGCTAAATCAGCAGAACTCTTTTCAGCTGGTCTAGACATGCGTCAAGCCTAACGAAAGAAGAAGAACAACAAAAAAACCCAACCAACAAATAATTGAATTTTCAGGGGTTTTTACTAACAGGTTATACTATTCACCCTTAAGTGGGCATTGACCTCTGCTGAAATTTGCGACTTAAAGCGAGTTTCAATAGTGAAGGATGACTATTAGCTAATTATGAGCTCACATTTCCTATCTCTTGGGCAACAAGTGTTTGCCAGCCCTTCCATGGTGATTGTAAACATCTTGAGGACAAGGGGCAGGATGGTATGTTTAAGTAATCACCTACAGTGACTTGCTGATTAGTTGCTGATCACTCAAGGTTTAGCTTTTTTTCCTCAGCTAGGCCATTAACTGTAACACTGGTGAGAACTCATGTCTATTGTTCTGCGGTGCTTGAGTTACCTCCACAGCTCACATTCTAGATTCTCTAACCTTCTGAACTGGTTAAGGGAGACAGAGGCAGGAGTAAAGTGCTTTTCTAGTTTCCCTGCAGTCCCTCCCTTTCTCCTAGCTTCCTTCCCTGGCTCTGATGTTGAGGCTGGCAGAAGCAGATGCAAGAATGACTCAGATCTACGCGGGCAAATGCTGAATTGTGCAGCTTCAAGCTCAGAGCGGAGTAGCAGCATGTACAGGTTCTGGTGCTAGGTGGCTTATGGCATGAACGCTGTTCATCTTTTAGCATGTCTCCTCACCTCTGTGGACCTCATTGTCTGACTCAGTAAAATTGGAGGTTGGATCTCATGATCTCCTAACAATCTGTGGTTCTACAGTTGTGTCACACAGGCCTTGTGAAATACTATGATTCGTGACCATATCCTGAACATAGCAAAGTGACAAGGAAAACTAAGAGTGAAAGTATAGCCTAAGATAACACTAGAAGATCACTCTTTGGACACTAAAATTAAGGCCCTCTCCCCTCCCCCTCCCCTCCCCTCCCTCTCCTCCCTTCCCCTCCCCTCCCCTCCGCTTTCATTACCTCTTCCCT
>RJWH01001944.1:0-289066 GCA_004363575.1 Solenodon paradoxus | reverse complement strand
GTAGGATTCCGAAGGGAAGCCCCTACAGTAATGGCAACAAACACTGGGACAACAAACCAAGAGTGAACTGAGACTGTTATTCTGACAAGGACAAGGGGCAGAGACAGACAGGGAGGGGGCTCCCACCTGGACTCCAGGGAGGGAGGGACACGGGGGAAGGAGAGACACTATGTTTGCAGTTCTAGGTCTTGGTTTAAAATGTTTGACTCTTACACTGCACTACTTGTTCCTCTGACTTGCTTCTCGACTGCTTTACTCTGCAGGTTCCCCTCCACCACCCCCCCCTCCACCTATTTCCCCTGCAGATGCTCCTCTGCAGGCAAACCTTCTGTCCTTTGGGACTGAGTACTTGGAATCTCCAGGCAGCTCTGGGCCACCTGCACCTCACCTTCCTCCCAACTGTCAGTTTGCTCTTGTCCCCAGGTAGCAGAAGGTCCCTTGAGGACAGGTCTGCATCTCCCAGTGTTCATTTTAGTCTTGGAGACTTTAGTGCCAACATGAACCATCATCAGAGCTTGTGTCCCACTGTCTCCAAGTCGGTTCAGCAAGGGTGCAGGGAGGAGGAGAAGGGGAGAGACTGATGCCCTTAGTGGTGAGCAGAAACAAGCAGCTGTCCTGGATAAATGAAGATCACTCTGAGGATCTATTCTAAAGGCTATTTTAAAATTTTATATTTATATAAAATAACCATGAAAATCTACATAAGCATTAACCTGAAGATCCATTTTCTTTTCAGTCAGTAAGTTCGAGTTTAGAGGACAATTATCCAGGCTCATGAGTTTATATGATCAGGTTATATGCTTTTATTTATCTACATTGGACAAGGCACTGAAAACAAGGTGTAATCTTACTTTGTTTTAAAGCTCAGTTCTGATTACACATGCAACATATCAGAGTAACCATACTTGAAATACGCAGGTTGCGCTCTGAGTAGGAAGGAATTGGAGAATTCACAGAAATTGCATGCACCTGTGATCATATTCGGCAAGACAAAATCTAGCCACCTCAACCCCCTGGAGAAACACCAGGTGAAACCCTTTCTGGTTATTGCTGACAGAACCCTTCCTTGCACAATAGTCTCCCAGGAAATGATCCCAGGAAAGGACCCACATTCTATGGTCTCTTCTCACATTATTGAGAAATTGTCCTTTTGCTCCTATATATCATAAAAGTACTGACTCTCCTGTAAAGTGTGTGTCAGTCTGGAAGGTCACTGTCATCGCCCTCTTTTACCCAGCAGTTACATCAGGTCACCCTTCATCCATCTGTGTGAAAACACTGGCTTCTCTACTGAAGGCTTCAGCCTGAGCAGTGGTGAACAAAGGTGTGAGCGAGAAATTTCACAGCTGGACAGGCTAGCTTGCCAAAGTGCTGATTGTGCTGGATTCTGTCAGGTTCAGAATGCTGCAACCACCTCCCTGCTTATTCTCCCCCAAAGAGGCATGGGGGTGACAACAGCAGAACAAGAAAGTGTCCCCACAGCCCAGGACAAGTCAACTTTTCCACCAAAATCCAGGTGGAGAAATGAGGGACACAAGGGGCTTTAGAAGCAGCTCCTCTGGAGGGGTGGCCCGGTTCTGCAGGTTAGAGTCCAGGGCTGGCTTCCCTGCCACTTGGCACGTGGCACACAGACTGACCCTGCCCAGAGCACGAAGGGTCCTATCTGTGAGCGGAGTCCCTGCTGCCATCTGGGATGGGGTGTTCCATGGCCTGTGGGGCACTGGAGCATGGTGAAGCCGTGGAGAAGATGAGTTCCTCAACGTCGTTCTCACTTGAGTCATTACGAGGCCTACATGCTTCACACTATTTCAAACAAGTGTTTAGCCAAAATATGGAAGTGCTTACTTTTGGGGGTGTATGTAAATTATATTCTTTCCTAAAGTCAGATATGTAAAGGACATTTTTAAAAAATGCAGATTTTTAAAGTAACATAGGCAACTGTCTTCTATGAATAGATGTCTGTTTCTTTAACAAGATAAGTTTAGGTTATAAAGCAGCATTTTGTAAAAATATCTTTTAAAAATGTTACAATCTTGAAGACAAGGAAGTTTAATCACTTCTTTGCCAGAGTCTTCACGTACAACCATTTCCTCTATTTTCCTTTCTCTGGCACACACAACCAAATGGCAGGAGGGAGAATTTTAGGACTGAAATATGTACTTTTCTATATTAAAACCATTCAGAACTCAAGGGGATAAAATAGAATCAATGGATAACTCACAGCCAACTACATTCTGGCTTCCACAGGGCTACAAAGGGACCTAGTGGAAATATTACTAAATTATTTTGATGCCCCTGACTTTCTGGAATTTTGCACCATCCACTGGCCATGGAAGGAATCTCTAGTCAAGCTAATCATCTTTTTGGGAAAGACAAGCATGCCGAATATATCTGAAAAGTGACATCTGATAGTTGGCTTCATGATTTAAACACACTAAGGTGACCTGCCACTGATGTCTACCAACCATCCAGTTTCTCCAATGAGTCATTCTAAGGACCCCAGGACCTCACTTGTCACAGCAGCTCGGGAACGCGCTCGCTGTGGTAAGAAGCGCGAGCACGCCCCTTCCACGTGTACCTGGTGCTGAGGTGGCTGCAGGTCCTTCGCTGGGCTGATGTTAGAACCTCGTTGTAGTCGCCCCTCTCCTTCTCCAGCCTGGACAGCGGCTCCACAGGCTGGGGATGCGCTGGACATGACCTCGTGGGACATGACCTGGTGGTGGCGCCGACACTGGACCTCGGGAACCGTTGCGGGAGAGCCGCTGTACCCTTCTTGGGGGCTTCTCCCCGAGGAGCCTCAGCACAGACGGTCGGCAGCGATGCTTGGACACCAGAACCCAAAACCCCAGACCCTCATCAGGGTCAGCAGCCCTCGACACCCCTGAGCCAGCGCCCCGCCCTTCTCCTCCAGCCTGGAGGGCAGGAGCCCTCCCAGCACAGAGCGGCCGGCAGCCTGGGGTCGGTGCGAGGATACGGGGGTGAGTCGCCAGGAGACCAACCAGGACAACCCAGCCCCAGCAGCGCTCAATACGAGCACCACAGGATCGACATCACATTGGAAAGCAAAGAGGACCAGCAGCGTTTTGAAGCGCCTTGGGCAACTGGCTGCACCTGCCGGGCGCCGCGCCCCCCGCGGACCCTCCCCCAGTTCCGCCTCTCCGGGTGACGCTCCGCGCATGAGGGCGTGGTATGTTTCTCCAAAGAATTTCTGAAACAGGCAACTTTTCTCTCCAGATGTAGAAAGCTGTCAGTCATTCAAGAGACTCGGAACTTGACAATTCTCAGACCCAGGCAGTCCTTGGATGAGACTCCTGGTAACCTGCCTGGGTGAGGCAGCTCCTGGGCTGGGCCAGGACAGAACCCAGGTCTCCGGATCATGGACCAGCAGGAGCGCTACAAGGGGACACTATGCACGATGGAAACATCCTACTGTGATAAAACGCATACCTGGGCTCCACGGAGATTGAAGACACACCTTATTTCTGGATGAAGACATCTCTTCCCCATTTGGAGGAAATATGACCTAAACTTACAACTCATCATGACCATATATTGTGATGGGAACTGGTTTCATGAGCTACAAGCCCTAAATCCTTTCATTGAAATTGGATCTTGGTGACAAAAATTGAGTATTTTTTATGAGTCAATTAATATGAATATTAATTACCTTGTGCCTTTTTTACTGATATTAATCCATACCTTTGATTGCAATGGTTTTATTTCTAAAAGTTACATGGCTACTAAAAACGAGGAAGCGCTATTTCTGGAAGAACAGTTCAACATACTGTTTTAACATCAAAATTTCAAAAATTTACTAATAAAGGATTTATATTTCCCTATATTTTGATATTATAAACTTACCTTATTCATGCAAGGTTTTTTAGTATTTAGTATTTAGTCTTTTTAAATATCAAAAGATGCCATTTAAATAGGTAGGTTTTTTTGGTTTTGTTTTTTTTAAAGGAAAGATAGTCAGGAATGAAGGCAAGTAGGCAGCAGGCAGGAAGTGAGAAGAAAGAGGAGGAAGCATCTTTTATTTTATTTTTATTTAGTTGTTGACAATGGTTGTTTCCCCTCCGGCTAGGGACTCAAACCCAGAAGGATTGTTTTTAGCTAGGGCTTCATTTTTCAATTCGGGGTTGGAGTAGTTATTTACAATAAACACTGTGCTGCATTTCTTAACCTTAGGTCCAGAGAAACATAATTTGAGGGAAGAAAATGATTTTAAATAAAATTTTGGAAAAATATATAACGTGTAGCAGAAAAAGATCATATGGGCAATAATGCATTCATGGGTTACTGATGTGCAGAGAGGTATGCTAACTCAAGTCCTCTGCAGTTAAAATACTCATTGCATCATCTCTTCCAAAGGAGCTTTTCTCCTGTAGACTTACTTTGACAAAACAAACCCCTCTTAGGTGAGTTTACTAACATAGGGCAGGAGGAGAAGGTCCCTCAGGCCTGGCCTGAGCCTCAGGCGGCATGAGGCTGGGTTCAGCCAGAGCACCACTGCCAAGGGGGTTAACAGACGTTCATGATGAGACCAAACGAATCAGGTGTTTCCATTTCTTCATTCCAATACGCTGGCACCCCACCTCTGAAGGCAGATTCCTAGTTCCTTAAATTTAGTAAGTGAATAATCAACCTTTTAAAGGGACTATTAAAACTATATTACTTTATAATTTAGATTTAGAGTTTTTGTATTATCAGTTTTGGAAACTGCTATTGAAGTCACTATGCACACAGAAAAAAATGTGTTTCATATATATATGTATATTACACATGCATATATTATATAAGTAATGAAATAAATAACATTAAAAACCAAAAATCCAAGTGTACATACAACGTTGTCTTCCTTATCTTTTAAATATAATCTGTATCTATTTTACATAGATATAAATTTAATTATGAATTTAGACTTTTTTTTATAATTTTTAAGTAGTCTCCAGGAAATCTCCAAAATTACAAATACAGAATGGAGAACTCTGGTGTCAATCACTCATGTTCTCAGCACAGATTTCTGGTGAAACCAGGATGACAAAACAATAGAACTCTCTTTCCATGTTTTCAGAGTCTTGAAGGTTTCTGTGAAAAGCTTCCAGGATGGTTTAATGCAGTTTTCAAAAAACAATCTCAAGATGTCTGAATGTTAAGATAATAAAGTATATTATTTCTCTCTGTTGATATTTTTTAATATTTCTCATGGTGAATATACTATATTTCTTTTCCTACAAAGTAACAACACGTTTGGTGGCAGAAAGATATGATTTAAAAAATACTTTTGAAATCTCAGAGCGGAACCATGACTCTAGCAACGCTTGCAACAAAAGTAACTTAAAAATTTCCACCAAGAAGTAGGCATACCAAGATCCTTGATTTTCCCCTATGGATAAGAACATTCAAATGCATTCCAGAAGCTTCTGACTTGTTAAGGGAAGAGCAAAACCTGCTTCAGAGTGGAATTGAATTCCCCTCATTAAATCTCTGGTCACATCCTTAGAGAAAACTCACTTAAGAATCACCCTTTCCCCACATAATCTGGAAGTTTCTAGAAAACAAGTGGTTGTCTATTTCTGATTCTGAAGAATTAAAGGAGCCACCTCTTGGTCCTAGAATTTCCCAAACCCGAGGGCAGATCCTCCTTGGACTACCCTCATCTCTGCCCTCATTGCTTGTCAGCTGTCTGTTTTCTGGGAAACAAAAGTGACACTAAGAAATGGAAATCCATCTCCAGGCTGCAAAGGTAGAGAAGGAGAGGAGGGGAGCAGAAGTGAAAGGCAGCAGAAATCCAAAACCTCTTGTGTGTGTGGTTGCAGGTCTGGTTGTTTCTTCTGTCCTTGAGATGCAGCCCCTCTGGGCTCCACAAGGAAGGGCCCTGCAGGGGTGAGAGGGGATCCCTGGTGCAGACTGCAGGACAGCAAGGCCATACTCTCCCTGCTCTTGGGCCACCTGCAACATCCTTGCAGATAGCTCAAGTTCAGTTCCTCAGTCCCTTTTCTTGAATTTCCTGCAGATGCTTTTTCAGATGCTATTTTGGCTAGGTTGTCTGGCAGCAGTCTACTATCCAGAATGAGCTGCAAGGCTCCCTGGTAGTATGTTTTTGTGAACACATAGTCACCCTGTGGGGATTCAGAAGGAAGAGTGACATTCTTGTCCTCATAAGGTTCTGGGACAACATGGAGACCCCACACAGTGTCTGCCCTGTGGACATGATGTCCTCCCCCAGAGCCCCTATGAGGTCAGTATCACCCCCATCTCCTGTGCATTTGGAGGGTCCACTGTTTAAGAGGATGTTAGGATGAGTTAGATATGAGGGGAAGGGGAAAGGGCAGGAAACAGACTCTCAATTCCACTAATGCAGGGTTATTTATCTATAGAGTGATTTTTGATTTTGGAACAGTTTCAGAGTTTTAATGTTTTTTTTCAAATTTTAGGAATATTGTATTTTATCATTATATAGTTTTAAGGTATAAATCAACATAATACATTAAGTTCTAACAGGACTTTTATCAGGATTCACAAAATCTAGTATGTGATCATAGTCAAAATCCAGCCTTATACCACTAAGTGTATGAGACAGAGATGGTCATATATTAGTTGAGGAAAGATTGATTTTAATAGATTAAGCCTTGTTCTTTAAGAATATAGTACATTCCATTTATTCTGTTCTTTTTTTACATCTCCATTTTCTCTCCAATAATTCTCTTCATAATTCCTGTATCAGTTTTATTGGGGAGGGACAGTCTGATTAGGTTATCTTGATAGACTTCTAGGTGCCAAACACATTACATATATGAATTTAATTCTAAGGACAGTTGTATGCAAAATTATTATTTCCATTGTTCCCATTGTTAAACATTATTATTTATTATTATTTGCATTTTTCAACAAGGATAGTGAAACTCAGAGAGCTACAGTAACATGCTTTATTTCAAACAGCTCACTCCAGGCATAATTAGTGTCTAAGTGTGCCTGACTGCAGAAATGAATTGCTATACTACAGGGCAGATGGTGTTTTCAGGGAACACCACCAGTTTTTTCATATACTTGGTCATGTGAGAGATATTAAAATGCTCAGAGGTAAAATTAGGGGATGCTCTGTTCTCAAAGAACTTAAATAGCAGTATAAATTTTCTTGACTCCATTAGGAATTACCTGTGAGCTGTTGGTTGAAAAGACTTTTCCACAATAGCTTGAAGGAATCAGGAGTTTTTTCTTACTTAAATGAAGTCAGACAACAGGAAACAGAGACAGCTCTACAGAGTTATGAGGGCTTGTGGTATTTTTTTTTTTAATGCCTTCAGCCTCCACCACCCTCAATGTATGAATTCAATCCTCAAGTCCTAAACTTGCTGCTGGGCTGAGGCCATCCATCATAATCACATTCAAGTATGGAAAAGAGAGAGGCCAAAGAAAAATCAAATGGTTTTCAAAGAAGTCCTACTCAATGACTTTTACTTACATCTCTGGCCATTTCATCTGTCAGGTCAAGTTAGGACATGTAGTTCTTCATTTGGGTTTACCGTCCAGGACTCTGGTAGTAAAAGGAGAGTAGAATATATTTGCATAGGCAACCAGAAATCTTTCCCACATCCCTGAGTACTAGCATTGCTTTTAGTTTTGCTTTTGTTTCCTTTTCTAAAAATAAATGCAGAAGTAGTGCTAATTAAAGAACAGTGTTTAAAGCACTAAGTCAGTTCTTTATTTCATCACCATCCTTTTCTCATTTCCACAACTGAACAATTTTTATCAGGGATGTTCCATATAACCAAGAGGAATTGCAGAATGAAAAACTGAGAAAATGGAGGGGAAAAAATTCATCAAAGATATGAATCAATGAAATTGCCTTAAGCCTGAGGGAATTAGTTTAAAGCTAAGAGTTGCTATGAGATTCCCAGCACAATGACGATGGCTGAGAGTAGAGACATCCCTGTGAAACTTAAGAGCATCACACAATGGTATAAAATTCCAGATGAAAGCAGGTCATATACAACAGGTCAGACATCTGAATGGCTTTAGACTTCTCATGAAGCACATTTGAAGTGAAAAGGAGCTTTGCCATGTGGAGCCCTCCACCAGGCAAACAATATTGTTTATCTTAAACTTGTTCCTCACTTGGTAAAACTCTTACTAAAACTTTAAAGAAAGAAAAGAGGCATGAGATACTCTTTGAACATTTGTACTTAATACAGGTTATTTTGAACCAGTTGTTAATTTCCAATCTAAAACCAATCTTCCAGTTCTCATCTACAGATAATACATAATGCAATGAACACTTTGTTTTTTGTTGGCAAGCAAATTATTTTCCAGATATAAAATCATCAGTAACGTAGCATTATGTACTTGTCCCTCTTTAAAGTTAAGAGGGTTTCAATCATCAGAGGAAATTAATTTAGTCATTCGGTATCTTGGAAGATGGTGAGTTGTTTTTTGAATGAGCATGTTCAAATTTAGTTAATTTTGCTTTCCTGGGAAATTCAACTCTGAAGGGATAGTTGTTACTCTGAAAACTACTCTGGATACCAGGCACCAGGTTTAACTAAGTGAAGTCAGCCTCCATTGAGCAAGCTCCCTTACCATCCTAGATCTATAGAGAAGGAAGGGCTATTGGTGCCTTGGTGAAAAAAGTACATTAGATACATATCAACTCAATTAGTACTCATAACAATCATGCGGGATGTCATTATGACATTTTACAGATGAGAAAATGAGCACAAAGCAATGAACTACTGTGCCCAAGTTCACATGCTAGTGTAAATGGATGAACTGGAATTTTAACATAAGAAATCCTAGCTCTAGTATCCGTAATTACACCCATTACACTGCCTCTTCTTAAATATATAGAGGAGTTAGACACTTTAAATGACTTTCCAGTTGATTTAAAGGTTTTGGATTAACTCTGACATGGAAGTCAGAGGAAACTTTGCCCTTATTTTGGGGGGATAGTTTCCATTTAATTAATTCCCACATTTCAGTAATTGTTAATTCACTAAATAAAACAATGTGACTTGATCCTTTGAAAGATAGTTTAGTGTTGTGGTTCAGAATTCTCTCCCTCTCCCTACCTACGTGATACTGGGTTAATCGCTTAAGTGCCAGTTGGCTGAATTCCTTATTTACTAACAGGGTTGTAAGAATTAAATAAGGTTAGCAAAATGTTTTAAAAGTGCTAACTGTATAAACATGAATTTTTTTCTTATGCCTTTGTAAGGCTTTATAAATCAATAGATCAAGCACAATTTCAGTTTGATTGGAAAATCCGGTACAGATGGGCTTATTCACCAACAGTTCCCAATTAACGGCATTCCAAACTTTCCTTATTGCTGCTTACACTATATTAAGTGTTAGGAAAAGGTTAAGTATTTTCCTTCTCAACAAATGAGTGCACAGTAGACACTGATATAAGCATGAAGACAGATGGATTTTCTTAGGGAGCTTACTATGTAAAAGATATGAAAGACAATGAACAAAAAATTAAAAGTGCCACTTGTCTCGAAAAGGAAGCTTAAATCTTGACTGGGAAATATGAAGAGGTAAAATCACTTAAGGCACAAAAGGTGGTGAAGAGCTTAGAAGAGTGCTACGCATGAGGCTACAAAAGATCACTTCCGATCCCAAGTCCCTCTCCTAAATTCTCTCATAACCAGCCAGAAGGTAAATTCCACTAGGTTACACCTAAAATAAGTTACCACTGCAATTCGTTGTAGCCACGCCCCCTTCGTTTTGCCCACACTTCTTAATCACTTCGTCAGCAAAGGAAATATCGCGATAACACTATATATTTTCCCATTCTGACGTTTTAGCGGTGGTAGTCGCTTTTGTTCTCGCGATATTCCGGGTAAACGGGAACTCGGATGGCCCGGGCTTCTGTGAAACATGGCGGTCGGCGGGGACCGTAACACAAGGTAAAATACAGAAACCCCGCCGGCTGCTGTTCTCTCGGTTGTTCCAGGGCTGTTTAGGGCGTGAATGTGGTTAGGGGGTTGAGAGTTTTTCCTGGGGTTAGTCCCCTGTCTCTTTGCTGTCCTCGGAGCTTTCCTCCTTCCCGGGGGCGTTACTGGCCGGACCTTCGGCATCGCTGCGCCCTAACGCCCCTCTCGGTCTGCGGGCCTCGGAGCTCCCCTCCGTCCGCTGATCCCGGGCTCCCGCCTCGGTCCGCTGGCTTGGAACTCCCCTTGCGGTTCCCGACCCGCGGCTCCGCTCTTGGCGCTCGGTCCCGGGGCTCCTCTCTCGGCCCATTGGCCCGAGACTCTCCGTTGCGTTCGCTGGCCCTTTGCATCTGCAACTTGAAGGAGTCCAGATGCTTCCCCGACTTCTGCTGACCCGGACCCACTGTGCCTCAAAGCCAGGTGGCTCCTCCTTCCTCGGGCGAGAAGTGATGTGAAGACTAACCTGATTCGACTCGATTCTCCCGCGTGTTTGGCTCCCATTCCCATTCAAATACCAAATTCTTGGGAGGACATTGTGCTCTTTTTAAGAAAGACCGAGGTCTTGTTCTCTCCTCGAAGGAGAGTTTCGCATGCCTTTTGGGAAAATGAGAAAGGATCACGACAGGAGAGATGCCACAGGAGAGCCAGTGTTACTTTTCTTAAACCCTCGAAGGTAGCATGTCAGCTAGTGGTGCAGCGCAGCCTTGGATGTCTGTCGTATATGGAGTTGATAGGTCATTATTTGAGAAAACACGTTTAAGTAACTAGCTTTTCGGATTTAGTGTCCTCAAGACTTTATATAAAGTTATATAATAGCTGTTAAATGGTTACCAGAGTAGCTTTCTGAGGCAATTAAAGATGAATTAAAATTTATTCATTTGTTGGAAGTTATACTAAAGTGATGCAAGTAACTGCCTAGCCTGATACACTAAACCCTAATTTACAGTCATTGTAAATAAACGAGCCAGGTTTGTTCACTGACGGCACGTACCTGTTTACTTATTTTGTTGATTGATATCTTTAATCAGTGCAGTTATTCCGGTTCTCTTAGAGATAAAAACAGAAAAAGAAATTGTGCTTTTGGAGGGAGGGAAGAGGAGAATTTCTTTCTGCTAATAAATTTTTTTACATAGCAGAAGATATACTGACCGGGTACAATTCATAAAAGTATATCAAACTTAAGCGATCTCTAGAAGGAAATCATTCCTAGTCTGGAACAACAACAAAGAATTAGAAAGAAAAAATTTATTTTCTTTGAGGGTTAGTGATTTAAATGGAAAAAAATAGTAAAACTTATTTTCAATAGAAGTTTTTAGACAGTCTCTGCCTAAAATGTAACAAATTGCATTTAACTTTTTCAATATGTATTCTGATTTTACCTCTTAATGTCATGATGAATAAATGAACCTCTTTGTGCCTTAGTTTCCTTCTCTACAAAATGGAATAATAATATCTAATTAATTAGGTGGTTTGGTTAATATTAAATGAATTACCATGCAAAACACTTAGAACAATGCTTGGCATGTAGTTAACATTCATTAAATGTTAGCTCTTACTATTTTTAATTTTTCTTTATAAGTTATATAATTATTCAGAGTGTTACCTGGGAAGGAAAAAGTTTCCTAAAAATTATGAATTTAGTAAAGAGTTTATATGAGTTGATCAGCTTGAGGATTTCAGCCCAAAAACAGTCCTGACAGATCACTGTGTAGACTGTCCACCATTACAATTGGGAATTGAACTTTCATGCACATCTCTCTATTGGGGTACATGCAACAGAAAGAGACAAACAATGTCAATCTAAATAAAGGTTCTCCAGGTAACCATAAATTATCTGGTTTCAGTGTTATACAAGATGTTGAAGCCTTTATTGGTTGATCTGACCCAGTGGCTCTGGATATTGCTGGAAATCTAGAGGGCAAGCAAAGTGATTGCAATTTATCTAAACCCTGAGGAATGTCATGGAAACTTCAGGAAATATTCGGAAAGTCTTCTGTATTGTAACTTCTGTCAGATGGGCTGGGAGGTGCCTGTTTTTTCAGATCATTGCATTCTCAAAAGGGTTTCCTCACAGAACTAGGCCAGCTTGTTCTGACTTCTGCTCGTGCAAGTTTCTCTAGATGGGATGAGGGAAAAGCCCCAGGAGTGATTTAGTTAACAGTTCTTTGTCAAAATATAGACAGAAAAAGACACTTAAAAATAATTTCCTTCTTAGAGTACCCTGGTGGCTTAGATACTAAGCTCGGGCCTGAGGAATAGCCCATACACAGCTCAGGAACACAGGTTGGCAACCCAGGACTTGTTGCAGAGCAATTAAAATAAACAACTAAATAAAATGCGTACTCTATTTTCTTCCTGCTTGCCTACTTCCTGCCTTCCTTCCTCTTAATTTTTTTTTCCTTCTGGCCCACCAAATTGATTAAATACTCATTTTTACAAACTACATTGCCAAGTTTCATTTTCCACTTGCTTGCTTTTTAAACTTATCTTTTGATTGCAAAGGTACAGATTTCTCCCTTTTACTACTCCATGTATTGCTGTCCAGGTCAGGTCTGTTGCTGTAGATACATATTCCATTCTCCTTACTTTGGGGGACATCATTCTATTGTATTTATTTATCTATCAGATTTATTTCTAATGTACCTGACCTTTTCCTACCATGTTCCTTATACTTCTCTTCCATTATGCACACTGAAATTGCATGATTACAGCAAGTTGTGGTGTCTCAAGCATTAAGTCTGTACCTGTTCATGTAAAGCCCAAGGACTCTGGGGAGGGGGGATGTGGTGGGGAAAAACTAAAATGAACAACTAAGTAAAAAATGTTTTTTCCTCCTCTCTCTTCCTACTTGCCTTCCTGCCTCCTTCCTTGTCAAGCCATCTTTTGAAGATTATATATATTTGCCTTTGTTTAACCTTGGTACTAAACACTTTTACATTGTTCTTTTACCTCAGTTTACAGTCTCAATCTCTCAATTGTTATTATCCTTAGTTTATGTATGATGTCAGCTAATCTCATGGTATACCACTGCCCTCAAAGACTTTAACGTATCTTTGCATATCTTTTCACATCTAGAAACATTTATCAAATGACTCATTTTTATCTTGGTTAAAATCTATAAAGTAAGCATTATAGTCTCCCTCCCTCTTTTTAAAATAAAATTATAATAGAGAATTCTGAGAAGTTGATTATCTTCCCAGATTTGTCACATAGGTAGTAAGTGCCTGGATAACAAACCAACTTTTTCTCATACTAAACAGTTCTACCTTACAAGTAAACTTAAAAAAAAAAATCACTTATAAGATTATTAGATTCATTTCAATTATGTTAGATAATTTTTAAAATGTAACATTTAATTATATTGTAAAAGTAAATTTTCAAGGAAAAAGGTAAGTACTTTCTGGGAAATAGTGTTTTAAAGTGAAGCTGAAACTTTCTATTGTATAATATTCTAATCCAATATAATCAAGTAATTTAAGGTTACAGATAAGTTGCAGTTTTGCTTTTTTGTTTCTGAAGTTCAGAAATGGCCTGCATAATATTTGGTCTCTTTTCTCATTCTTCTGAATGGTGTGTATTTGTTTCATAGAACTTAGTAATAAATTACCCAAAAGTACATGGCTTGGAATAACATTTATCCTCTTAGTTCTGGAGGTTAGCAGTCTGAAATTACTTACTAGTCTGTGCTCCCTGTGACAGCTACAGGAAAGAATCTTTCCTTTCTTCCAGTTTCTGGGCAATTCTTGGTGTGCTTTGACTTGTAGAAGAGCTGCATCACACTAAGCTCTGCTTCTATCTTGACATGGCATTCTCTCCTGTGTGTGTATTTTCACATGGCCTTCTTGTAAGGTTACCAGTCATTGAGTTTTGGGCCACCTTAATCCACAATCTTGCATTAAATATATGCTCAATGACCCAGATATTTTAAGTTAAGTGGATTCATAGATACTAGAGGTTAAAACTTCATTGTGGGTAGCCAGAAGATAAATGTGTCTATTTTGTGCTTGGAGAAGCAGTTGAACTTAATTGAACAGACTAAAAAATGTCATGAATTCTATTTTAATTTTGGGGAAATATCTGATAGTTTTATTCAAATGGATGCAATGTTGACCTGTAAGCTATATGATGTAACTTAGATTGAGTGTTGATATTTCTGATGCAGCATGAAATATATTATTTCTTATGCCATTTTCCAAAACATTGTCTTAGTTTCAGCTGTTAGTATTGACTTCTTGAAGTTTTGATGTCTATTGTTTTTTTAATATACAGGACACTTTAGGAGTGAAATTGAAGAAAACAGAAATGTTACTAAGATTGTCAAAGTATGAAGAGCAGTACCAACCAGTGGGCAAAGAACTAGTGCTGTGATTCTTAAAGTTTCGGACTTTGTGGATCATTACAAAAAAAAAAAAAAAAAAAGAAAAGAAGAAAAAGCAGGGAAAGGAGCTGGATATGAGGACTTGTATAGGATTACAGTTTTAAACTTTACTAAAGAATGATAGCCAAAAGTGAAACAAAAGACTTTCTTTTATCATTACATAAAAGAAAGGACCCATGGCACATAAAAAAGGGAAATTATCTTGGAACAAAACATTTTAAAATTGAATAAATTTTCAGCTTTGAAAATAATTCTGTATCCTTGTTTTTTCATTTGGGTACAGACTCGAAACTTTGTAACAGAATGACAATGACTTCTCGGGACCACTGATCTAGGGTATTTTTAATTGCTGTTTTGAAAATGGCTGACCAAGCTGGAGGGAAAGGCAAACAGTGGGAATGGGAGCAATGAACTGGATTCAGAGAGATTGAGAACAGTGAAAAGGAGCAGATTCTCTGCTAGTCAGGAAATGGAAGAGCTTGAAGGATAATTGCTTCTGCTAATAGAAGTAAATTAAGTGTTTTGAGTTCTAGTAGTAGAACAGTTTTCAATAGGTCTGAGGAAAAAAAATGGCTGCACTGTGGGTAACTTTCCATAGAATTAATATGGAGGGGTGACTGCTGAACTTACATTGGGAAAGGGATATCATTGTGAATGACTGATTGCCTTAGATGAGTATCACAGGGTCATAAATTCCAAAGGATGGTGATGGAATAGAGAAGTGAAGGAAGTCATGAATGATCCAGATGCTGAGATCATTAAGGAAATTCTAAACATACCCAGTTGTTGGTGGAAGATGACAGCAAGTATTGAAATGAGGGTCAATATGAGCAGGGACTCTGGAGACAAGCTACTTGGGTAAATCTAGATTCTCCTACCTGCTATGTGACCCTACACACATTACTTGACTTCTGTGCCTCCAACTCCTTATTTGTGAGAATAAAAGTATTATGTACTTCATGGAGTCATTCAGAGAATTAAATGAATCACTACATAAAGTGCTTTTAATGATCCTACCACATAATATGAAAATGAGCTGTAATTCTATGTAGTGTATATGTAATTATAAATTTTATAACTATTGTTGGTATTAGAAGAAGATAGACTTGAAAAGGGGAAAGGTGGTTGATGAAACACACTTTTTTACCCAGTGAATATCAGAAATGAAAGATTGAAATAATTGTCACTAGGTTTTGTAAAATAGAGCAGGTAGAACAGTTGTTAGTAGAAAAACAAATTACTGGATAACTCATTCACATCAGAGCAGTGTCTACTGAATAGAGTGCTAAGTATTAGAAATGGGCTGAGTTTCTTGGAGGTAGGTTATAGAAATGGACAGGAGGAGTAGCAGAGTGGAAAGGTGCTCTATTCTAGAATATTAACTAGAAAATGAAAATGGAAGATGGAGGTGCCAAGTGGAGTGCCAAGTCACTAGTTTGACTTAAGGGAGGAATGCTGAATAGGCTGTATGAATCTGTAAAACTAGCTGGTTGCCTTAGCTTTATACTTATATTCGTAATTTAAAAGAAAGCATTTATAAAGCTTAAAATATAGAACATTTAGGAAGCAAAATTTGCAGTTTGATTTACTCAACAGAGCTGTACTTACTATTATGCCAACCACTTTTCTAGATACTAGGGATAGTGTACTGAACAAAAAAGAAAAGTTATTTCCTTGTATATATTATACTCTTATGTATATACTTATTTAAGTATTTCAGATTGTTTTTATTGAAAAGTAGTGCTACCATGGGTGCTTTTCAGGAAGATTTCCTCCTTTGGTGAAATTTTCCACTTTTCTCTTTTCCTCCCTTCCGTAAGTGTATATACTTGGTGTACCAGGCGAGATCAAGTTCCTGATCTAATATTCCAGGGGAGAAAATAGAAAACAAAGAAGGAATTGGTAGCAGTGTGGTAAAGGCAGTGTGTTCTAGGAGCACATACTGTAGCTAGTATGTTTGTAGTTTTTCTTCTCTTAAGGGAGATATGTCTAGACTGAGACTTGAAGAATAAGTGGCAGTTAGCCAAATGAAGATGTGGGGGAGGTGAAGAGACAATATTTCTGGGAGAGAGAACAGCATGTTTATGGAATGGTCAGTGATGTAATGTGATTGTAACTTAAGACTTTGAAGGACTGGGTTTGGAGAGAAGTAAGCACACCTAGTTTCTAAAGAGCTTTGTAAACCATGTTAGGATAGAGTTTAGGCTCTTTAAATGTGGTGGGAAGCTATCCAAAGATTATAAGCCAATAGTTGTATCATCAGGTTTTATATATTAAGAAGCTTATTGATTTTATGAAAACCAAATCAAAGGACAGAAGATTGGAGGTTGTTAAAGCAGGTCCACAGAGGGTGGTAGTTGGGACTAGGTCTTACCTAGTAATTGATTATAAAAGCCCTCAGTGGGCCTGAAAAAGCGAAGGTATTAAGAGAAATTTAGGAAGTGCTTAAATCTAAAAGATGTGACCTGTGCTTCAGTCTTGTGCATTTGGGTACATGATGTCATTGTTTAAGATAGGAACACAGATGGAGAAACAGGTTTGGCAGGGTGAGGTGTTCATTCTTAGACTTGAGTATGAATTGTCTTTGACATACCCTGATAAAAAAAGTAATACAAGACAAGATGATGTATACATCTGCAGAAAGATCTTTGCTGGGAATAAAGATTTGAGAGGGATCCACACATAGATGGAAATTGAAGGGACTGGAGACCTCTTAGGGTGAGAGTGATGGTTGGAAGGAGGGCCTAGTGCCCAATCTGAGAGGAAGACTTCAAAAAGAAGTGACAGTGTATTTTCTCAGAGACAAAATTAGATATAGACTGAGGACATAAAAAGTGTTCAAAGGATTTAGTAATAAGGAAGTTGTTAATGATCTCCTGAGAGCAAATTTATTTAAGAGGCCAGTCTCTACTGAAGATTTAGTCATAGTGAATGAATGGGGACAACTCTGAGTTTGCTTTAAGTATGCAGCTAAAGACCTATATCGGGACTTGCTCTTGAGCCTAAGTGGAATTTGAACATATTCAGTATTGAACTACATTAGGGAAGATGAGTTGAGATGGAATGGCTGAAGAAGCATCAGTCTTGGTGCACTTAATGCTGAGCAGGTTCAGAAAATAAATTTGATAGTTCTCTCAGAGTCAGACAAACTTAGGGAACATGTCTTATGCCTAACAAAACTTTAATTTATGAATGAGTATAACAGTTTTATAAGTGTCATGAGTATCAGAAACTGTCATCTGTTTTGTCTAATATTTTCTATGTTGTATTCCCTTCCCCCATACTGCTCCATAAGCACAGGTCCTTGGGCTTTACATAGTCTGCACCTTAGCCACCTGAGCCACAAAGGTATACCCTATATTGTTTTTGAAGAAGAAACCATATATATTTTGTTACCGGAGTAACAAAATTAGAACCTTCAGGCCTTTTATTGACCATGGAACCATCAAGGAGAATGAGTGGATGTTTTCAGTGGTAAATGAAATCTACCTACTAATACATCCAGTCCGCTTTAGGGCAGTACTTCTCATGGACTCATTAGCAGTGTCCCTGGTCAGGGCCTGCTCTCTTGACAGTGGTCCTGATAACTGCCGGTTTTCCTTCTCTTATCTTTCTCTTTGTCAATGCCTTTTTAAGGCCAGTTCTTTCTGTATTAAGCCCATTCGTAGTTTTTCCAACATGTCTGCTTTTTTCTAGAGACATTCCCTTTCTTTTAGTAACTTCTGCAATCAATAGATTTTTCTAGTGGATGTTGATTTTGGCTTTATTAATACAATTTTGATTTCTGGCAGTGTTTTATAGTATTACCTATAACATAGAAATCAGTCTTAGAAAAATTATATAAATATTTGAAAATTTAGTTATCATTTGCATGGCTTTGTAGTGGCATACTGATTGAACAGAGAATAATAGCAAGCAATTTTTAAAAACTTTTTATTATAAAAATAGACTATTTAGAAAGTCTAAAATTTTATATAGAAAACAAAATCCTCCCATGACCTACTTTTGTATAGTTTTTGTATATAGACTTCCCATGAATTAGTTTCTTGTTTATCTTTCGCCATCTCCCATGAGTCTGAACCCACACTTTCCAAGTCTTACTCCTTGTAGTATAGTATCAGTATTTTCTGTTATTAAATATATTTTAATAAGATTCAGAGCCTTTAATTAATCATAATCTGTATATTGGATACCAAGAGTTCGTGTCTGTCTTTAGTATTTAAAAGTAACAACATGAGAAATATCTTTATGTTAAAATTTTGTGTACAACCCAGATCATTGCTTTAGGGTACGCTCCTAAAAAGGGAATTTATATAGGCAAATGGGTAGTGGTGAATGTTTATATTTTTGTTAGTGTGTATGAGCACACCTTTTACTTTGTTATTAGTGGGAATGTATTTTTATATAATTACTAACTTAATAGATGAAAACTTATTCCCTATTTTAATTTTCATATTTGAACATTGCAAATGTCACCAACCTTTTTCTTTCTTTCTTTCTTTCTTTCTTTCTCTCTCTCTCTCTCTCTCTCTCTCTCTCTCTCTCTCTCTCTCTCTTTCTCTCTTTCTCTCTCTCGTGTATATGTGCACTGCCTCTTAATAGTACTTTTTGTTAAAGAGTGGAAGTGGAGAGAGAAGTGGTGTGGATAAGTGTTAAACATTTTTTCTCAAGTTGGAACTACAATGTTGAATTGTTCCAAGGACATTTTTATTATTGAAAGTTTTAATTAGCTAAAGTAATTATCTAAAAGTAATAAAGTAATTATCTAAAAATAAAAAGAATCCTTTTTCTCTCTTTAGAGGATTAACTTATTGATCATTTTATTTCTTAGCATGACTATATGAAGGAAGAGGAAGGTTTTCCTGAAGATGAGGCGACTGAATCGGAAAAAAACCTTAAGTTTGGTGAAAGAGTTGGATGCCTTTCCGAAGGTACCAGACAGCTATGTAGAGACATCAGCCAGTGGTGGTACAGGTGAGCTTCAGTTCAACATAAAACTCCTTTCTAGGTGCAACTTCTGAGTGATCCAGTCAGAACATACAAAACTGTAGCTGCAGGAAGAACTCCTCAATGAATTGTGCAGTAACTTTGTAATTGATCTGTTCTACTGTCACACGGTGTGCCCTAGTTATATTCTTATTTATATTCTCTATTGAATAATCTCATCCAGTCAATCTATGCATTGAGCAGTACTTATTAAAACATTGCTGAACAAGTGAATCCAACTTTACTTTCTGTTGTTTTTCAGTTATGGTAATTAGCAAGATTATTGTATATAAATAGAATTGAACTTGGAAGAAATTATTTAATGATGTTGAAACTGCCTCAGTCCTATTTTGGTTAAAAATTGATCAATATAGGCATAATAATTCTTATATTTCAAATTACTAAAGAGAGGCAGCATGGAGTAATAAGATCTAATAAGTCTTTGTAACTGGTTGGGATTTAAATCCCACCTCTGCCTCTTCTGAGGTTTATTTTTTTTTATTTTGAGCTATAGGCATGGATGTATTTTTAATTATGAGAACACTTTTCAAATTCGTATTATATAACTTATGCTTTTTTGTATCAATGTTTACATATGTAACACTGTTGTATGTAAAGAAATAAAAAGTTTGTTTTGTAAAATTTTGGCAAATCTTATTGATGCGCTTAAAATTAAAGAAATAAAATGCTATGTTAATAGTATAAGTGTTTATTAATCTTCATTTTTGAGCTCTTTTAGAAAAAATTTAAGCATTGAAAAAACTATAGTATTCATTTAAATATCAATTGTATCAGGGCATACTTTGGTGATTTTAATCTCACTTAAAATAATTTATTGCTGTTTGCTTATATTTTGGATTTTTAAAAATTCTGTTTTTCTTTTTTGTTGGATTTCTCAGTTTCCCTAATAGCGTTTACCACTATGGCTTTATTAACCATAATGGAATTTTCAGTATATCAAGATACATGGATGAAGTATGAATACGAAGTAGACAAGGACTTTTCTAGGTAACAATTCTTTTTCTTCTCAAAATTCCTTTAGATTTGAATTGTTTAACAAATAATATATCTTTTTAAAGAAATCTAAACTTTCATACTTGATATATTTAAATTCTGAAAATAATCTTGAAAAAGTCTGATTCATTGTAAACATTAGGCGACACATTTTAGAATCATTTAAATACTGGTTAAATTTGAAAAGGGGATTTAATATGACTTAATATGCCTTGATCAAAAAGTTTAGGGAAATTTAATAAATTTTTCTTAAATGTTGAGATATTAGAAATTGTTTAAATTTAAAAACTGTTTACTGTTTAGATTTTCAAATACCTTGCTGATCTTTGAGCTGGAAAATTAATCTTCTAAAGAGATTATTTTGCTTACAACTTGATTTTTATATTGAAGCTAAATTTGAAAGTAATGTCACTTTTAAAACTTTGAAAATGTAGTATATTAACTAGGAAACGAAAGATTTTGCTTTTATTTAATCTGTGTTTGAATTGTAAAAAGTCAATTGGAGATAATAGGATTATACTACCAAGATTGTTCTGGATAGGGAGACCTGTGTAGTCCTCAAGTCCAAGCATAGGTCTGTGATTTACTAGCACCCTGTTTTTGGGAAGTTATCTATATCTGCATGTACTTTTGTTTTCTATAAAACAAAGGTAATAATTACAGTGCTTTCCTATGGGATTTATGAGAATTAAGTCAACATTTGTCATTTGCCCTGTGATCTTGGGCCAGCCACACAATGGACTGACTTCTTTTGGGCTGCAGTTTCTTCATCTATAATGAGTATTTTTCTAGATAGCATTAGTTTTTAAGGAATACATTTGTTTTCTTATTTTGTTAGATTTTAACATCAGTGAAGTACTTTCCTTTTTCAAAATGAATTCTTACATAGTCACCACACCAGCATAGTGGAGATGCCCAGCTTCTTGTTTCCTTGACCTCATCCTCTGCTTCCTGCAGCATCTCCTGACTCTAACCCCAGGATTATTTGGGTGTATAGTTTGAACTCTGACAACTTTAAGATTTGATGTAGATCTGAAAATCTAAATACTGTTGAAACCAGATGAAAATGATTAGAGTGAAAAACTTGATGGGAAGCACAGGACAAGACTGATTTTGATTGTACCCATTCTGTTATTCATGGTGCTTATTTAATAATGGTATTTGAAAATGTGTTTGATTTGAGCTGATCATTAGATAGTAAAGCATTGTTTGAGCCCTTTTAAATGGCCATGTAAAACTTAAACCTTCAGATATTTCTTTCTGGTAGTTTGGTTGCACTTTCCCTGAGTCACACAGATCTAGTTTCCAGTATGCCACTTTAATGACTATGTGACCTTCAGCCAGGCATTAAATTTCTCTGACATTGGTGGCTTATCTGCAAAATTGTAGTTATCTACTTTATAGGTCCATTATAAAGAATAAAGATATATTTGTAGGGCCTCAGGCATAATACCTGATGTATAGAATTTGTTTGATAGAGGAAAAAGAGTTGCAATTCCTAACTTGTGATTTTAAAACCTGTATAGTCTTAAAGAAATATTCTTTATAAGATTTATGTAAATAGTTAAGGTTTTTACCTGAGTTGCTCAGTTATTAATGGTAGACCTTCCATTGTTAAATTAAAAGATACTGTGTTAAATAAAACATGTGAAATCAGAAAGACTTCTGGAATAATAGCAAAATAATATTTTTACTTTTTTTGGTTTTCCCCCTTGTCATGGGTCTTCAACCTGGATCCTTGAGCTTTACATGGTCCACACTTTAGCCATCCAGCTGCCTGAGCCACATAGATGCACCCTTTGTCCATAAAAAATTCTATTCCTAGTTCACTGCATATTTTTTAAAATTTGAAATACAAAATTTTCATAAACCAATGGATTTATATTTCTCATTCTGTAGATTAATTTGTAGATACTAAAGTCTACCTTTTTTTTTTTCTTTTAGCAAATTGAGAATCAATATAGATATTACAGTTGCCATGAAGTGTCAGTGTAAGTACACCTTTAATTCAGTGAATCCATGTAGTTTATGGTTCAAATAATTGCCAATAAAAAGTGAAAATCATTGGTTGTATTTTAAATGACAGTTTCCTTTTCTGTGGTGTTATATAATGATGCAAGTTGTTTTTCTCCCTAATGAATATTCTTTAAATTTCTACTCCATAAAGAGATTTCACTTTTACATTAATACAGTTAAAAGAAAATTTTTATGAGAGTTCTAGTTTAGATGTATCTTTCATTTCGTTCTTGCTTTGAATACCAGTATTTATACCCACATTCTGCAAACACATCTTGTTTGACTGCTTGACTTCAACGGCTTTTTTTCTGCTCCTGTGTATTAAAATACAGACCCAAGACTTTTAAGTTACAAGTGATAAATTAGCCTTTTCTGTTTCCTTCATTGATTCATATGATTAAACCAATAGAGGTAGAAAAATGTTAGTATTCAGATAGATCAGGTTTGAATCGGTATTGCTTTAAAAAAAGAGAGAGAATGCTGCTTTATCCAGTCATCTGTTGGTGGGCATTTAGGTAGTTTCCATGTCTTGGCTGTTGTGAACTGTGCTGCTATGAACATTGAGGTGCAGATATTTTTCCTGATTATGGATTTTGTTTCCTCTGAGTATATGATATATTAATGGAATTCTGTGCAGCTGTTAAAAAAGATTAAATTGTTCCCTTTGCAACAGTCTGAATGGAACTGGAGGGAATCTTGTTAAATGAAATAAGTCAGAAAAAGAAAGAAATACAGAATAATAGTGTCACTGTCCTGTGGAATGTGGACTATTATATAATGTGGAATATAATGAAGTGAAACAAATTAACATACAGAGCCCAACATAAATAACGACCCAGGACTGGTTACCGTTAGCGGGATGCGGGAATGGGAGGAAAGAATGGAAAAAGTGGTGGCGAAGGACACTGGAACTTTGATGGCAGAAGTGGGGAGAATTATAGACTGTGTAGCAAGTTCAGTATCCAGAAATGAATTTAGCATTTCTGAAAAAGTTTTTAAAAATGAGGATGCTTTTCCATTAAAGGTATCTTTTGAATTAAATTATTGCTTAAAAAGTAGATTCTTAGGTAGTTCAGACAAAATATTTAAAGTTTAAAATAGTTTTAACCCAATTCAGGAGATAGTTTCTGGAATATTTCATTTTAGAACAACCCTAAATGGCTTTTCCTTTGTTAGTAGTTTTAAGAGGTAGTTTCAACTGAATATATCACATTTTGCCTTATTTTGGGTATTGAAATACCATTCAAATTTTAGCCTTTCAGAACAAACTTTTACTATTTTTGTTTTTTGAAACATTTTTCTAACTGAAGATTTCTCTTAATGTCTAAAAATAATTCTTGCAATTGGTATTTTAAGTCATTTAGTATTTGTGATTATGTTCATGCCAGTTTTTGCAAAGCTCTTCAGTAAAGCTGATGTGTTTTACCATGGGACTTTGAATCATCATTTTTATTGAGCAAGAAGTGAAAAAAAAATCTTTGGAATAATATTCTCCAAAATTATATAATGCTACTGTTCTCACCTTTAGAGAAGTATAGGAAAGTAATTATGCATATTTGTGAGTTTTCTGTTAGTCATCTTAGTTGGTTAGTTTATATCAGTTATAGTTTGTTCTGAGAACAGAATATCAAACTTCTAATTTTTTATGCAGATGTTGGAGCAGATGTATTGGATTTAGCAGAAACAATGGTTGCATCAGCAGATGGTCTAGTGTATGAACCAGTAAGTATGATTCACTTGGTTTTAAAAAAACGATTGACTTTAAGGTATTGTTCCTTTAAGGTATTGTCTGCAGTTTGGATATTTGCTTTTTGTTTTGCTTGAGCTAGTATTTCTATAATCTTTTTTATTTCAAAAGTAATTCATCTTATTTCTAAAAATTTGAGGTGGGGGAAATAATGAAAAGTTACATCTAATACCAAAGCCTTCCGATAACCTTCATTAGCATTTTGGATAAGCACTAAAAAGTCTGTTTATTATCTTAATTTATATTTTTTGTTAATGCTTCCTTATAGCTTCCTTTTCCTGTAATTGCTACAGTGATGACATTTTCTTCTTTTCCTCTAATGATCTGGAAATTCTGTTTGTGTTTGTGTTCTAGTATTCTATTTTCATACAAAATTGAAGGCTTTAAAATTTTTTGAACTATATTTTTCTTATAATCGAGAATGAAGGTGAATTAAAAGAAATTTCATGTGCATTTACTTCTTTGTCTCTCTTTTACACCTCCATTTCCCAAAGCTGGTGAAATACAATCTTTTATACTTTTTATAGCACAAATTCTGTATAACACTTGATCCATCAGAGAACGCCGTTGCATTAAAGGGCAGGTGTCACTTTGCAGGTGCTAAAAAGGCGCAGTCTGATCTGAACCTGAAAAAGCTTTAGGGAGCAGCACATGGGACTCCATCTACTTTGAGTTACTGACTGCTCTGGTGGCAGTGTGCCACTTATGTTTCATCTTGAGTTTTTTGTTTATCTTCGTGAACGCTTCTTCAAGCCAAATTGCAAAGGGAAGACTAAGGGTGATGGAGGAGGATTAGAAAAATGTGTGGAGGACCAAAAATGGTGTCCCTAAATCAGTTCAGATTATGAATTATTTTTAGCCTATAGCTGCAAAATGTACATATGCATTTGGATACTAGCACCTTTTACATAGAAAAATCGACAGAAAAATAACTTTGTTACTGCCACTCTGAACCCCTCCACTTTCTGACTACCGTTTTGCAAGTCAAAAAATTGACTTCATAGTTATTTTGTATGAGTTTGGTATCTTAAAAAAAATCAGGTGCTATATTAAAGCATACTCAGTTTTAATCTTAAAATTTAGAGCTAGATGATTATTTTTACTTCATATTTGCATTAAATTTCATACTATTTTTTAAGAATAATTATTCAGCTTTAACTATGTTTTATTGCTTTTGCTTTCCATCACTGTTTTTTTTGTTTGTTTTGTGGAGGGACGTTCTGAGTTTGTTTGTAAGTAAAATGGCAGGTTCTGTTTTATGGTCTCCAGCATGACTGTCTTTTCTTCATATATGTAAGGTTAGCCGAGGATATAGATTTTTTTACCTTATGATATTTTGCACTCAGAACTAATAGGCATTACTTCATTCTCTTCCAGCACAATTATTTTCTCTTTCATAGGTAAGGACTTACTTTATGTGCTTGAGTGCTTTTATTATTTTTGAGATCAAGTGTTTATTTTATGTATGCAAGTGTAGACCCCCTGTAGTTTTTTCTGGTTCTTGGTGATCTTAATGATCTTAATTTTTAAGTCTTTTCTTGTTTGTTTGCTTTAGTGATAGTTAAAGTAGTGTTTTCACTTTTGCTTTTAAAAATTCTTATCATATGATGTTGAATTTCATAGTCGTCCTCAAAGTCTTTATCAGTTCTTACATGAGATAACATATTTTAAACTTTGCTTCAGAGTTCCAGCAGATTATCTTGATGCTACAGGATTAATTTTCTTTCCATTGTCTTCATTACATTTTAAAATTCCATAATTGTATATTCCATCCTATATCTTAGATCTATTTGTTTTCTTTCTTTGTGATCCTAAAACTTATTGAGAATATAATTAGAAAAACAACACTTTTCTTCTTATTTTTAGGAATGGTACTGTAGAGAAAAATTAAACTTAGTATCTCAGGTACATCACTTCTTTCACATTTTTACATTGCAGTCATGTGCTGCGTAATGTGGCTGACTGCTGTATGATAGGTGGTCCCAAAATTCCTATAGCCCTCATAAAGTCAGTGTTTACGCTGACAGCACTCTTATGCAACTGGTGTATACTGTGTCTCTTAATAGCGTCATTTTCCCCTGAGCTTGATTTAATTTCTTGGTGTATTGAAAGCAAGGAGATTAACAAATATTAGAGAAGGTCTATATCAGGTATGGAGAAAATAATGACCTGTATTGAAGACCAGATCTGGAAGCATATATTTCTCAGCACCATAACCATCACCACCAAAGTGAAAAGTTTGTAACCACTAAAGAAAAGACTGAACCCTGGCTCTGATAGTGAATTTGTTGCTAGCTGAGTAGTTTAAACAAGTCAAAGATCGTTCATTACTTAATGGGAGAGTGAGTGGTAAGTCTGCGAGTGCTGGTATAAAGGCAACTGTATATTTTATAGAGACTCTAGATAAGCTGATTATGGAGGAAAGTTACTTGCCAGAGCAGATCTTCAATGTGGGTGAAACTTGCTGTTCTGGAAAAAAAGATGGCTGAAAGTGTTTTCTACCTAAAGAGACCAAATCAGTGTCAGGTTTCAAGGCATTTAAGGACAGGACAGTCTTGCTTGGGGATGAGTTGCAGTCTCCCAATTAACATGTGATCTAGCAGTGAGTGCCCCAACCCTTGAAGCACCTCAGTAAGCCACACTCCTTGTGCGCTATAGGAGCTGTTAGAAGAGTCTTCCTTTTATTGGCAGTCTTCATCCCAGTATCAAAGCAGTGTTTTCTCACTTCAAACATGATGTCTTTGATCTAACCATGATGGAAGAAGACACTCAGGAGCTTTTTCATAACTTTGTCATAACTTCACAGGATTTGTGAAAGTTGCCATGTACTCTATGACATTTGCCCAGTGATAAAGCTGACCGATGATGCATTTCTTAGAATGTATACCCGCCATTAAGTGGTGCACAATTATGTGTGTATACATAAACATGCCTCTTTATCTTTAGGAAAAGAAAGTAAATGGCCTAGTGAGAGTTAAAATAGCCTCTTGAGTTGTGTGAATGTTAGTTCCTATTTTTGCCCACCCCACAATGTGTTTTGCCTCAGAGCTAGATGAAAAAAAGGGTCTGTCGTTTAGGTGTACTATGTTTCTTCTAAGTCAAAGAGAGCTTCAGTGCTTCTGAGAAAAAAGAGGACGTGATGGCAGAGTGATTGCTCATGGTACCCCAAATTTTCTTTTCTGTGTTTGTTTTATAGACTAACTTTACTAAGGTAGCTCCTTTGTCTGGTGAGATTTGTTCTAAGTAGCAGCCTGTGTGGCAGGGTTCTTACTTACTTTAGAAATCCTGTCAGGCCTTATTTGAGCCAGGAATCACCCTGCTGTGGAGTGCGATCACCATGTGGTCTCTAGCACTTGACAGAACCCCTAGAAGTGTCCCTAGCATGGAGATTGGCTCTTCTTCAAGTTTATTATCTGTTATCCAGTTTGCTGTGTTGCTCTGAAACCCTTTTATTTGTTGCCTGCGTGGACTCTTGTCCCATGAAGTAAATTATGTGTTGGTCTCACTTCTCTATTTAGTTCCCCTTTTTTGCTGTCTTATGTATATTCTTAAAAATTTCTAGCCTCTGGGTGCTAATTTAAAACAACTTAAAATAATAATATAGATGTGCCCTCATTTTTATGTTTTGTTGGACATTGTGAAAATTTGGTTTTGAGGAGAAAATAGTCTGAATATGAAAAACTTAACCCCAATAACATTACTAGTATCAAATCATGATCACATAATATGATAGTTATGTTTTGCTATTTTCTATAAATGTGGCAAAAGGAGGAATCTGCAGCTGGTTTTATATAGCAAGCCTTATTTTCAGTGATTTTGAAAAAAAAAAGAAGCTTTAAATTTTCATGCTCCTTGCTCATAAGCAAAAAAGAAAACAATTATGGCTGAAATTGTTATGAAAGTTAAGTAAAATAATGAATTAAATAACACAGTGCCTTGCTTGAAGTAGGGTTTTCACTAGTTTCTCTACTCCCTGTGCTCTGCACTATACGAACCTGTTTGCTAATGTCAAAGAAGAATTATGTCATCCACGCTGTGATGCTTTTGTTTACAAGCTAACTGGGGAGCAGTTGCAAGCAGCCTCATCTGTTTGTCATGATGTGTTTTGCAGATGTAGCACTTTCCTTAGGTGCCATGGTGTGAAAAGACTGGGAAGCATGCTATAAACATGTTTAGGAGGAGGAACAATTTAAGTAATTTCAGTGTGACCAGATGTGGGTCAGTTTCACCTGGAGTATATGATGTAGAATTTAGATAGATGTGGGGTCCATAGTTTCAGGTGAGGAAGATTCTATGTTGGTTTAATTAATTTACCAAAGGCTCAGAGGGAGAACTTTTTAAAATGTGAGGGATTCTTCTACTTGATCAGAGGACAAGGCTGTATAAGGAGAAAGTAGTAGATTAAGGCTTGATTACATAGAGGGGTAATTAATAAGATCATTAAAATAAAAAGTAGAATGTTTTACTATGAGTTGCCTTCATAAAAGTCAAAAGTCAACTTTTTGTTAAGGAATTAAATTGTGGATATTGCCGGAAGCCATGAAAATCTTGCATATGTCCCTCTGATTTTATAAGTAACCAAATCTGATTTTGAATTGTTGAAGATAATATGTAGGTAAAATTTCTTGAATTACCCTTCACTGATTAATACATTTGAGAATGACAATGCCATTTCAGAACTTGTTGATTTCATCATCATATTTTCCCAGTAAAAATACAGACTTTGGCAGTATTAATATTATACTTAAGCTTTGTGTCTTGTCTTTGTATGCTATCATTGTTTAGATGATATTATTGTATATGTGACAGATTCCTAATTTGTATCCGCTTCTATAAATGTAGATTAACTGTAACAGAAAAATATTTGCAATTAGTAAAACTTTCTTTATAGATTTTTTTTGAGTAAAACTAATAGTATATATATTTAAATTTTCTAGATGACATAGAATGTAGATCAACTTTTATGGATCAGCTATAGTTTATTTAAATGTAAATCATTAATACTTGTTTGTAATGACATTTCTTGCTCAAAATTATTTTAAATTATGATAAAATGGCAAGAAAAATGGTAGTTATTATGTTTTTCTGTGTTTCAGGTAATTTTTGATCTTTCGCCACAGCAAAAAGAATGGCAGAGGTAATATGTGAACAAAATATTCTAGATCCCTGTTGTAAATCATGTTTTATCTAGTTTGCCTAGTAGGAATTACATGTAAAATAGCCTATTTCTCTAGATGACATGGGCAGAATATAGTATATCTCTAGCATATATATCAGATCTTGGGGAATTCATGTATCATTTTTTTCTCTAGTGCACTTTGAATACTAAATGAATTTTAGTTTTCATTAAAAATTTTATTGTTTCAAAATCTTTGGGAGTAATATATGTCCATTGTTTAAACTTAAATTTGCCTTTTTCTCCTCCCTCCACCTCCCCCTTGGGCTCAAGACTTCATCTGATTTAAGATTATTACAAAAGGAAGAGTTTAATCCACTTTATTTTAGTCTCAGTATATTTCAAAAACCTTTCTCTTTTAATTTCTACCATTTTAGGAGATTTTAAAATGAAATTTGAAATCAAATGTAGTTGAACAAAAGAACTGAATTTTAGGTGTCTCTGAGTTTTGAGTACTTTTAATAAAAAGTTACCCAGATACAAAATGCATTACTTTAACCCAGAAAATTATAGTGGGAAGTCTACTTTCACTTGGAATTCTATTCAGTTCTCAAGACTAGTAATAAGCGGGAACTGAGATTTGTTATTATTATTAAATGTTAGACTTTAGAAAATGATGGTTGAGATTTCTATGCATGTATCTTCATGAAATATTTCATATTGCATTTTTATTGGTATATATGAGGCAGAAGTCACGCGCGTGTGTGCGCGCACGCGTGCGCGCGCACACACACACACAGTTTGGCGTCATCAAACTTTTTTCTCGCTGCTCAACCAAAAGTTGAACTGTAGGAATACAAGATATACAAAAATATATAGCTTTCAATTTTTGCTAGCTTTGAATCAAAAGATTATAAGTGTTTAGACATACGTCTAAGGATTGATTCTGGCTTCTTGAAGTTTCCTAGATTAAATTCTGATTCTAAACAAATAGCCTTGATCCTTGAGTGGACTAGAGATACTAAGGGCCTAACATTTTCCTGAATCTTATCCACCAAACTTCTTTGCATTCAGAATTTGCTAAAAGAAATTTGTTTTCTCTCAATTGACTTTCTGCTTTCTTAAAATATTTAGGATCCTGATTCATCTCCCCTTCTGTAGCCCTGGACATGGCCTTTCTCGTTTCTACTTTTTGTTTCTAGATTTAAGATTTATTCTATACTTGGTGCACCCAGGTGGAGTAGTGGTTGGGTGCAATCCACATACATCCCAAGGACCTGGCAGGAAGAACCAAGATTAACAACTAAATAAAATTCTTCTTCCTTCTCTCCCTGCCTGCCTACCTGCCTCTGCTTGTGTTCATTTTTTGCCTGCACCTTTGTACCTTTCCTTAAAAAAAAAGATTCTGAAATAAATTTACAGTATATAAATGATTTTTTTTTAAATAGGCCTGTTTTACAAGTTTTCTTAGTGATTAGTTCTTAAGTATTTTATGTCCCATGTATACTTCTAGAAAATGATTATTTTATCAATATGGTGAGATGTTAAATATTAGCATATTAACATTTGCTTCCCTTTTCTGCGTGTTTTTATTTAGAATAGTTTTAAGTTCACAGCAAAATTGAGCGAAAATGCAGAGTTGCCAAATACCCCCTGCACACATCCCCCTCACACAACATGTATAACCATTATAAACATTGGATACATTGTTACAATCTCTGAATATACATAGACACATCGTTATCACCCCAAGTCCATAGATTTTATTTGGGTTTACTCTTGGTGTTGCAAATTCTATAGTTTTGACTAATGTACAATGACATGTATCTACCATGAAAATATTTATGGGGTAGTTTCACTGTCCTAAAATTTCTGTCTTTCATCTCTTTTCTTTCCTCCCATATGTGTACAATTTTTATACTTGCTGATTTTGAACTTCAGTACAGATAACTGGGGATAGAGGTTATTTAAACATACAGATTTAAAGGCTAGGTTTATATCTAAAGATAAAAGATTTTTTCTGAAAATGGTAGAAGATAAGATGGCCCAATGGAAAAAGTGCTAGAAAAAAAGCTTTTTATACTGTTGTTTAAAATAAATAATTTCATATGTTACTGTGAACATAAGAATTTTGTAAAAAAAAAAAAAAAATTCAGGAAACAAATTTGTTCTTTCTGGCTAGGTTTTCTTAAAAAGAAAATCTAATTCTGGGGCCTCAATTGGATACTTTTTTAGCTATAGTACTGTGCTTTGTTTGCTAATATTAAAGCAAAGGTAGAGTATACTATGTTGTTAAGAATGGCCTTGTCACAGAATCAAGATCAGCTTTCTTTGGAAAAGGGACACCAAGTGATGTTAATTGGCACTGGGGCCTGATTTATATTAGGAATTGTATAAGGGTTTATACCCCAGTAATCTCCCACTTTAAACCTATCCAATTTGTTGTTCCTATTTGTCTTACTCTTTATATCTATAATGCTTAATATTTGTGCCTGACAAAAAGTAAGAATTTTGTAACTACATGCAAGAAAGATGAATTTAGATACTCAGTGGGCAGATGATCCTTCCAGATGATCCCTATGAATGTTCACAATTGATCAGCAGGCTTAAAGAGCCCAGCTCATAGACCTCTAACTATTGCACCTCACTTCCTCCTTTAAGGAAATGACCAAAGAAGACTTGATACTTTATTCTAAAACAAAGACCTTTATAATAAATGGATATCTTAGCTATGTCAGCTAACCATTGTCGTTTAATGTGTTTGCTTTCTCTGTGTACCTACTGTATTTCCAAATTGTTGCTTGTTGTTTTCTACTTAGGATGCTACAGCTGATTCAAAGTAGACTGCAAGAAGAACATTCACTTCAAGATGTGATATTTAAAAGTGCTTTTAAAAGTACATCAACAGCACTTCCACCGAGGTAATGTTTAATGTTTATTTATTATGAATAGACTTAATTGATGAGTTGACTTAATTTTACTGTGTTAGTCCTCTGAATCTCATTTTTCTTCTGCTTGTTCTAACTATTCATATTTTTGTTCTTGTCTCTTCCTCCCCACTATTTGCTGTCTTACTCTTTTTACGTGGGGTTTCTTTATGCTTTATAGAGCGTCCTTTAATAATTTTTGCAAAGCTGATTTTGTGGTGGTGAATTCGTTTAACTTTGCTTATCAGAAAAGCTTTTTATCATTCCTTCAATTCTAAATGGTAATCTCGCAGGGTATAGTTGAGGGTATAGAACAGCCTTTTCTTTCAGCACTTGGAATATATAATGCCATCCCCTTCTGGCCTGAGAAGTTTCCGTTGAGAAATCCTAATAATCTTATAGGGGTTCGTTTGTATGTGACATGTTTTTCTCTGACTGCTTTTAAGATTCTTTACCTTGTATTTTTGACATTTTGATGGCAGTGTGTCTAGTTGTAGTTTTGTTTGGGTTTCTTTTATTAAGGACTCTTTGAGCTTCCTGGGTTTGGAGGCTTGCTTCATTCTTCAGGTTTAGGAAGTTCTCATTATGTTTTCAAATGTAGTTTCTGCCCCTCTTTCTCTCTCTTCTCCTTCTGGGACCCCTGTGATATGAATATTGTTCCTTTTGATGTTATCCCTAAGGTCTTGAATGCTGTCTTCCTTTGTTTGCATTTTTTTCCCCAGTTTCTATTGGCTTGCTTGAGTTCCTCTGCCCTGTCTTCCAGATTGCTAATTCTGTTGGAAGTTTCATCCATCCTATTATTGAGTCCCTCTGTTGAGTTCTTTAATTCAGCTGTTGTATTTATTTATTTTATATCTTGCTTCATTTCTTGTCTTTCTTTTGTGATGTTCTCCTTTAATTCCTCTTTTGTTTTCTGGATTCCCATGTTAATCACTGTTAACCTAGATTCATCTTCAGATAGTTTGCATACATCTGTTATATTCAGATTTTCCCTTGGGTTTTTGATTGAATCCATCTTTCACGTATTTCACTGTGCTTTAGCTCTTTTTGGCATTCTGTTTATATTTCTGTGGGTTTGAATTCCTTACAGTGATGGTGTTGTGTAGGGTGATCACCTTGCTGCTGGCAGGTGATTGGTAATATTGCTGCAGTTCCATCTCTACCCACAGGGTGGCACTAGTGGGTAATTTTGAGGTTTAGTACCTTCAGGGAGACTACCTTCTTTCTTTAATCCTAGGGGTGGGATATCTGGTGGGCAGAGCCTGAGACTCAGGTGAAAAATGCTGGTGGGGGTGGGGGAATTTCCCTAGCTACCTTCCAGTTATGGCAGCACCCTGTGTAATTCACTGCATGGGCTCAGTACCTGGAGCTCTGGCTCTCCTTCTGCCCTGCGCCAAGACAGTCTCCCCTGCCTCTGTGTCCGGGCCCTTCTGGGTAGGCTCTTTGCTGCTTCTCCAGTGGCCCTCCAGACAGTTTGCTTCCTTTTGCCACATCTCCTATCCTGAGTCCCAAATCTGCGGTTTAGCTGTGGACTTGGACGTTTTCACCTACTCCTTGTCACGAAATCCTCTCCGTCTCTGCAGCCTCTGTATCTACCTTTCCTCGGTATTTATTTCTGGAGGATAGGTGAATTCCTTAGTTGCTTTGTGGGGAGGCTCCGAATCTCACTCCTACCAGGAGTTGCTGTCTTCTCTGCACTGTCTCTCATTTTTCTTAAGAGAAAATTTAATTGTTCTATATGATGAAGACATGCTTTAACTCAGAATTTTTGCTTGTGATATTGATCAGGATTATCACAAATAGTACTTCTCTTTTGTTCAATTTCAAATGTGTGTATATGATATTTCCATGTAAAATTGTATTCTGTTGTTATGAGGATGAAAAGATTTTAATTAGGAATTTTGTGTCTTTGTTTCACTTTTGTTCTCTTCTATAGATTAGAATAGCTGATTATATGTAGAAACTGTAATTTCATTCATGAAAGCGATCATTTACATTTAAAACTATACAGAGATTTTAAGTATGCTTAGGAAAAAATGTCATTCTTTATTTACACTTACATGACATGTGCTTCCCTCATCTCATTTTCATTCCCCCTGTCCTCTTGATATCAGAAATAATTGATGAAGGTTTTTTATGACTATTTGTCTTTATTCTCTCATTGGGCATAGATCTCTGGTTTGATTTGAAGAACCATGAGATTTTAGGCTTGTATTAATGTAAAATTAAAATTATGTAAGTTTTTACCATTTTGTACATGATTTACCATTTTGTATGATTTTTTATAAACGCTTAGGCTTCAGAAAATTGCTATTCTGCTTTTGACATTTAGAACAAGTTCTAAAAATTGATCTTTAGTGATTTTTTCACTGCAAAATTTTCTCACTATGAAATGGTATTGAATGTGCTGTAACTAATCTTAACACATCTTGTTGTGACAGGGAAGATGATTCCTCACAACCTCCAGATGCATGCAGAATCCGTGGTCATCTGTATGTCAATAAAGTAGCAGGGAATTTTCACATAACTGTGGGCAAGTATGTTCTTTTCACTTACTGAAAATACTTTAGACAAGTTTGTAGCTTGGTTAAAAGTAGATTCTTTGCAAATGAAAAAAAATATAAATACTAAAGGACTGCTTAAAAGTTTATGTGTGTCTATTTTTTGATATCCTGAGACAGGTATTTGAGCTTCAGTCCCATGAGTTAGAACACGATTACCTTTAAAATCTACTTTAAACCAAAACAGAACAGTCATGCCGTATGTTATATATTAAGTAAATGAACCGTAAGTAAATGTGAACTAAGACCTTCTTCTAACTTTTAGCAGCCAGGAAGCTATTACCTAGGTGCATCATTAATTCGTTCACTTTGATGGATGACATTCGTTTCTTGGTTTTTTTTATTTCTCCTTTTTTCTTTTGTCTCTTGGTAGTCTTCATCAAAATATAGCTCCTAAAATTCTATAATTAAAGAAAACTATCAAATCACCTACTTTAATGAGCAGCATTCAGCACAAAAACTGCTGTATAAACATTTGGTAAATTTCTGAATGAAAATACATTGTCTGATTCTCTTTTCCTCCTCTCTTTTCCCTTCCTCCTTCTGTTTTAAAAATGAGTTTTTCTTATGTTGCTGACATTTTAAGAGTATCTAGACTTTAGACAGTAAATTGCACTAATAGTTATTTAATTGTAGTTGTATTGAAGCCATAAAGAAGTCTGACTGATAAGAAACTATGTAACAAAATACTTGACAACTCTGTAAGTCTACACTGACTTTATGGAGGAAAACCTTTGATCACTAGTGGATGATTAAACTTTTCTACCTAAGAAGAGAAGGACTGTGGCTAAAGCCATACAGCAGGAAAGAGCAGGGCTGGAGGTTGGTTTGTAGAGAGAGATAGCATTAAACTTTCATACAAAATTATTTCAGTGTTTCTAGTGATCAGATCACACATTGCCTTTGTCTTTGTTCTGATTTTACTTTTCTCTCCATGTGGTAATTCATACCATCAATGAGAGAAGCCAAGTAGAAAAGCATTTGGTTTGTATCTTTTCATTATCTCTGGGATATCCTATGAACCCACTTCTAATTTTTTGGTGTTAGAGTCATTAAGTTCAATATTAATCTTTTTGAAAGTCTCATATTACCTCATAGGCATAATGTCATTCTCAACTGTAATATAGAGGAGAACTAAAAAGAACATGATGTATAACATAATATGCATTTCAGTATACATTGAGCATTTGGTACCTTTTGTAGAATCCTTAGGTATACTGCAGTTGAGATGCATACTGAAATACACATCTTGGCCACTCAAACATGAGTGGAATTTCTACTGATGAGATGATATTCTGAAGTAGTGAACATCTCTTTGTAATACTATTTAAAAAACAAAGTATAACCTTCCCTGTTTTCTAGGAAATGTAGTATAGAAACCATAATGAAGTACTTTTGTACATAAGAGAGTTTAGTTCTAGGCTCAGACCATTCTGCATAGATTTTTCACATCTGGAGATGCCACTTAGACATTTGGAAGTCATGCATGAGGTGGGATGATATCTTCTCCTATGGGATTGCACCAGTAGCCACTCCTCTCCTATGGTTTTAACAACCTTAACACTACCCCTACACTGCCATCCTCTTTGCAAAATAACTTTTCCTTCACTGCAAATCTTGTGGACTAGATTCCTATCTGATGGGATACAAAATATAGTATGCCAAAGAAAAGCAGTAGGTAAATTCTGAATATTCGGCCTTTCTACAAAGAGTTTAACAAGTGTCAGAGAAGTACAGACACTTGCAGGGTGATTTTAGTTTGATTTTTAGCTTTAATTTTTGAGGGAAGATGTTTATGCTATTATTTCCTAAGTGTTTGACAATGTCTTTTAACCAGAAGATAGAAGGAAATAAAATTTTAAATGGTTCTCTGCATCTCAGAATAAAATTCTGAGTGTTGAAGACCACTGAAGTAAGATACAATACTTAGATTATTCAGAAAAATTCATCTCTCCAAATTTGTTGAAAACCAATGGCAGGGATACTGTCAGGGTTTTGGTATCTGGGGACAGGAAAACTTAGGATAGCCAACTTTCTTGTCAGTGTTGAGATTGCGGTAACAGACTTCATCCTGAGTACAGGGCACTTGACCAGAGTAAAGTACCAATCCTTCTAAGGTACAGAGAGTCATTGTCATAGGTTTTAGTGTCCTTTATGTTGCAGGCTGATGTTCCCTGTTTTAACACTGCCTTCCAAGTACCTTATAGAACAAATGAAATGTTTAGACCTGATTTAGGCATATTCTAAAACCCAGCAGTGATGTTTCCAAATAAGAAAAGTGAGTGTTTTATGGAAAGTTGTTAGCTTTCATCTGTATTTTCAGTTGGTAACTAAGTAAAGCAGAAATGAAAGACCGTTTAAGGAAATCTGTGTGATACTTTGAAAGTTGTTTGTTTGTTTTTTTAACTATGAACACTGAAGACTATTAAAAGATTAGGTTAAATTTGAGAGATAACTGTATATAGCAGCACAGAGTCTAAGATTTATTGCAGGAGTGGCAAACAACTACCTGCTGACCACATCTAGCCTACCACCTGCTTTTGTGTGACCCACGAACTTGGAATAGTTTTTATATTCTTAAATGTTTGCAAAGAAATAAAAAAAGGAATAATGCAACATGGGAAAATATGAAATCCTGATTCTAGTGTTCAAAGTTCTACTGGCAGAAAGTGGCGCTCTCTTGTTTTTGGCTGCTTTGACACCACCGCAGTCCGCAGTGACACCGCAGAGTGGAGTCACACTCCTCCTGCTGTTTGGGGCGTTCCACGTTGGTGAGCTAGAGCTTGACAGCATTATATATGCCATGCGTTTTGCTGTGTGTAATACTGCACTTTAAGTGTTGTATTACTATGTGAAAAAAAAGCAATATGGACTTCAAATGTTCTTTTAAGGCTTACCCTTTTTTAAAATCAAATTTGATCAGAATCTTGTGCTTATTTATGTAGTGACACTGTAGCCATGGTAACAGAATACAATTTGTGTCAGTAACACCAGACCATGCACTCATACCACATTTCTAGCTCACAGAAAGCAATGGTTAGACAAAGTAGAAAATTTTAAATGAAATATATACACACAGGAGATTTCATTAAAAAAAATGAATACAAGAGTGCAATCAAAATGAATTTACAAGTGATTCATTGGTTTGCCAAGTAAGGAATGCTACTTACTTTTAAGTTAATGAAGTAGTTTGATTGTACCAGCCAAAGAAATGTATCCAGGAAATGTGCATAATTAACTTTCAAAGAGAAGAGTGTTCATTCTAACTGCTGAGGACATTGAGAGCAGGACTCAGTGATTAGTTCCTTCACTCTAAATAAGTGGACAGAAGTTACCAGTACTGCTGGTTATTTATATGAGGAGTCCATGGAAACTTAATGAAGAATTAATGTCCATGAACACATTTTTGTATGAATGGCAAGACCATTTTTAAAGAAATTCAAAGAACATTAGTGTGTTGTCACTGATGGTGGTGAAATTATATATGGAGCAGAAAATGACTGATGTGACTAAATCTTTAAGGCTTGTGAAAATGTAAGGTGTTTAAGACCTGTGGTTATCCATCGTGTCATCAGCAGCACTTTGTAGAAAATATTTACGTCTCTTGTATTATTGAATTGTAGTGTTTATGATGAACTTTGTTTGCTCTGTGAACTTAAATTAAACATTGTTGTTTTTGTGCATGTTTGTCTTCAGTAAAAGCTGAATATTCCAACTTGCCCCTCTTGGCAGGAGTTTCAGTTTAGCAGTGATAATATTTTATTGTAATTTTTTTTTTTCTTTTTAATCTCAGGACTGAGATTCAAACTTTTCTGAATGAGATAACTTAGCTATTATGGTTTTGATAGTTTGGAAATTGTTCATGCAGACTTGATAATTTTTTTAATCATTTTAACCCAATAAATTATAAGGAAAATGCTTTGTATGCATATATATTATATAAACTTGTGTATGAAACTTAAATTGTGGTAAAATCATTTTGATAAGTGGTTTTCCACCCTTTCTATGCTCTCACAACCCATACTGTCAAAAGTTAAAATAAGAAACTAGGTCTCAGTATATTCCAGAATTTTCAGACCCTGATGCAAGTACAAAGGAAATTCCCATGTTTTGAGTCATTTAGCTGTGAATTGAGGAAATGCTACCTTAACTAAAAAAAGGAAGTGATCAAGCTGCAATGTAATGACATGCTGAGAAGCAAATGCCGAAAGAAAATCAAATTGAATTCTTTCTGTAAATGCATCCAGATAGTGAATGTGTTCACTTAAAACATATGCTCATGATGAATATTTTCAAAGGTGAAATTGTAAAATTTCATTATAGATCATCATTAACAGTAAGCATTTATAGTCACTTTTCAAAATGGAGATATTTTAACTCTGAATTCCAATTAAACAAAATGTTTCTCCTGGCAAAAATATCTGTATGACAAAAAAACCCTCAATTATTACTTATAGTTTTAATTTCATTAATAAAAAGCTTGTGAAAATTTGTTTTCTCTTACATAACTAAGTACATAATATCTTCAATTTTGCATCTTGACCCCAGTGCCAGAAATAACTACTATCTATATCTTGAGAGAAAATATTTGCCTGCCCTTAGTTTATTGCAGGATGAGATAAGTAGACTCCTCTACTGACATCGTAGATCATGTAGATTTTTATGTTATTTTATATGCATTAAGAAAATAATGTAATTTAAGAACTCCCCCACCCCCATTTTACATATTTAAATGTTATTATTTTAATCTTTTCTTCCTTTTTTCAGGGCAATCCCACATCCCCGAGGTCATGCACACTTGGCAGCACTTGTCAACCATGACTGTAAGCAGCTTCTTTTTTCAGTGAAGATGTCCTTGAAAAATAAGTGTGTTTTTGGCGCACCCTGATAGCTCAGGCATTTAGTCTGTGGCTCTGGCATGGTCATGTGAAGTCCAAGGACCTAGGGTTGCTACCCAAGGCCGGGGTGAACCACCAAAATGAACAACTAAATAAATTTAGCAAATGCTTCTTTTTCTCTCTTTCTTCCTACCTGACTGCCTTCTTACTTGCCTTCATTTGTCTACTTCCTCCCTCTTTAAAAAAAAAGGTGTTTTTAAAATTAAAAAAAGTAATTTAAGTGTAGGTACAAGATAGAGCAGCTTGAAAATAGATATTCAAAAGAGAAAAAAAATGATCAAATTGATCTTGCGGTTAAGCTCCCTGTCTTTCTACTTAGTCATAGCTCATAAGTTGGTGAGGGCAGGGAGGAAGGCCTGGTGTGCTGCTTTTCTTTTTTTTAAATCACTTTGGACATGTTTCTGCTCATTTGCATGAATAATGAAGAGAATTGATTTGAAATTATTTCAATATGTAAATCTAATAATAGATGTAGACACATGCACATAGAAAATATTCAAGTTTCACATAATGATTATCCTAAAACTTCAATTTTAAAATCTGCTTTAAGGATGAAAAACAAGAATAAAGTCTGTAAAAACTCTGTTGGGTCACATTTAGCAAAGGCGTATATTAAAAATATAACTGATCAATTTCATATTTGGCTATGTGGATATCATCCCAGATTTTCTGTCAGCACACTGCTTATACTATATGATGATTTGGGACCAAGAAAGACTTAACTTTTTTTGCTTAAGGATTAGATATCTTATTTCTTAAAAGTTTATATATATGTAATTGTGAAATTTGAGCTATGACACTTTATCAGAGTTTATTTACCCTTTTACATTTAATTCCCGTAATTTTATAAGCATTTTTTCCAAAATAATATGGTTTTGTTATTATACCTGAGATTTTTAGTGTTTTCATTTGAGAACACTAATGAATGTGAATATATCTGTAAGATGTAGTTTTGAATACTGAAATTTTTCTACATACTTAATTGGTTTAATTTTTGCCTCTCAGCTTACAACTTTTCTCACAGAATAGATCATTTGTCGTTTGGAGAACTTGTACCAGGAATTATTAATCCTTTAGATGGAACGGAAAAAATTGCTGTGGATCGTAAGTATTTAATAATTATGGTTGGGATTTGCATTTTGGCAATTTTTTTTATAACTTTAATTTCAGTACTTTTTTAATAATCTTCCTAGCCCCTTTGTAACAGGTAAACAGATAAATCTTTATAGAGTGGTTAAAATGTTTAATAATCTCTAAGTGGGTATATCTGTGGGAATAATTGATTTCACTAGTGGATTTTTGAATGTTAACAGTGGACCATAAAACAGGAAATTGGAGTTAAAAGTAGGCAGGAGGAGAATTTAAAGCTCTAAATCTAGGAAAGGTTAATATGCTCATAGGCCATAACAGCTTTTCCTCATTTTGCCAAGAGAGCAAGAACAAAAGAAACTTTCATTACAGGAAGAATTTTCTTCTTTGTATAGGCTCAATGTTCTAAAATACACATTTACCATTTTAGAAACCTCTCTGGAGAATGTTATAAACATCAGAAACCTAGAGTTATTCCAGGATGGTCTGGATATTAACATAGTAAGAAGTGGTATGTTACAGTACAGACACTTTTATTAATGGATAGATTGTTGTCTTAATTTTGTAGCGAGTCATCTACCTCCTGTCCCCTGAAGGTTTTCATTGCTTTTCCTCTGCTTAGTCATATTGTCCAATGCGAGGACCTTTTGAGGACTTTTAAAGCTGAGCTTTTGTGCTCCGAGGAATTTTAACCTTTGCAAAGTGAATTTAAGATTTTGTTCATTAATTCAAGTAGATTTGTAAATATTCTTTTCAGTATCCTATTCTTTTAGCCTAGTGTTATAATATGATACATAAAAGATATTTTATTTAGAATATTTACACATGGGAATTTTTCATCTGTATGGGAATTATTCACTGATGGAAATTTGTGCTGAATTTGGAAATGTGTTAGTGGAAACTTGCTGATAACATAAGCTTTATTCATTCTGTGTCCTCTCATCTTTCAGTATATGTTCATTTTATACCAAATTTAAATCTATTTGTTCCTAAATTCAGAAAGACTAAGAAGTCTTTAGAATTGCATTATAAAATACAACTAGTGGTTATTTGAAACTTTAAAGCAGGTACACGCTTCTCCTTTGCAATTTGTATATGCGCATTTTTCAGAAAAAAAAACAGCACTACATGTCTGTTGTGTTCAGGTTAACCCCCCCTTCCTTTATGTTCTCAGAAGTTTTAAGGCAGTTATTCAGCAGTGACAGCCTTAACTGGTATACAGATATGAACAGACCTACAACCTATGGAACAATCTGACTTATACAAAACAGCATTCAATAGCATTTCCCCCAGCCTGGACATTAAGTTACCTAATGAACTGTAGCCTTTTCCTGAATAAACATTAGTTGAACACTTTAGTAGCACTATGGCCAAAATGTAAAAGGGTTCTAAGTAAAAGGTTTCTAATTTTTCCCATTACGTTTCTTTGACCCTTGCCGATTAATACTCACGCATTGATGCTTTATGCCTCATACAGAAAAAGTATGAGATTCCTTCATCCTTCATTTACCCCCAAGTTTAATTTCTTCACCCACAGGAACAGCATGGGTCATTGTCTCACTCCTTTCAGTTGCATCTTTTTTTCATAAATACTTAATACTTGAACATCTTTTTCTCCTATCACTTTCAGCTCTTTAAGACCTGATAGTTTATTTGTAAAGCTCCTCAAAACTAAGCAAAGACTGAGTAGTTCACTTTACATTAAAGAATGATTCAAAATTGAAGCTGAGGACTATTCACAGTTTATCTATTGGTAGTGGGCAAAGTTGATACTCTTTCTGTCCTCATAATACCTGTGATAATATTTAGGATATTAAGTTGAAATAACAGAAGAACTAGTGAAAAACTGGTCAATTTTTCAAGTTAAAATGATACAAGTAATAGATGAAATAAGAAGTGGTGCAGTTAAAAGACTTTGCTTTCTTTTGTTAGAAACTTGTTTAATGTTTGTGTTTGAAGAAGCCGTTATTCTTACCTCTTCCTTCCTGCCCACGGTTTTATCCTCTCCTCCCCTATTCTGAATTACACTGAGAATAGATAAAGAAATTGGGTTGCTGGAAATGAAAATTCAGTCATGGTGAGCAAAAGAATCTAGACACATGAAAGTGTACCACAGTATACTTCCATTTATATGAAATTCTACTATGGGCCAAACTAATGTATGACAATAGAAGGTAGGTTAGTTGTTGGCCTACGCCCAGAGTTAGGGGTTGGGGATTGACTGCAGAGGGATAGGAAGGAACTTTCTGAGGTGGGTGAGGAAAATGCTTTATGTTTTGACAGTGGTGGTCATATGGATGATTATATATGTCAACATGTATTGAAACATAGATTTAGAATTAAGGCAATTTGTTCATGTACACAGTTTTCATAGATAGTTATTACCATGTGGCATCAAGTAAATCCATTTTCAGATCGGATGTAATGAGGCTCTATTATTTATCATGTTGAAACTATAGATATATCTGATTCTAAATTTTTTAGAATATAGACGTAGAGAATTAGCATGCTTTGTGTTCAAACTACTATTTTTAATTAACAGTTGGTAAAACACCTCTATTAAACCTAGAAATGCTTAATGACTACATAAATATGATCCTTTTGATTATATGGTAACTCTAGCCATCACCGAGTAGTTTCTTTAGTTACCTTCCTGCTATGGTATCAGTTCTTTTATTTATCCAAAAGCTGGCTAATTCCATTTTGGTTTATGTATCTTAAAATATTGCTTGAAGCTGAAAATGAGTCTTTTGGTGAGTATACTATATTAATTTTATTCTTATTCCTGTACTATACAGAAATACTCTTATTTTCCATCTTTGATAAAATGATGATGATTATCAAGGATATCTCACTAGTTTATCCTTTTTAGCACCTAATAGATATGTGTGTGTATGTGTGTCTGAGAACTTGTTTTACCAAGTATTAGTATATTGCTTTCATTAATTCTTCTGAATTTTTTTTGTTATACATTGAGTCATAAATAGCATATTTCATATTGATTAGTAGGAGGATATATTTGCTGTAATTCTGTTGCTGCTGGATTGATGAAAAAACATTTTATTTTTATTCTAGACAACCAGATGTTCCAATATTTTATTACAGTTGTGCCAACAAAACTACATACCTATAAAATTTCAGCAGACACCCATCAGTTTTCTGTGACAGAAAGGGTAAGTTGATCTGGTGAAATGATTTTGATTTTAGCATTTATAACCCTACTATAAAATAAGGTTAGAGTTTCAGTTGCTGTTTTCCCCCATGTAACATTTGTGGAAAGTTTAAAAATGCATTAGCATTTTATTTTAAGACAAAGTATCAGAAGTGTGTGCTAGTTTGTTCTAGGGCAAAGAAAGAAATAGATTTTTAAATTTTGAATGTTTGTGTTAAGACATTATTATTAGGTGTGCCCTGGTGGCTCAGTTGTTAAACCGCATGCCTGGGGCACAGTCCACATACAGCGCAAGGACTCAGATATATGCTGGGTTGGGGTGGGGGTGGGACGACACTGTTGACATGACACAACTGAAATGAACAGCTAAATACATTAAGTGCTGCTTCTTCCTCTCCTGCCTGCCCGCTGCCTGACTCCCTTTAGTCCTTCCTTTTTCCTTTAAGCAAAAAGAGTGATAAATATGTCTTCATTTTTTGAAAAAGACATTATTAAATTATGCCGGTATTTTAATCCTTAATATCCTAACCTTGTAGTTTGTTTTCTCACATATTGGTATTAGCAGTTTTTATATGCTAGCACATTCTCAGGTTTCTGTATCATTATTAATTTTTTAGTTAATTACTTGCTCTGGGGCCTGCATGGTGGCCTACAGATGGAGAGGGTTTCATTTTCATATCTTGTTTAAAATTGTCTTCTATTTTTTTCACTGAGAGGACAAAGGTGCTACAACCTCAGGTGGAGTGAGTGGCCTTATAAATAAATTCTGACAATGAGGATCAGAGTTTGCAATTGGACAGTTTCTCATCTGCTCTGGGATCATGTTTTCATATTACTGTGGTTAAGAGTAGCAAATGTTCAAATAGAGAAGAAGTCCGAGGCAAATTTAAGAGTTTTTAATATTTGCTTTCTTCCATATGGAGTTTTCTTTTGATAACTTAAGATGACTGGGCCCTCTATAATTGTGGAATTGTCCTTACTCTTAGGAAACTAAATATGAAAATCTTTAGGGACCAGTGTTACATGTTCATGTCTTTTCAAATGGTTCAGGGGGAAATATACAGAATGTTTAATTCTCTCTAGGTATGTATACATATACAGAGAGAAAGAGAAACTAGGTAAAGTGTATAACAAGTAAATATTTACTTTCCAGCATTTCTGTAGATGTGGGAACAGTTCATTTCTCACTAAGATGTCATTAGATGAACACAAGATAGTTCACACAGTAGCAAGGCCTTTGGGAGAACAGGCATGCCTACATTGCTGTGGAAATGAAAAGCAGCGGTCTCTGGAAGGGAGTGTAACAGCATCTGCAAAGTGACATGTGCGTCTACCCTTTGACTCAGCAATTCCACTTCTAGAAATGAAACCCAAAGATCACAGTGGAAAAAAATGTAGAACTTAATGTGTGCGTGACGCTATTCATTGTGTTATTGTTGGGAATATAGAAGACTAGAAACAGCCTGATACACAGCACACAGTGAAAGAGCATGCCATTTAAAAAAAAAAAGAGAAAGAAAATTTTATATAATGATATGAGATTATCTCTAGGATATATATTAAATAGCAAAATTAAATGAAAAAGGAAAAAAAAAAGAATCCCAGACCATTTGACTTTTGTGGGGTGTGTTTGTACTAGGATGATAGTGTCTTTCAGTTAAAAAAGAAATGAAGTTGGTAAAGAAATTAGTTGGTCAAGTGGGGGGTGAGAGAGATGGGGAGAAGAAGAAGGCTGACTTTCATTAATCTTGGAACCCAAAGTGAAAGTCAGTTTATTGGAAACTTCATCAATCACTGTAAGAGTCTATTGTGCTAATAGGAAAGGGGTTTTATAGTGCACCACGTAATTGCTTTAGTTTCCCTTGGTAGTCATTAACCTAATTTCTTTCCTTGAAGCCTTCAGTTTAGTTGAACTTAGTAAAAATAGGTAGGGCATGGCAACGAAGTCCTAACAGCACTGTGGTAGCAGTTGTTTTGAACTATTAACAGAACTGTAATAAAAAGGTTTGCAGACTTGATTTTTGAAGTGTAATCAGTGGAGAAGCAAGTGAAATATTTTCTCACTCAGACTGCACACTGTGATAGATTTATAATTGTAGTGACATTCAAGGAAAAAAAATCCTTTAAAAAGTGAACCAGTAGGTCAAATACAGTATCTCTTAAATTAATATATTATGTATGTTTTCTTCTTTATTGTTATCACATCTAGATTAAAATGAACAACAAAAAGTGAAATGATTTGTTTTTAAATCTGATTGTTTAGATGATGGGAAATATAAGTCGTATGAAAGAATTTATGTACATTCTTAGCAAGTAACTATTCGGAAAAATGTATCAGAATATGAGCTTAGTTTTTTTAGTTGCTCAGTGAAGAGTATACTACCAGTTGTAAGCTACTGAGCTTAGTAGAAAAATTGTATGAAATGTTTTGAGACAATTAGAAAGAAAGATTACACTCTGGATTATTTGAGAAGCTGACCACACAAAAAATACAGAGTAGTTTGGTTTTCTCTGAAGGGCTCAGTGTAGTGGAACGGTTCATAAGAGATCTGACCGTGTGAACGTAATGTGATGACATGGTTCCTGTGTTTCTTTCCCTTCTCATACCTTCCCTCTAGGAGCGTGTCATTAACCATGCTGCAGGCAGCCATGGAGTCTCCGGGATATTTATGAAATATGATCTCAGTTCTCTTATGGTGACAGTGACTGAGGAGCATATGCCATTCTGGCAGTTTTTTGTAAGACTTTGTGGTATTGTTGGAGGAATATTTTCAACAACAGGTTAATATTCATTCCTTATTGGTCTAAGTTCTAAATATGTTGCTTATACAGAAGTTAAAATGCTTTTTCTTAAAAGGGGCAAGACATATACATATTATTTTTTAATATTAAAAGAATGTTTTAAGATTTAAGTTCAAAACTGGGTGTGAGATGTATTAAGTACCTTCTTCGTCAAGGTTCATGAGTCATGTGGCCTTGTGCTTTTAAAAAGAAATTCATTTGTTTTTAAATTCGTTATTTTTAACTGTGAAAGTGAAGCAAACTTCTTTGTATTCTAAACTGAAAAATCTATTCCATTGTAATTAGTTAAAGTTTATATTAATACACAGCAATTTAGGAAATAATTTAATTTTGGAAATAATTTCATTGAAAGCATAATCTAATCAAGACAAACTTTCTTTTTATCATAGGCATGTTACACGGAATTGGAAAGTTTATAGTTGAAATAATTTACTGTCGTTTCAGACTTGGATCCTACAAACCCGTAAATTCTGTAAGTGGCATAATATAAATGGTGCTGCTTTCTAAGTCATATTCTCATTGTTAAATCTTAACGGTTCTTTTTAATTCCCAGAAAGGAAGTGTCCCACTTAAAGCGGTGCATTTAGAGAGGGACTCATGTAAGGAATGAAACTAATACTTTGGTTTTCTTTTCCTCCTAGGTCCCCTTTGAGGATGGCCACACAGACAACCACTTACCTCTTTTAGAAAACAATACACATTAGCACCTTCTGAGGGAAAGAGAACTTTTTGCCTGAGACATAAAACCTTTTTTAATAATAAAATATTGTGCAATATATTAAAAGAAAAGACAATATTAATGAGAAGCAGGAATCACACTTAGAAAAAAGAAAGAACCTCCCCCCCACACACACACACCCCAAACTGAAATCCTATATATGTTATGTCTGTTACAAATGTCCTAGAAGAAATTATGGAACAAATCAGTGAATATGCCCAGCTGGAGTATTGCTCTGAAGATGATGACCCCTTCTGATATTTTCACAGCAAATGGGCAGTACCAAAACCAGGCTTTGCTTCTTGGTGAAAAAAAAAGAATCTGAAGGAAAGAAGTCACACCACATCTAAAGAAAAAGGCATTGATAAGTGCAAATGTTTGCGTCCTTCTGTTTTTAAAAATATGATGTCAGAATAAAATATGGAAAACATATGGAAAACTAGTCTAGACTTTAAAAAGTTGTGATCAGGACACATTGTTAATCAAGGGAAACAGGGACAGGTCCCCATGTAGTAGCCATATTAATGTTAAGCCATAATGAAAAGGTCCTTTATCCAATAATTCGATCTCATGAAACTGTTTTTCTTTGAACTCTGGCTATTGATTTTCTAACAGTTCAGACAGGGTCTTGGCTTTCTAAGGGGAATTCTTGGAGGGTCAGGTATTTACGTGCTATAAGATATAACAAATATCAGTAAAACACTGTGTAGTGGGGACATACAGGAGAAGAAAGCACATTTTAAAACAAGATGTTAAGTTTCCCTAATCAGGTCTTTATTTGCTCTAGTGTTAATTGCTATACTTGGGGTAGGGAAGTGAGTGGTAGATATGAGTAGTAAGATGATACATTAATGATGATGGAAAATTATCAGTCTGTAAAATACTAAGAGGAAAAGTAGAAATTTTATACATGCTGTGGAGAGTAGGCAACAGGGTAATTTTAAATAAAATAGAAATTTGAGGTAAATATTTAAGTAGGGCTAGGTAATGTCAGATCTGAAAGATAATCACATCTTTAATGTCCGTTAAACTGTAAAACTGGATTATGAAAGAAGTATTTGCTTTCAGAGTGTCCTGCATACCACTAATTCTGTATTAATTTGTGTTGTTCTAATTTTCTTACAACCTAAAGATTGATTTTTAATTTCCAAACTTTCAAAGATTAAAAATAATGAGAGGAGTTATCACTCAGGTGCCATTAAACTGTATTTGGAATATGTGTGCCAACATCAGTTTTCCTTTTGTAATACTTGATGATAGTAGAAGAGTTATCAGTCAGTGCCTGTGGTTTTAAATTATTTTGGGCAATGAGGAAACAAAATTCCAGGTAAGTAATAACAAGACTAAAGAGTAGATTTAAAACAGTAGTTTTTAGAGAATAGGGAAGTCACAAGTTGACGGTTTTTCAAAGGTTAAAAAATGTTTTCTTGGAAACAGCTGGGACAGATTAACAATGGAGAGGTGAGACACTGATGAAACTGCGTTACAGTAAAGATTATGTTGAATGGTGTTTTGCAGAAAACAGAAGCATTGTTCAAAATATAGTATATCATTAAGAGCTATACTGACATAATATGCTTTGAAAGATTTGTGAATCCAGACAATTCTAGAGAATGGATGAGCCTTTTTTGTATTTTTTCTTTTTTTCAGGTATTTCTAATGAAGTTAGACTAGGAACTAATAGAAATCTTTCAAAAGGGATTATATGTGGAGAGAAAATTTTAGCTATTTTGAACTAAATGTTCTGTGAACCTACTTGTTAAAAAATTGAAGTCTCAGGGCTTTTTTAATAGAAAAACTAATATTAATTTAGGATTATTTTTTCAGGAGTATAACAGTTAAATACCCTCTAAAAGGATCTAAAATTTTCTTTGGTATTATAATATTTTTAATTGTTTCCATGTTTTCCAAATAGCCGTTAAACTTTTTTTGTGGAAATGATCTGTCTGTCCCATTAAAACTGACTATAAAAGGAATTTCTTTAAAACACAGTTCTGCTTTCCATTGTTAAGAAAAGCCAAGGTGATTGACAATTTTGTGAGTGCAGAACCTAACACCGCATCAGGATGACAGGAAAGTGAAGTGTTTGTGCCTCTGGGACATGGGAGGTAAATGGAAAAATGTCCAGAGCTGTCATGGATAAGAACATCAAACTTTGTCATATCAGAGATGCAACTTCCATCCCTCCTTCCCTGGGAAAGGCATTTGTAAGCTAGGGGGAAGCTGGACACCTTGGAGTCTCTTCCTCAAGACACCCTGCCACTCACCAGCTCCCCACAAAGAGCAAGGCCAGTTCCATGGTCAGCCTTGGGCCTTTCTCTTGCCCTTAAGGTCTTCCCTGCCCATTCTCCAGATTAGCTTGACAACTGGTATTTTAGAAGTCAGTAAAATGAAGTGATCACTATTCTAATTTCATCCATCATACTTGGGTTCTAAGTCTTTAAGTGATTTGACCAAGTTCACCGATTGAATATGTGGCATCATGGAATCTGAGCTGTCATTTTTCTCAATTCTCACTCAGCTGACTGCCTTTTCATTGTCAAGGGCCACTGAAAACTGACTTCTGGATGGGTGACTGAGCCCCATGGTCTTCCCTGGTGACCTGGTAGGTAGAGTAAGATTCATAGGCACCGTGCCCATTGGAGAGTGGTGGGATCTCATCTGGGGCGGATGTATAGGCAGGTGGCTTCCAAAGGAGCATATTAAATAACATGGTGAGTTTACATTTAGAAAATGAGAGAGAGATTTTCTAAAATAAATGAACTACAGAAAATAAAGTTAAAGAAGAAGTTAAAACGTTTCCATCTGCACCTGCCCTAGTAGGGTCAGACTTTTGACATTTAAAGTATTGATATTCTGAACAACGCTTAGGATAATGAATGATGAATATACTCATGTATTAGGACTTTTTAGAAGGTTTTGGCCTGACTCAGTGTTTATTTTCCATTGTAGAGAACACTGCTGACCTGAGAGGCAGCTTTGGCTTGTGATAGGATACCCAGCCTCATTGCTCAGTCCTCTTCTCGTTTTATTAGGGTATTAGTAATATCTAAATGTATATATTCAGCCTTATCCAAAGTAATGACTAAGTTCTACATATTTTACAAGTTGAAATCTCAAGTTTTGTGAAGTGGGTTTTTTAAGATTGAGTTTACATACATTGGCTTATAAAGAGACATGAAAAACTTCAGTGAATGATTCATGGCTACAAAAAGATTCCTATTTTGTTGGCAACATCCAAAGGCAGGATCAAGTTGAACATGTCCTCCTCTCCATCAGGTCACTCAGGGATGGGCTGTAGCCACTTCTTCAGACTGTTTGGTATTTGTTGGCCTGACGTCCGCCATGAACACAGGTGGTGTCTTCTCTTTTTCATGCTGACTTCACGGCTCAAGGGGAGCTTGATGATGGCACAGTGGCTTGTTCTTCCAGGATGCCTGGGCTGCCTTTGGAGATGCAGTGTTCTGGGCATCAGAAGGTGGGTAATTTGCAGATTATATTTTTTTTGGGGGGTGGCCTTTCAGGTCTACTTTCCTGACTTTCAAAGCCTTGGCTTTGGGAGGGCTAGGGGCTTCCCTTCACTTCAGTGCCATCTTCATGAAAAAGATTTTACAAAGTTACTTGTGATTTTCAGATTAATATCAACTTCAAACACATTTAATGAGAGAAATAATTGAAGTTATGCAATATTTTACTAATGCAAAGATTATCAGTCTTTTAAAACAACTAATTCACAAAGTAATGACTAAGTTCTCCAAAAGTTTCAGTGGTGTTAAGTCAGAATATATTATGTATTCTTTTCATGTCTTGGGTTAATAATACAACTTTCAAATAATCTACATATAGCTCCTTTGCTTCAGCATTTAAAACTTTGAATCTTGAACTTGACTTCAAGATACACAATTTTTTTTTCATTAAAAAATGAAAACCCAAACCTTAGTAACTTTAAAATCTCGGCAAGCCCTTTAAACTTTTGCTTTTCTTTTTCTGCTGCTGGGAGCATTAGCAGGACTGTGGAAAGCCAGTGAGTCCCAGTTTTTCAGCCTTACCCAGATAGATCACCATCTGTCCACTGCCCTATGGTAGAATAGCTGGATTAATTTTCAAGTATTTCCTTAATACGCTGAAATATTTATTCAATGCTTAAATGATTTTGCTTTATCTTAAAGAGTAGGAAGAAGACTGCATTGCATTTTTTTCTTGTAGTTTTTTGTTTTTTAAGAGAACACAAAGCACTCATTAAGCGTCTCAATCCTGAACATTTGGATTCTAAATTAAATAACAAGCTAGAAAACAATTTCTTTGTCTTTTAGTCATGTTCTACCAAGTAAGCTTCAGTTTCTCATATGTAAACTTAATCTAGGAAAACTTTAGCAGTCCTTAAACATCACTGTATCGCTATTACATTTGCTTTTCCCTCCACATGGAGGAAATTACTAAGTTACTGCATAGGACTGGATTCATCTTACTTATTTCATATTTTAAATGAATAATGAAAATTGAGCAGTTTGACTCAAATAGGTCTATGAACCTTTTAGAATAATTCCACATTGTACTGGATGTTTATCAAAAGGAATTAATGATTCTTCCAGACATTGTAACTCATTTATGCTCTTTAGTATAATTTAAGGTTCTTTAGGATGAGAAGGTATGGGGAAAAATATACATTAATGAAAGCTACATACTAAAGCAGACCTTCATCAATAGCTAACTGTAATACTTCGTAAATTCTTTAAGATATTTTTCTAGAATTGACCCAAGCTTCCCTACTTCACATCTCCCCAGGTGTCCATTCACAGATGCAAGTTGGAATCATTATTTCAGATAAAGTAGGGACACATATAAAATTTTTGTGTATCAGAGATGTTTGTGTCTAATAAAAATCCATTCAGTTAAACATTATACAAGGCACTGCTCTTTCTCAAGCCAGTATACCTTAACCAGCAATTGCTAGTTTTATGTTAACTTTCAAAAAGTAATCTAATAGGCAGGAGATTTTTTTTTATACCTTTCTTTGGGCATATTGAACTGACCATTACGTATTACTGTTGCCAGTTACTCATATTCCCAGAACATAATTATTAGATTTGCACTTCTAGAAAAATAGCTATGTGGATATTTGCATGTGACTCCTATGCACTTTCAGCTGAGCTGCTTTGTTAGGATCATTGTGAGATAACACTATTTGGGTATTAATTTTCTTATCAGTTTGCTTACTTGAGATTCTGTTATTTGAAATGAGATGTTAACTGGAGAATAGTCTAGCTATTAGATTAGCTATTAGTTTAATATAAAATTGTGAGAAATTTTTACTGAGTTGTATGGTCCTCTACCTCAACTTTTTCTAGTATTAATTTCCTCAGGTGGTGACTGTCTTTAACGCTAATATTTTTACGGTATCAGGTATCTTGTGGATGCAGAGTTATCAGGATTGCCAAAACTTCCTTTTAAGCATAAATGCCTTTTCTTTGTATTTACTGCCCCCTCCCTAAGTGGAAGCTTCTTTCCGATTGTTATATATATTAGACAATCAAATAATTGATCTTGATATAAAATAATCAGCAATTTTATCCCATACAGATACCTACCTTTACTGTTTAGTCATCACAAGAGAATTTTGTGTCACTTCTCTAATGCTATAGAGATAGAACATACTTCAGCATGTATATGTAACCCTACTAAGGCTGTCAGAAAAGTGAAGCATTATGTTATGAAAATTTATATTCATCTGGTAGTTTCTTTGGGGAATTATCTTTTTTCAAGGGTGGACAGGAGGGAGATCTACTGCAGAAGTCATCAGTTAAAAACACAATAACTGAAAGAGAGGAAGTCATTTTTAATTGAAATTTTTATTTAACCAAAAATTAAAAGGTAAATACTTAAACCATTTGAACTTATTGAATTGATAAAACATAATATAATCAAAAGATAGTAAATTCTTAGAACTGTTCTCTTATTTAATTTCATTATATCTTGATTTCATATTTTTACATCTATAGTTTGTATCTTAATCACCATAATGCAGAACTATCATATATGCATCTCAAATGAAAGATCACAGGTGCTTTATTTCAGAACTGGAGTGTCTGCCCTGGAAAGTAGTACCAAGAATGTGAGGGGACTGGGAAAGATGCTGACCAAAAGAGTCCCCCTGAAGTTGCACTTTATGGAGTTCAGGAAAATCTCAAGTATTACTGGGCCCGAAACTTGAACTACCACGATAATGCCTTCCTGAGTTTGGGCTACTCCAGAAAGTGTCCACATAACTGCCATTTTAGCATGTGATGCCTTGTGCAATTTTCTAATAGTTGTGTGCTCGTTATTCTTAGTTGCTTAGGTTCTTGATAATTATATTCGAGTAGTTCATGGTTTTGAATTTTTTATATTTTTAACATGAAATGTTACAGTGAAACAGGCACTGATCTCAAATATGAGTTGTGGGATAAGTTACATTATTAATATGCCAATTTGAGAATAGTTTTTACTTATTTGCATTATACATAAGATACTACTAAGCGAACAAAACAGCTCCTTAACTTAGAATCACTTTATTGAAATGTCTTTTTTTCACTTTTTTACGTAAATTGCTTTTCTCAATGGCAACTATCAGAGTATTGGTTTTTGTGTGATTCTAGCCTCGATCCTCCTTTCCCAGTAGTCTAATTGAGGCCTGAACAAAATAAGCTTAAATAACATGGATTTGGTGATTTAAATGAATAAGAAGGAAACTCTTAAAATTATCATAATATCAGGGAAATTGTGGATTTAAAAGATTCAGAATTAATTTTGACTCAAGCATAATACAGTTCCATTGCAAATATTCTTGAGCCCTCATTCTGTAATGTCATGATTTATACCTCTTAGTTCTTTTTGGATTTCAGAAGTGACCACTTTTCTTGTTTTCCCACTCCTTCAGTACTCCATGGTGTAACTCAGGAATGAAGCAGAGAATAACTTCTCTTACAGCTGTTTTAAGGATGTTAAGACCATTCTATTACCTATCTTGATTTTAAACCTTTATTCTAGGTAGTTCCAGAATTCCAAGATGAAAACTGCCTTTTCTTTTTAAGCTTTATTTCAGCTTCTGCCAAGTGTTCTTACATACTTAGTCAAAATTATTCCTCTCAAAGAGAAAAGAGGAGTATACTTTGGTGTTTTTTATGTAAGGACAGCACTAGGAAACAATCTGGAAATAATTTTTCATAAAATATGTGATTATGGTCTAGGGTCTGACATCCCTTTTCATTGAAAAAAGAAATCAGGATGAATACACGACAGCACATTTGACAAGTAATGAGCTTGGGCATATTTTTTCTTACTTCCTAATCTTGAGAACCACAGTTTGCTATTTTAGAAGTTTCTGAGAGATTCCAGATAAAGGAGATTGTGAATATTCTTAGACCTTGATCGTGCTGGATGCCCTAAAGTAGGAGAGGAATTTATAACAGAAGTTCACAATGAAAAACCAGACATTCCGAGCCATCTGAGATCTTGCGATGAGAAGGCGCCAGGCGATGAGTAAGAGGGCAGTGTTAAAGAGGTATCGAATATTTCGTAACCTGGGGAACCAAATAACCAAAGTTCAAACACACCAAATACCCAACAATGTCACCTGAAACATAAACTTGTCTTCCTGGCAAATATTTACTATTTGACCAGCCAATATTTAATATGTGCTCACGGAATATATGGCATGACCTCGTGAACTTCTGGTTTCTATATCTCTTAATTCTACATTTTTCTGAATTAATCAGGTGTTCATAATATTCTAACTGGTTTCCCTTACTTCTCTCTAATCTTAGTCTTTTTTAAATGTATTTTACTTTGAAGATCACAGATCTTCACTGCTTCTTGGCACTTCAGAGCAAGTTCCAAAGTTTTAGCCTGCTACTCAAGATTCCCGTTTGCCATCTACTTTTCTATCCTAATCATCTCTGCATTGAAAATCTTTTTTGCTTCTATCAGAGTTAAACCAGACTGCTATAATTCTTTGTCCCTTTTCTAATGACTGCAAGAAATTTAAGGTATGTGAAAGACTTGAAATGTGGTAATTTGCCCACAGTAAATAGTAACATCAGGTCTCTGACCTGTTGGGTAATCTTTTTCTCTTGTATCTCATTATGATAGTGTGGGAGAAGATACAAACTTGGGTTCAAATCTGAATTGTGAACAAGTTGCTTTCTTTGAATGTCATAACTGACAAAAATGGGATAATACCTGGCTCATCAGGGTATGGTGCAGTCTAAATGAAATGATGTTATAGGGCACTGTATATAGCCAAAGACCTGTGACGTAGTAGATGCTTGAAAAATGTTAATTCCTCCTCTCCCCTGCTCAAATTTCATGTCTGGAATAAAATCAGATATACCCAGTAAATGCTCAACATACTAACTGATCATATTTACCTTTTTAAGTGTTGCTTTGCTTCTGGGATCCCAGACATATCCTCTTTCAGTAAGTGCTTCTTAACACCTAAAACATAATTCTCAATGTATTCCATCCAGTTCAATTTGCGTATATCAAAGTTGAATACCTGAAAGGCAAGAAAGTACTGTGGGTTTCCAGAACTGCACTGCCAGACAAATCACTTTGTCCACTTGATGAAGTTTCTTTTATATACACAAGGAACATTCAGTTTGGAAGACTTAGGTTGGACCCCTCAGAGGAGAATACTTGAGCTTTTATTTCAATGACACCAACAATATGAATTATCATTTACATGAGAATATGTAAACATGGATCAAGCACAAACATTTGGCTTTCAGTAAGTCTTGTGAGGAATATTTAAAGGAACCTGTATAAGCCTGGTGGAAACTAATTTTATTTCAAGTAAGTGATTATTTTTAAAAGCAACAGAATAACAATAGGGACCAAAACAGGTGGTGTCTTCTTGGGCTACCATCCTTTCCTACAGTATTACTACTTTATTATGCAGATAAAGTAAGCTTTGGAGAGCAAAGTCCTAAGGAATAGATGAAAAGAATTTATGTTCTGCATTTGAGATATTACTATGTCTCTTAAGAGTTCCATTAAATAAAGCACTTTAAAAACATTTAGAGTTAAGTAACAAGAAAAACTGCTTCTCTTGGAAGACTACTATTTTCTCTCAGACAATGAGTACCATCAGCTATTCCATTTTCATTTGTCATCAGAAATCACAAAAACAAATTTTCTACTTAGCTGCAATGACTTAGTGGTCTTACAGTCTACATGTATATGCTACTTTTTCATTCTTACCCTTGACTTCATATTTTAATTCTTATTTTCCTAGTTGAATGTGTTATTTCAATTTTTTTTCAGTGTATGTCTTTATTGCAAGGTTTCACATCTTGTGAAATAATCTAGAGTATTAACAGAGCAAATGAGAACATGTTCAGAACTCAGAGAGCTTCATAAACTTGTCAAAAAGCTGATTTGCTTCCCAAAATGAATTCTCTATCACTCTTTTCCACAGTTTTACTAAATAGTACCTCTTCATCTATATAAACAGTTTTATTTTTATACTATTTCACATTTCTAAGTTGGACTACAATGGTACCTTCATTTGAAATCCTGACTCCATAGATGAATCAAGCTGAATCCTGAGCCACACCAGTTTAGCAATTACATCCAAGTATTCCGGACTATTACTTTTGCTAAGATATTTTCAAATCATATGTTAAATCCACTGTAGCTTTCTTTTTTTCACAAAATTTTTAGATTTTAGCATTTTTAGATTAAATGTCAACAATGAAACCCCTTTTTCAAAATGAAATCCCTTTTGAATCATTTGGGTAAATTTCATTAAGAAAATACAAGAACAATAAATCTACATAAAATTTGAAGCTAATTTTTAAAGTAATTTATAATAGCTTTTTTTTTTTTTTTTAAATAAGCTGATTTGACCATCTGTGTATTTTGAAACATTCGTGCTTAGATGAATTTTGACTATACAGGTGGGTAAATGATGAGTTCTATTTCTTGTCAATTTTACAGGTACCAATCAGTGATTCAGTTAAAATAGCCCTCTAGATCTCACCTGGTTTCTTTATACATAATATGCATGGCGTTTGACTTTGCAAATAAACATTCATTTCCATAATAGGTAATTTTAGGAGGTAAATTTAGCATTGAATAATGCTGTTTGACGCTGGAATGTAGGAAAATACTTAGCAAGTGAGGCTACCTAACATTTCAACTGCTGTCTAGTATAAATAAGTTAAATGCACTTTAAATTTTTTTGTGGAAAATGTTAAAATGAGTTCACTTTCTTGATTAACTGAAAACTAAGGCTATGCTCAGGGAACACATGATTCTGAGGGGTAAAGAACAAAATATTTTTCTATTTGTGAATTTTAGAAAATGTAAAAACTAAGATTTATCATTTGTGATTGCAAATAATCTAAGAGAATGAAAGAAGGCACTATTTTTAAGCAGTTAAAATGAAAACATCTTGAAAAATCTGCATATTTGAAGACAAATCACTCTAGAAGGACAATGCTTGAGAAAGGGCACCACTGGAGAGTGGTCTTGGAGCGGGTGGCATGCATGGGCATAGCTTCAGGAACCTAAGAAAACCAGGAATTCCATTTCAAGATGGTGCTGGAGGAATAAGAAGAACCTGAACTCACCTCTTCCCTTGGACACAAGGAATCTACAACTATACATAAAATATTTACACAGAAGACCTGAAAATTGGATGAATACTTTCCACAACAAAGGATAAAAGGAGAGGGTGAAGTAGATCTTGGTTTCACCAAGAAAGAAACCCTGCCCTATCTGTTTCTCCTAAGTGTGGTAATTTGGAACTTTTCTCTGGGGAGAGAGTTGTACCCTGCACTGAGCTCCTAACCCACTGATCTGGCTCAACAGAGATTAGTTCTTGGAGCCCTGGCATTGCGGAATGATGGGAAATGCACTCAGGAGAATTAACTAGGGAAAATGAAGAACCACCCTTAAAGTGCCCGTGTATAAACTTGTGCTGCTGCCCAGTGCAGCAACAGGTCAAAAAGATAACCCAAATCGTAGGTGAGCGGTCCCATTTAGCACTCTTACATCTGCCTGAGAGTCAAGAAGCTTTAAGAATGATTCCTGGATTGGAAATAGGCAGAGGCCATCTTAGCACCCCTCTCGACCTTGCAAATACAAGTGCAGGTGGGTACCATTTGCTACCCTCCATCTTAAGAGCCTGTGGGAAGTCCACTGTGAACTCTACCCTTCCTAGTACATAGAGCTTTACAGCCTTGTCACACCGCTGGGCCTCCTGCCAGTGGGTCCTAGGACCACAGCTACCCTGTGCCATATCTTAACTGCCAGGTTCTAGACCTCCAGTGGCTGCACACCAGACCACCAACTGCCCAGTGCCAGGCCTCCAGCTGCTGAACATCAGGCCAAGATACCACCTACAAATTCCAACCCTCATAGGCTGTGTCATAAGCCATGTGAGTGGCAGCTTCATCCACCTGCAGAGAAGTGGGAGAAATCCAAAGTTGGGCTGGGCCCACATCATCACCCTCTCAGCACATCAGTCAGGTACCTCAACTAAGCTCTGTCATCACAGTGTAGAAGAGCTGGGCCAACAGCCCTGTACACTGCCAGCTCAACCTAGCAAGAGGCAGGTGCAGCCCACACAGGAGAAGCACCTTGAGTGCCTAGCTCAGGTGGCCCCAGAGGACTGCAGTCCCCAAGACATCACCTGTACAAGACAAATCCTTCAAGGCCAGGAGAGATAGAAGAGCTACCTAATACACAGAAAAGTACAAGAGAATCAGGCAAAATAGAAAGGAACATGTGCTGAATGAAAGAGCAAAGGAAAAAACTCAGAAAAAGATCTTAAAGAAACAAGCAAACTACTTGAAGAGTTCAAAGTAATGGTTATAAATGTGCTCACTGTATGAAGGGATGAGCAGATAGAGTTGAAAGGCAAAACAACTCAGCATCAAAAGCTTTTAGATAAGAACTAAATGCTGGCTACGAAGGGACTGGGTTGGACTAATCTGGTATAACCGGGTCAGTTGGTGATGGATGGAAGCTACACTTTTGGTGGGGATCATACTTTAGCATACACAGATGACAAATTATAAAGTGGTATTCCTGAAGCTTATTTATAGTTTTATAAACTAATGTTACTTCAATAAAAAACTAAAAACAAGGATAATTTGTAAATTAGTCAAAGCAAAGAGGTAGTCCCCCCAAAATATTTAGTGTAAATAATGTAAGATATCTAGACAGTAAAATATCTTTGTTCAACTTCAAAAGATACAAAGGACAGGACTTTAGCTTTGTAGATGGAGACTAATTTTGATTTGACTAGAGCGATGGATGAAAGTTTATGATTAATATAATTACTTTTCACTGAAGTCATACGTTGTGGAAGTCGGGAAAGTCAGAGGTACCGAGGGTCTGTTGAAAAGAGAACAGCTTCTGAGCGTGAGGGCAGGATTGACGTGAAGTGTATGAAATGTGCCTGCAGAACAGCAGTGAGGGTCTAAACAAAGGTCTAAGGAACTAGGCCCTTGCCTACATTAAACTTGTTTCCTACAATTGTGTTGACAGCACTGCTTGATTTTCTTAGCAAAACAAAACAAACTTCCTCTATTTCTCAGCCTTCCAAGTCAAACCATTCTGAATTCCAGGTGAGGCCCTTGTTCCCGTTGGCTGCTGCACTTACTCTCTGGTCCTCGGGACTCAGCTCAGACATCAGCATTTCTGTGTTGCATGTGCTCCATTCCCAACTGTGATTGATGAAATACTCCAGCAAGGAAATGGTCCTTAGAAGACGATTCATGAGCTTTGTGACCCTGAAGTAAAGATTAGAGAAAAGCAAATATCAGCATGTTACAGGTGACCGCCTCTTTGCTACTCTCTAGGGGTATATGGCACATTATTTACTCCCATTTCCTCATTAAAACTCCTATTTTTTGTTCCTTCCACATTAAATGAAGGAAAAAGGGAGTGGATCCAAAGGAACTTTTTCTATCAGCCATTTTAATACTGCCAGACTCTTCTCTTATTTGGGCAGCAAAAATCCAAACAGAAATTAGCCAGATATCTACCCCTGACATATTGTTGTTTAAATTCTTAGGTAGACATTAGAAAACTACTCTCTGCATGTTTTGGATTAAAAAAAAAAAAAAAAAAAAAGTAGCTCCAAGGCCTTAATATACAATTTATGGACAGAAGCATTGACTATATTAGCAACTGGTGAGCTGAAAGCAGCTGTCAATTCTAATGCAGATTTAAGGGGGAAAGAATTCATTGATAATCTATAGGGTACAGTGCTGATAGTTTAAAATATTTCCACTAATTTCATAAGCTTAGAAGAGTGATTTCATTAGTGAGTATCTGCATTCTTATGAAGAGGTAAAGTGAATTTAAGATAAAGTGGTCATAATAGTGTCAAAGCCAAAATCCAATCCAGTTTTAATAAACCTCAAAGAGTCTCATAATCTCGCTACTCAGTGTCCCATTTCTGAAACTGAACTACATCTGCTAATCCCATTGATTGTGACTTGAACCAGATCTGCTGTGGGAACTTTCTAACTTTGAAACAGTTTACAAAAAGGCTTCCTATTTGATCCTCACAATGTGATTCTGAGGTAGTTAGGATCTATATTATTTAACTTGATCTAAAGTATAGATTAATAAATTCAAGGTCACATAGCTAATGCTCAAATCTAGGTTTCTGACTATTAAGAACCTTTGGCCTATAGAACATTTGATTTTTATCTTAATCAATTCAGCCAGTTTTGGTGGTAGTGATTACTATAGATGACCCAGTAATGACTTGTGATGTTATTTTGGGAATGTGGTCTTATTTAGGGTAAAATCTTAATGCCTTCTCCCTAATGACTCATGAGGTACTTCTGTACTTCTCTCACTGTATTTTGAGAAATTTTTAGGTAAGGGGAAGAATCATTGTTACCTGAAACATCATAATAGGGCTCTATTTAGCTATTATTATCTAATATCTTGCTATCAACAATATTTGTTCCTTCCATATGTTAAAACCTGTTCTCTGCAATGTGGAAGTACTTGGAGGAGACTAGTGCCCTTATAAAAAAGCCCCTAGAAAGTGCCCTCAGCTCTCCCAGCCTGTGAGGACACAGAAGATGACAGTTTATGAAGCAGGAAGTTGGCCCTCGCAGAGGGCAGTTCTGTTCCTGCTCTGCTCCTTCACGGGGAGCACAGGGAGTCCTTTGGACTTAGGATAATGGTGGACATCAAGCGAAAGGACAGGGCCAGTCCTGTGTCACACAGCTAGATGGCGCAGCTGGCCCTGCACTGTGTCCTCACTACCCTCCTTCCTACTCATTTCTTCTGTCCTCTTAGACGGCAGTAAATCTAGTTCAGGCTTCTCCAAGTCCTTCCTCTGCTGCTTTCATTGAGATGAAATTCTTCCCTTATTTCTATTTCCTCATTTGTAAAACTGGGACAAGAGGAACATCTTCCTCAGTTGTTGAGAATGAAGATGAGTTCACGGTGCTTTTTCCAGCAGGCGGAATGAGGCTGTGAGCCCTCTTGCCAGTGATTAGGGGTCTTTAGAAAGCCCATCGTGGCTACTCCTCTGGGGTGGCTGCTTTCACCAAACAAGTTTCTTATCTTTAACTTCATTGTGACTGAGGATTGTTAAGATTGGGGGTCCTTTATGGCTTCTCTCTATAATTGCTGTGGTGGTCCCCCAATTTATATATATAATTTACACATATTTCCAAGTTCCCTTCTGGTATCTCTCAGATTCCGTGGTTACTTTTGGTCTCCAGTTAAACGGAGGGTTAAAGACTCTAGGGCCCTAACTTCCACAGTGACACCCTACAGCTCTGACCTGTCTTCTCACCTGGGCTTTCTTCCCGTGAGCCGCAGATAGAGATCATAGATGATGGCGGGGGCCCGGTGGCAAACTGCGTTCCAATACTGGGTTGTGATGTTGCTGGTCGTGAAGTCGGCATATGGCCTCCTAAACGCTTTCTCAAATGGGATTTTTTCAAAGGTTGCCAACACTTGAAGTCCTGGGGGCATAAAAAAACAGTTACATTCTAAGTCTAGGAGCATATAAGGCCATTGTGGTGGATAACATTTGCTGTGGGTCTAAAAATTGGACTAAGGATTTGCTGTGTAGAATCAGGCATCAATTCCTGAGAACAATATTAAGATTTTTATGCCAGGCAAGTTGTCACCTGAAAAATCAAAACAATGGGAATGAGTTGAGAATTTGCTCTTTTTCTTTAAACCTTTTAAATAACTTCTTGAAGAAGTACTTTTAATCAATACAGTGAAGTATTGTTCAGAAACCCATCATTTATTTCCAAGATAGGCATATGTACTTAAAAAAGAACACATATTAAAAAAAAAAAAGGTGTGCACAATTTAAAATGTAAGAGTACTCAGAAATTAACAATGAACTGTAATCTTTATACTCATATTGCCTATTCATTTCTGCTTAGATGTATAATGAATTAATATTTAACAGATCTGATCTTGACTTCCCGATACACCTCCTAATACATACATAGAACTGGCTTCTCCACCATCGTCCATCTCTAACTAAATGATAATTCCAGTTCTTTTTTTATTTTTTTTTTTTCAGTTTTCCAGCAAAAGGCTTTGAAGTCCTCGATTCTTTTCTGTCTTTTAACAACCCACATAAACCAACCAGTTATAGGTCTCAGCTCTCTTTCTGAAAAAAATCCCACGTCGCAATTGCTAATGCTGACTCTTTGTAGTTTATAATGTTAGTGTCCTAAATGGTCCCTGCTACTAGCTGCCCTCCATATAGCAGCCAGAGCTATTCTTTTAAAACGTAGCTTGGAATATACTACTCACTGTTCAGAACCATCCAATGGAATCATCTCTCACTGAGAAGGAGTCAGATTCCATACCAAATACCACGACGTCAGGCATGTCTGCACCCTCCCTCCCTCGCTACTCTGACTGTCCTGCCCTTGTCCCTCTTATTGTCTCTGCTGTCATCCTACTGGCCTTTCTGTCCTTGATACGAAGAAAGGGTTTCTTGAACTCTTACTGTTTTTTCAGCCTGGAAAGTTCCTCCAGACATCCTTCTGATTGTCTCTCACTTCTTTTGAGTCTCTGCTATCAAAGAAGCTTTTCTCAGTCACCAGATACAAAATAACAATCTTACTTATTCTTTGCATCCTTAGTCTGCTTTATCTTCAGCACTTAATCATGTCTGGTCTCTGTTTTTTTCCCTCCAACTAGAAGGTAAGTACCTTGAGATCAGAACTTGTAATTTGTTCATACCTAATAGTACCTTGGGAAATAGATGGCAGATGGTTAGTGCCCAGCATTTTTTTTTTTTTACTAAATGAATGTTTTAACATCATACAATTACTTTCCATTTCCTGAATCTACATGAACTATTCTTTTAATCCAAAAACATTTATTAGCACTAAGTACTTGTCAGGCATGTGTAGGTGTTGAGGAAATGTACGATGATGTCTTTCCTGTCCTTAGGGAACTGGAAATCTAGAGGCCATGCAGACAACAAACACAATATAGTGCCCAAGAATTAACCTGCAGGTCAGCACAGTATATGCTCTACAGGAATATAAAGGAAACATCCAATTCTGTCTGGGTGCCAGGAGGGGAGTGTGAGCAAGGCTTAGGAAGGCTTCTTGAGCAAGCTGTCTGGGTGCAAACAGTTGTTGCTGTGTCTTTTGTTCTAGTCACAGTGCTGAGAACTTTGTCTTACTAAATCCCCCAAGAGCTCGCTGAAGTCAAATAATTACTAGTCTCATTTGACAGGTAAGAAAACTGATCTACAGGGAGAATTAACTGATTTTTCCAAGTTCATGCAACTAGTAAGTAGTAGGGTTAGTAAATGGTAGGACCTAGGCCAGCATATGTCTCCATGTAGGTCTAGTGTCAAGCAGAGAAAATAGTATTTTTTTTCCAGCAAATACAAGAATTAATGAGTGAACTCTGAATTAAATCAGATTTATTTGACTTCAGGGCCCCAAACTTTTGACTAAGTTATGGTCTACCTGACCCGAAGACTTAAGTAGGATCTCAAGTACATGTGGAAATTAGAAACCACATTTCTGTATACTCACAGATCAAAGAAGAAATTAAAATGGAAAAATTTAAATGCTTAAACATGAATGGTAACAAATGATAGCAAAACTTGTGGGATATAGCAGAAGTGGCATTTGAGGGAAAAACTTGCTTCCATTAGAAAAGAACAGCTGAATGTTCATGAACTATATTAAAGTTAAAGAAAAGAAAAGATTCAAAATAGGAGAAAGGAGAAAACAGAGGTAACATAAATTATTGCTAGGGGAAACAAAAAAGAAGTATAAAGAATCAATAAAATCAGAAGTTACTTCTTTGAAAAAGATTAATAAAATAATCCCCAGAGAACACTAATTGAGAAATAAAAAGGGAAGATACAACCACTAATATGAATAAAAGGGAGCTACAACTACAGATATAGTCCAGAGCAAAGAATATTAAGATATTACCATCAACACGTTTATGTCAATACATTTGAACAGGTATTAGATAATTAGACATGCCTTAGAAAAATAAATATAACTTAATAAAATGGAGTCAAGCAGAAACTGAAATAGTCCTGTAACTATTGAACTTCAAGAACTAAAAAGATTCTCACAAGAAGCCACGAAGGCAGAAAATTTAAGTAGTTTTATAGAACTTTCAGGAAATGGATCACTCTAATCAAGCTGAGATAAAGAAATACATTTCAACTCATTCTATGAATTTACTGAACCAAAATTAGACAAGGATTGTGTGAAAATAAGTAGACTGTTTCATTCAGGAGCAGCTGCAATTATTATGATTTATCAAATCAAATAAAATAGATTACAAAAAAGATAGCATGCTTTATGACCAATTAGGTTTATTCCAGGCATGGTAGGAAGGTTTAATATTTGAAAACAGGGAAAGCTTGAAACGTTTTGTTTAAAATTAGGGAAACAATGAAACCTGCTATTGCCATTTCTATTGAACATTGTAGAAGTAGTTCTTAATAGACTCACACGTATATGGTCAGTTAATTTAAGACAAAGGAGTCAAGAACATATGCCGGAGAAAGGAAAGTCTTTTCAACAAATGGTAATGGGAAAACTGGACAGCCACATGCAAAAGAATGAGTCTAGTTTCTAACACCAAATACAAATATTAATTCAAATGGATTAGACTTGGAGGTTAAGACCAGAAGCCATAAATATTTAGAAGAAAACATAGGCAATATGTTCCATGACATCTAACAGAGAGAGGTCTTTGGGGACTCAACACCAGTGGCAAGGGAAACAAACAAAAAATAAATGAATGTGATGATGTCAACCTAAAAAGCTTCTACACATCAAAACAAACTATCACCAAAACAGAAGACATCCTACTGACTGGGAGAAGATATTTACATATCTTACATCTGACAAGGAGTTAATATTCAAAATATATGAAGAACTCAAAAACAACACAATTTTAAAAAATGGGCATAAGATCTGAATAGACATTTCTCCAGAGAAGATATATAGGTGACCAACAGGGACAGAAAAAAGATGTTCCTCCTCTCATTATTAGGGAAATGCAATTCAAAATCATAAGATAACACCTCACACCTGTGAAAATGGATATTATCCAAAACACTAGAAACAAGTGTTGGTGAAGCTGCAGAGAAAACGGAACACTTTCACACCATTGGTGGGAGTGTAACCTGGTGCCACCTTTATGAGAAGCAGTATGAAAATTCCTAAAAACGTTGAGAATGGAAATTCCATATGATCCCACCGTCCTACTTGTGGGTTTTTACTTGAAAAACATCAGAAATACTAATTTGCAGAGATATGCACCCCTGTGTTTATGGCAGCACTATTTACAAAGGTCAAGAATTGGAAACAACCCAGGTGTCCACCGTCAAGTGAGTGGGTAAGATGTATACATGTTCAATAGATTGCTACACAGCTCTAGAAAAGATGAAATATTGTCATTTATGACAATATGAATGGACCTAGAGGGGATTGTGCTAAGTGAAATAAGGCAGAAGAAGAAAGACAGATAAATACAGGATGATCTCACTCATATGGGATATGAAGAAAGCAAGCAAATGAGCAGACTAAAAAAACCCCAAACCCAGCCCGTGAGCATTGACGGCAGAACTCAGTTTACCAGAAGGGCAGGGGGTGGGGGCAAGAGACACTAGCGGTGGGGTTCAGTGAACAGTGTTGGAAGACCTGTCAGTCCAGCGATGGGCAGTGTTAGCATGTACTGATTGAGCAGTGACCCTGTACACCTAAACTTAAATTGTAAATCAAAGTTACCACAATAAAAAAATAGAAGTTCTCAACAAATTAAGGCAAGAAAAATACCTAAGGCTTGAAAAGGCAGGAATAATACTGGTATTATTTGAAGATGAAATGTTTACATAGAAAACTGAAAGGAAGTACCAATTACTCGTTTCACAAAATGGGTTGATATAGGATCACTATGTAAAAGTCAGCTCATTTCTATGCTCAGCACACACAATTAGAAGTCATATCTTTACAAAAGCTATTATTTAAATTAGTACCCCAAAGTATAAATTACCTGAGATCTAGGTATAAATCTGATGAAAGATCTAAGAACTATATGCAAAAGATGACATTTTTTTTTTGAAGAACATTAACTTTGCTAAACGGAGAGCTAGCGCATGTGAACGCTGGCTGTCGGTCCTTCTCTGCTGTCAGCGCGGCTCAAGATGTTCAACCTGTCACAAGGCTTTGAATCAAAGCGAGTCATTTACTCTTTGGCCTTCTGTGTAAAATAGATATAAGGTCACTTTCAATTATGACTATAATTCTGTAATTCTAGAAAGCAGATTTAAGAATTTTTAGGACTACTTTGAATCTCAGAAATGAAATTTACATGCAGCACTTTTTAAATTTAAAAGCCTAAGATATTATTTGCTTCTGTTGAGGCCTTTTGTGAGTGACATCAATTCTGTTACCAAGGTAGAGATTTACTTTTATGTCTAAATGTTTCCAGATTTAAATATATGCCTTAAATAAGTGGATATATACTCTAAAGAATTTTGAAGTAATTTTGCAAATAGAATAGCAGAGCAGCCTGCTGTGAACTGGAAATCAGGTTCTAATTTTTTTTTCTGTCTCTAGTATCTACGTAACTACTAGATGATTTAAAAGTTTCAGATATTCATAAAAAATTCAACTTCTAAATTGACAAATGAGCACAAGGTTGAGTAGCTAATTTTCTGTTATATACAGGATAAATGACTTCAGCAAGATACTTTCAAAGTTTCACTTAAGACTAATGGCAGAAACTAATGAAGAGTGTCACTGACTCAGTCACAACACCAGTAGGCTTTTTTTCTAAATGTACTTGGTCACTGATCATTTCACATTCTCAGTGATGTAGAAAGCAGGCAAAGGGAAATGTTGCCTCAGGAGGAATAATTTATCACTGACATTGCTCCTAATTGCTGACATTTACTTAGGTGTTTTGGTTTTTTTTTACATCTTTATTTAGTTGTTCGTTTTTGATTTTTCACCCAGGCCCCAGGTCTCGAACCCAGGTCCTTCTGGACAGTACACCAGCATCTCAGGCCCCTAATCCACAAGGGCAGGCCCCATTTTTAAATCTCCATAGCTAATGGACGCCTTATGGCTTACAGTCATGAAGATGTTTCCACAAACCGTCTTACTTGATATACTACAGTACATTCTCATCAACTATTACACATACACAATTTTCAGTTATTTTATCTCCTTATGTTTGTCACCTCCCACTAGACTCTGAGTTTCATGAACTACTTTGTTTTTCCACCACCTACTAAGAGTGTGTAGTCAGACACTGGTAGGTAGGTAGACACAGTACCATCACCACTTACCCATTTTACCCCAGTTACAGGGATTGAGGTTACCAGATGTACAGTGGTAGATTAGCGTTGATTTAGGCCTGGAATAATATGAAATAAAAATTAAGTAAACACAACAAAATGGAAAACTAATGAAAGAAAAGAGAACAACATTAAGATAAGGTGGTTTCAGACATTCCCAGGACTAAGATAACCTAATAAAGCAAACTTCCAACTTTTTCTCTTTGGTCTAAGAAACAGAAGACTAGGAAAAGTGTACATGTGTGTTTATACGAGTGTGTGGTGAGCGTGTGTGCATGTGTATGTAAAAGAAATCTCAAACAGGCGTGACCTAGCTGTTGAGAAAACAGGTACCACGGGGATGAGGAAGATAACGCTTCGACCTTCTGTACATGTCTAATGGGCCAAAAGGGCAAAAAAAAAAATGCTGTTTTCTTCTAAATCCAGTAAAGTCCTGCTGGGTTGGAAAATATCTGAATGTCTGACTTCAAAAAATAAAAGTTTAATTCTGTTTATCATTTACTAACAAAGCCAAATATGCAAGCAGCCTATTTTTTCATTGGGTTAGGAGATAACCCTACACACAGTGATCAGAAATTCTTTTACTAGAAGCTGAACAAGTCAATAAAACATGGATTACATTTTCATTTCATCTACTTTTATCTCCTTTGCCTTCAAAAAGGATTTATTTTAAATTACTGAATAGAAGAAAAGCTCTTTGGTCATCAAGAATTTGGGTTAAATGACTTAGAGTTTATTGTTTTATCATCAAGTACTAAGATTGTCATAAAATCACTGAAGACAAATAGGCATTGCATGTGATGGCATATTTAGAACTATGTAAGATGGGGAAACACACCCTCTCCCATTTGGGATCTTTTAGGAAAAATACATGGTTTGAAAGGCACCTATTCACCCTCCTCATCCCCAAGTGTTAGAAAGTTGCTTCAAGCATCCACACCTGTGAACTGCTGTGTACCATCCCACGGCCAAGGTGAGATTGACAACGGTATCAACTGGAATTACATCTGCCACAGCCATTGGAGTAGCTCTTATGGACCGCAGAAACCCTTTCCCAGCCTGTAGAGGAAAAAAGAACATAAAATATTGAACTAGGTCTTAAGTAACAGGTGGAGCTAAGGCAGATATCAGACAGACGATGCTTATGTTCATGATGACAATGTTAACAGTGACAGACTGCTCACCGAGTTCAGGCTGCCTCTCTAAGTCCATCCAACCTGCTAACCATGTTTACCTCGAGTTTCAACATGTCCTGTCACGAGTAGTCCTCACCCCTTTGGGGAGTGAAATTCCCCAAATTTGTGAGAGGTTAACATACTTAGTTCAGTAACAAACACCATGAACAGATTTTCACAATCAAAAGTCAATTCATAAAACATTCTAAGAATTAAGATTTCCCCAATTTCCCATGAGTACCAGTTTACCATTTCTTAAATGATGTTATTTTCAGCTACTGTTTACTAACTTAAAAGTAAGAGTAGATAGTGAAAGTTTAAGAAATATTTATTTTAAGATATTAATACAAGTCAGCCAATTGAAATGTTGTTACTTGAGAAAAGATCGTAACTTACTTTTTGTTTAGGATCTTAGTTCAACTTCCAGATCACTGGTTTATTTAGATCAAAGAATTAGAATTCTTTCTATTAATGTCATATAAACAAATATGAATCAGTTAAAGAAAAAAATCATATTTCTTGACTTAAAGAAGTAACTATTTATATATGCTTTGTGTAATCTGACATTGATATGAAGTGGTTAGCACTTTGTTCCTAATTGTTTTCTTGTACCTGAGTCCTCTCCTTTAAACAGAAGAAAGCAGTTTGGGAAATGTTAGAAAAGTTGAATGTGAAGCTTTGTAAAAAATGTACTAAAACTCATTCTGGAATCATGTCAGAAAATTATGTGCTAAGTTACCAAACATCCACCCCCAGTGAAAAAGAAAGAGTTGGAGGCAGTTAGGGATGTGGTTGCTATACAAAGGAAATCAGAAAGAAGTTTGCTGCCCATGTCTCTGGTAAGTGTTTGTAATTCACCGCCCCATATTTATATTTCAGTTGGTGCTGCGCTGAAGTCTGAGGCCCCTAGTACAATTTAAGCCCTCACAGGGAGTGAACCTACTGATCATCCAATCCAGTGAACCAAGGTCCGGTACTGAAATGCTTCAGTGTGAAGGGGAGTTACCTGCTGGGACCAACCATCCTCCCCGCAGGAAGACGTGCACACAGGTCTTTGGACCCAGAGGGACCACTGGCCTTTCTCCTTGTGTGTGAGAGATTCACGCTGACAATACTTTCCCAGATTCATGAATATTTATATTTGAAAAATTTGCTCCAACTGGTACCTCTTGCAAAACTACGTATGGATGTATTTTATGTATATATTTAATTTCTGTTCACACACATAAACATTTGTATTCTATCATTAAGAATAATCTCTGTGACTATGATTTTTATTGCAAACTTAAGTCCCTGCACTAATTCACATTATTGATGAATAGCACAAAGAAGATAACACCCCCATCTTGTGGAAACTAAAGGGAAATACAGATAAGTGCCTTGACGTGCCAGGACTTTCCAAACAAAAATTCCTTCCTAAATATCACAGTACCTCTGTGTTCCAGATATCAAATCCACAAGTAGTAAAAGCAATTTCATCCTGCCTCTATATTCCAATCAGCAAAATTGAGATATGTTGATTCAACTGTAGTTAATAAAGTAACATGCTTTAGGATCAGTGAGCAAAACCAACACTACATTGTGACTCTCCACCCACTACATTTCAAGGAGTGACAGCCTCGTCATTATACATACCGCAATAATTATTCCACTAGGTCCATTTAAGTTATCAACCCAACCCTAAAGACAAAAACAGAAAACAAAAGAAATTCTATTGGTTACATGCATCAGAAACACACAATGCCATTGGAATATTTCATACACTTGAAACAACAATGAGACTCCAGTCTATAGAATGGTTTAATTCAGTATTTCTAAACTCACAAACAAACTCAATGACAAATATTGATATTTCCTGAGATATATATATATATATACATATATATATATATCATGACATGACATATTGTCTCATGACATCTTTAAGATCTAAATGGGATCTTGTCTTAATATAATCTTATAATTCTTCACCCATTTTTTTCTATTTGAGGCCTCCCTAGAGGAACATTTCAAACATGACTTGAAGGAATTATCCATTTTCTGAAAATGTTAAGAGTCATAGCACCTTTACATTATATATATTTGTATTAGCTTGCCTAGAAATGTTAGAAGAAAGGTTATGTTTAGGAGTAGTTAGAAGGAAATGTTCTTTTAAGTTTATCTCTTAAGCCCTAAGTGAATGAGCTGACCTTATTCTGTCTGTTTCATTATCAAAAAAAAATCAAAATGTGTTTGTGTAAAATGAGAGAGGAGTGAGGAGAAAATGATGGGATTAATCCATGTTGAACCTTATATTATTAGGAACCAGGCATGCTCATACATTTTTGCATCTGATCAGCTCTCCTAAGTGGATAGTATTAGTTCAGTTTTATAGATGAAACAACTGAAAAGACTGCATTGTCATGTAGTGAAGCGCCAATTTATCTGGCCCTATAACCTCATAGAATTGCTTCAAGAAGATGGCACAATTCAGCATACTTTTTGAAGGATATAGCAATACACAGGTTATTATTAGTTATCTAATTAGTTAAACAAATTATTCCTAAATTGACTACCTTCTGTGAGCTTTGTCATTCCTGTTTATCCTGGCAGCAGTGATACTACCAATGTGGCCATCAAGAACATTCTAGTACGGGAAAGGTCAAGAAATAAAAACATTTCCCATGGGAATGTGGAGCTCAAAGTTAATAAGGAGCTAATTTAAGATTTCCACCCAGCTCTAACTCCCAGAGGAGCTATGCTGAGTAAGTCCTGAAGTGAATGAGGGATTCTGTCCTAATATAATGGCTTCCTCTTTGATTGGCTGTTCTAAGCTATATATGCTGGGGAGAAAAGAAAAGGAATGAGACTGGACTAGAAGAAGGCTGCTTTGGAAGCAAAACCTAGATCAGTAAGTGGGCTTACTGGGAAGGGCTCCTGCCAGGTGGCCCCAACAATGGAGGGCCGGATGATGGCGATGTTGAGGTTCTCACTCTCCTGTTGCACCACCATTTCTCCCAGGGCCTTGGTGTAGGTGTAAGTGTTAGGCCGGTCCCCAATCAGCTTGGGTGTGATCTCCTCAATAATGGCATCGTCTAACCACCTGAATGTGGTCAGAGTGAAAAAGAGATAGCAACATATGTTAAACAACAGACCAAAAAAACGTGAGCTGCAGACAAACAAAACTTCCACCTTCCAGCTCTGGAATTCAGAAGAGTCACAGAATACCAAGATGGCGCATATGCTTCTCTGAACATGCATGATGGAGTTGCACTTGGTGCCCCATGGCCAAGCCCATTCTTACTGGTCAAATTCTATTTTCTCTCACCTAGACAGACAAATTCAATAGCTATGCGAGGCACTATTCTATTACATATTCTCACTGGTAGGAGTGCAAGCACATTCACTGAACACATCCAAGTGCCAACCTTGTGTCCAGGACACACTAGGTGCAGACTTTAGCGGCTCTTGTCCAAGGTGGTTGTTTCAAGGTCGCCCTATTTCACTGTGTTAGTCCTGTTAAAACCTAATTCACTAATCTTGCAACTGTTAGCTATTCTAAAAAATTCCATGCAACTCAGCAAATAAAACGACTACATTGACTGTAATCTGTTTTAGCAAATGTGTGAAATGTATTTTGAAGGTCTGCTAATAACTTGGTAATTATTTCCTCAGATTTTCAATGAATTCTGAACTGCTTCAATAATAGTCTGTTGAGTGGAGTGATTATAGTGTTCTGAAGCAGTTTTATTAGTGATTATTGACTGCTGCAACTTACAAGAAAACATATATCATGAATAACTGAGTTACCATGGTTTCAACCTAATAGTTTTTCAAAGATAAACCCAAAGCCTACCTGCCCTTTTCTAAAAGAACAGTAAAATTATTGTCAATTAAAAATTTAATGTTTCTCTTTGATGGCGGATTTATTGGTTTAACTTTCAAAGTAATAATTTTTTAAATATTAAGCTACCTAAAGACAATAGTGTGATTTTTATAATCAATGTGGTTGGTACATTTATTCTTGTCTTTAAAAACTGAACTCAGTCATATTAATTTGTTTGTAGGGAAATCTTAGTTATTACTACTTTGTCTGATGACAAATTGTTGAGCATTTAAGTAAGATGTGTTTAATGCCAAGATGAATTCAAAAATACAACTCTCAGTTTTAATAACTCATGAGTAGAGTTATGGAGTCAAACGTGAGGGCTGTTGAGAATGTTCTGGTTTTGCTGGACTTGCTGCCATTCCTGCTGAGTGATTTCTAGACACTGAGCCTTTTTATTTGAATTAAATAAGGAAAGGGTGAAAGCTTCTTGAACTCAAAATACCTCCAAACTCTGGGAAAAGTAGAAGATATTCCAATGATGTAGCTACACGAGGCTTGGGAGAGTTGGGTTAATGTGGGTACTTCTCCATCTTTATAATAGCATTACCTTTACTTGTCTCATTTGTGGATCCACTCCATTTATGGGATTGACTGAACTAAGACTCTTATTTTACTTGCAAAAATATGCAGCTTGCAAAAATGGGGTCAGAAGAAAGCCTAGTTTCAATACTGTTGTGAAGGAAAAAGCTCTAAGACGACATCAGGTCAGAGCAGTGCGCGAGGACTGTGCTCTGCAAGACTGCAGTGCATGTTGCTGTACGTGGAAAGGCAACACATGGAAGTTTACAATGTTTGCTGCGTTGGCTTGGCTTTGAAAACACTGGTTCCACTGACTTCTAAGAACACAAATGCAGGGGAAGTTGCAGGGTGGTGCGGATGAGCTTTTCCTCAGCAAAATCTGTCTCCTACTGTACCATCTTTGGGTGCTTTCCTTTTTCACTTGTGAAAAATGTCCATAATTACATCTGTTCTAAATTTTCAGGTAATCATAAGGCCACACAGGAACATTCACAATTGCACTTCAAGCTATTTGATAAAACAAAATGAACTAATTAACCTAAGGCACTTACATTTTAGTAAGACAATCAATGAGCATATACTGATGTGGGTAACAGCTGTTTCTTAAAAAATAGCTTCTAATTTAGTCAAACAGACCAACTACCATCCAACTAGCTGCTTCCTGAGCTCAGAGAAGAGTGTAAAACCACGCATGCTCTTCTTTTCCAGTTCAGGTTGTTGTCTTCAATTTGTTCTAAAATCAGTAAATAAGCTAAGAGGGAAAAGAGGCACCATGTATATCAATGTACATTTCTGAAATTTACCAAAAGCCCTTCAGTGCTTCCCTGTACTCAAGATGTTTTGAACCCATCATCCCAAATTCTAAACTTCTACTTAAAGTGCTTCAAAAAAAATTTACTGAAAATTTCAGAAAGCAACACATACACAGATGCAATTTCCCCTAAATATTACTTTTTTTTTTTTTTGGTTTGAAGCTTAATCTCCTAGTATCATTAATAATTTCCTAGTTTATGTATTTACTGAATGAAATAGCAAGAGTAATATGTACTTTTCCTTCTACATTCCTCACACAACAAGCAGGGCAAGCCAAGGGATTTATCAGGAGAGATGTCTGGGCAGTAAACATGTCACAGTGTCCCCAGGGCAACGTCTCTCTGCTGTCTGTACTCGGTTCTTCCCTTGCCCATGTTTGCCTGTGTGTCTGCTCACTCCCTCACTGGACAGTGAGTCCAGGAGGGCAGGGGTGATGCTTCTCATTCGTCTCCCAGCCCCAGGAGCCCTACCTCTTTCAGTAGATGAGGCTGAGCTACAGGGCAGTGTCCACTGGCCAAATGTGTTCTGTGTGGGTTTGGGGAAGCTGAGGTGGACTGGACAGGGAGGAGGAGCTCAGAAGGAGGTGGGTTCGGAGAAAACTGGGGGTGTCTTTGTAGAGAATGAAGTGACAACATAAGGTGAAGTATCCTGTGGCAATAGGGTGTGCTGAGAGGCCGAAAGTCTCAACAGTGACCACCTGGGACTCCTGCAGAGTTGGATTCACGTGAACCTATGGGCCTAAAGAGAATCAAAACTTTTTATTGGGGAGAAAGGCCTATCTGGGCCTATTGCTCGCAAGGAACTGGCATCTGTATCTTCAAGTTTAGTCAACTGCTTATTCTCACCCCCAATGGCCTGGCAACATGACAATTATTTCAGCTTATTATTTTGTATTATTAAAATGTAAAAAAATTTTTTTTGCATAATTCTTAAAAATGATCCAAGAACTAATCTAACCTTGCTTTGACTTGTATTTAAAGGCTGGTAATATTAAAAGTACTAAGAATTAAAAAAAAAAAATTTTTTTTGTCAACTACTGAGACTCCATCTTAAGAGAGTGAACACTCTTGAAAAATAAAAGCACACATGCTATAACTAGCTTTTTCCTTCCCGCTGGAGAAGGAACTTTTGTGGAGAGACACTTTTCTGAGTTAATGGTAAATTCCTAGCAGCACGACCAGCAGAACATGACTTTCCAACACTGAGAGTCTTTCCTATCAGCCAAAGGTTTGCAGTCATTGGCGCCCGGCGGCCTCACCCTCCAGCTCCGGGGACCCACTGGTTACCAGATCCAGTAACACCTTTTCTTTTGCATGTGGCAGATTAGCTGTATCTAGGCAGTCAGACAACCAGAGTCAACACTGGTTTTTAGCAGGTACAGATCTGCTGGGAACTTTGATTCAATGAAAGCATTTGGAAATGAAAAGGCAACTGAGGGTGAGGACACTCAACCGTACGGATGCCAGGTCACTGCGAGCAGGAGCCCACACAGACCTGTCTCCCCAATGAAGAGTTAATTCTGAGGCCCATCCAGTTCAGTCTGAAAGCAGCTCTGCTGCGTCACGAAGGTAAAGGGGTCAGCTGTGCGGTGGTGGATGGAACAGGACTGCTGGTGAGGTCATCATGCAGTATACACAGACTTGAGTGACCGGGAAAGTTCCTGGCAAAAGTGCAAATGCTCTTTGACTTCCCAGTTCTGGAAATTTCATTCCGATGAATTTTGGGGAAATGAATGGCTCATTTCTGGTTCATTTTTTTGATGGGGAATTTTCTTTTTTCCCCCCTGCCTTTCTCTGTTTTCTTCAGCTTTACTGAAGTATAATTGACAAATAAAATGGTAAGATATTCAAAATGCGCGTCAGGATGATTTGATATACGTGTACACAGTTAATGTGGACATCCACACGGATGATGTTCTCGAGACTTCTTGCTGTCTACCTCCCAGTTCTTTTTAAAAAATGAGAAACACTGGGATACTAAGAACAACGACAGTGGCTTGATACCAGGGGGTAACTGTTAATGGAAATCTAAACATCTTGGGAGAAAATTTAATTTTAACCTCAGGCCAATTGTAAAATCAAGGAGAAATTGTTTTTCTTAAAGAGATGCAACTAAGCCTGGATTTAGGTGAAGTAACATTTATTCGCAGTAACCTTAATGCTGATATTCTAGAACGTCAGAAATTTCCATCTGACGCTGGGATTGTTGAAATGGTCGCAAACAGTGGTTCAGTAGGTGAGGGACCACTGAGCTTTATTCGAAGCATTACTAAGTTGTGGGCATATAGGTGTTTTACACAAAAGACTTCTCATTCCCAAATACCAGCTTGCTATGGAAGTCTGTCATCTCTCTTTGTTTTTGTTAGGCAACACAACAAAAGTCAGCTAGAACACTGTGATCAGTGGTCATCTAGTCATCAGATGCTGCTCGTAATGTCAGCAAGTGTCCGAGCCCTTCTGTGTGCAGCACTGGGCCCGGAGCGGCCAGGCAGTCTCTTCCTTTCCAGGCTGGTTGACTAATGGAGAGCACAGGCACCCTGTGGTAAGAGCAGTGACAATGAGGAATGGGTTCACCAGGGAGGGCTCCTACACCCAAGTACTTTTCTTCCAGAAGAGTTTGATGTCTGAGTGGGAACAGACCAGGGAGGTGGAGGTGCAGTGGTCTCTAGATGCAGCGTCACCCTCAGCAAAGGCAGGGAGTGAGAGGGAGGAGGTGCCTCACTGATGTTCTGTGATGATGAGGGGCCCCAGGCTGGCACCCCATCTTAAATACAGCTTTAATGACTAAATGGTGGTTGTGCCATTTCTGTTTTAAAGAAAACATCTTAATGTGCTTTCAGAATGCATTCCATTGGGACAAAACTATAACGTTAGCTACATGCTTGTGGAAAAAACTGTTCTCCTTGGAGAGCAGTAAATGACAGACATATTTGTCCAAATGTCAGTGACATTTTGAGGCTGGATGATGTAGTGATTACTGGTTGACATGGTGGGGAGGAGCTGAGTACCTGGGCATGAAGCAAGCTGTCCTCCAGGACTGAGTTCCTTCCTGGAAATGCAGGGGCCCTGGAATCCCAACCTGCCTGGGTGGGAAGGCGCGGGGGAGCAGGGCCCTCCTTCCCGGGACACTCCTCTAGTGACTCCTGGAGCTGCCCGCTTCTGCAGGGTCGCTTGAGGTCAGAGCCCCTTTACCGGGCCTATCAGACATGGGAGCCATGTGTCCGCAGAGGCTGCGCTGTCAGAGGACAGCAGCTGACCGACCACCTGCTCTGAAGACGCTCCGCGGCTTTAGAGAAGACTTTGCTGCTGAGATGGGATTCAGGGGGCCTCTTCTCCAACTATCCTGACAAGCCCTGGACTCTGAAAGGTTCCTTTGCACCAGTTCAGTAAATCATCGTTTATTAACCACTTTAAGTAACCTCCAGTTCCTTTAGGTGACTTTCATTCTTCTTTGTCCTGGATATTTTTAAATGGCAGGTAAAAATATCTATTCTCAGTGCTGGAGGAGATAAAAATGTTTGCCCTGAAGGGAATGAACTCTTGATAAAAAAAAGCTTTAAAAAGCTTCTTTTTAGAAAAGTATATCTTAAATAGAAATACAGTGTTAGATGAAATTAAAATCTGGCAAATACTCCATGAAATAGTCTATTTTTTCTGCAATAATACTTTCTCTACAGAGTTGGAAAAACCAAAAAGTAAACTTGGTCAATGGAACTGCAGACCAAAGAAGAAAACAGAAACATACTTCTGAGACCCGGGACATGTCCTAAGCGGAAAGGGTCCTTTGAGTTATCAAGAAGAGAAAAATGCTAGACATCATTTCCCCTGCACTATAGGACAGAAAGCAAAGTGATTCTCCACTGAATAGGTCAAGAGACTGACAAGGCCTTATCTAGAGGGGTCTTCTTGTTTAGTTCTTTACTAACCTTTTGATTAACTGCTATTAAACACTTCTCAGCACTGGAAGAGTTGTTTTAAAGAACTCAGTTTAACGTCACAACGTAAGATGGGCACTCTCAGAAATGGATGAAGAAACTAGAGCTTGGAGAGATTAAGGGACATACATGCTTAACATCATAAGCTGTGTAAGTTGCCGAGCCGTAAATCAAACCCATGCCAGTTTGAGTCCAAAACTTTTCTTCAGCCTTTTATACTCCGTAATCTACTTCCTTTATCTAGTGACAATGCTGAGTTCATCAAGAAGTGAGAAGCCACTCTATGTAAAGTGTCCTCAAGTACTCATGCAATCTTTTTTTTTTTGCGGGGTGGGGATTAAAACACATTCAATTAGCTAGTATAATTTTGATTCACTCCAAATTAGCTATGAACTATATAACAACATTTTTCTGTGGGACTCCCCTTTTGCTTTCACCCTCCCCCCATGCCCCAGCACCATATTCCCCACCAGGGATGAAGGAACAGTAGGCATAGGAGAGCTGTAACGAGAAACTTCTAGAAGCATTTTTCTTCTAGGGTGTCCCACTGTATCACTTCATGAATGATAACCACCAAGGAGCAAAGAGGACAACAATCTGCCCATCCCAGCCCCCCACATTTGACCCACTTACTCCATGGAGTCAATAATCTTTTTTGGCTCCACTGGGCATGGGTAGATGACCTCATCGATGTGCTTCAGGTTACAGTTGGCAAAGGCAGTGGAGATGTGGATGAAGGCTTCGAGCTTTGGCATCTGACTGGCCATCAGCAGGAGTTGCTGGGTGGCGGTAACGTTTAGCTGCACAGCATGTCTGGAGGGGACAGGCGGTGAGTGATACACTAAGCATGCAATTCTATCCCTAAAGCACTGTGCATGCTGCATCGGCGATCTCAGTCAACTGGAGGAAAACCACCAAAGCCCCTGAATTTATAAAGGGGCTTCTTAAGCAGCCATTAAAAGAATAAAAATATATCAACCAAGCAACTCACTTGAGAAGTTGGAAAGCTCAAATAGCTTGGAAGAAACCAGCAGTGGATATAGTATAAGAAATACAAAAAAAATAATAACAGAATCCTAAATTTAGCAAATAAACTATAATGTGACATAAACATAAGATGTGAGGACAATGAATGAGACATCGCACATGTATGTGGCTTATAGTTTCAGGAAACTTATTCATCTAATGTAACTAGAAAGAAAAACTGTAAGATCTTATATGTATGTATAGAGAACTTTTAAGATGATATTCAATATCCATTTCCAACTGATTTTTAAAAAATTCACTAAAAGAAATAAAGTGAATTAAAAACATAGTTCAATTTTTCTTGCAAGTATCAGGAGTAATGGTGAAAAATTAGAAGCACTGCTTTGACAGTCAGGGCCCTGAGGATGACTACAATCACCTTTCTCTGAAGGTCCCATCTTGTAATTAGGGAGCAAATTAAAATGATGAACAGATGCAAATGTTAAAACGGTTGTCACAAAACTTACATATCATTATATGTCTGGAGAATAAACAGAAGCAGTTAAAAACCCCAGACAAATGGGCCATCAGACAATTCAGTAAGATGTCCATTTATAGATATTTTGAAAAAAAAAAAAAAAATCAATAAAAAAAGACTAGAGAATACAATGGAAGGCATATATTCAAAACAGAACATTTATAAAGTATGTCAAATTAATAATAAATGACTAGGCTCTATCTAAAGAATATAATGATAAAATTTCATTAGGGATCATAAAAGGAAAGTTGAATTAATTGTAAAACATACTATCCTTGGATAGAAAGAACCAATAGTAGAAACATGCTAAAATTTTCTAAGTTATCTAAACAGTCACGGCAATACCAGTTAAACTAACAACTTTTTAAAAACGTGGCACATGTTTTTCTAAGTGTAATAAAAAAACCAAAGCAGGTGAGAATAATCATGAAAATCCTATAAAAATGTGTGCATTTGACTAATAAAAATTATAATTAAAAACTGCAGTACTGAAAGATAAAAAATGGAACAAAATTAAGAGTTCAAAAATGCAATTTAGTATAAGAATTTCATGTCAGGTATCTCATTAGATAAATGTTAAAGAAGTAACATTCTGTTAACTTTTTCTAAAGGGAAGTGCTACGCAGGAATAAAAATGAGCAGGCAAGCAGGAAGAGAGAGGAGGAAACAACATTTAATATATTTGTATTTAGTAGTTCGCACTGGTTTTCTCCCCTCCAAACCTGGGACTCAAGCCCAGGAATATGTGGCCTGCACCCCCTTGGAGGCAACTGACCCAACTGCTACTCTATCAGAATGAACCAAGAATATTTTTTAAAGCTACTTCACATTCATACCTACATCACTCTTCTTTTTACAGAACTTTCTTAAATATTCCCTTTTTTTTTTTCAAAGAAAGGTGTAGGCAGGAATGAAGGCAGACAGGAGGCAGGAAGGAAAGGAGAGGAGGAAGAAGCACTTTATTTATTTAGTTGTTCCCCACCCGGCCCTTGAACCTGGGTCCTTGGGCTGTACATAGATGCACCCAAGCAAGAGTTTAACACCTGAGCCATCAGGGCATGCCAACTATTCCTCTTTATAGATAGATATATTTAGATGAATGAAAGATTTAATGCAAAAATGAATCAATAAAATACTAGAATTATGAGTGATGGCATAAATAAAACCAGAGTTGAGGATAAATGATAAACTAAAAACATTTTTAACCTTACGAAAGGCATAGTTAATATGCTAAATCTCCCAGGAAGTCTTAGCAAGAAAATTGTTTTAAGAAAAATACAGGCAAAGTACACTAATAGGCATCTTACAAACAAAATGCCAATCATTCTCTAAGCACCTTCAATCTGTCTAATTAAAGTAATAAAAATCAGAACATGTAATGCCATTTTCGTGATATTGGCAATGTTAAAAACAACTATACAATCATAATGCAGCATTGTTGTGGGTGTGAGGATGAATGTCCATGTGCAGAGATTCCGGGTAAATTAATACCAATTTTTGGAACACGATTGTGTACTACATGTCAAAATGTAAACTGTCTATGACCTGGGCAGACGTAGCATGTATCTAGTGATTCCACTTCTGGGAATTGCCCCGCAGGAATGCACACAAAGTTCTAACAAAATATATGCATAGAGATGTTCATTGTAGAATTGTTTATAATAGTAAAAAAATTAGGCATGCCCTAGTGGAGTAGTGGTTAGATCAATCGCTTGAGAAGGAAAGCAAGTCACATATCCCTGAGTCCGAGTCCCAAGTCCACATACTTTCCAAGGACGTAGGTTCCAATTCTGGGTCAGGGAGAACAGTCACGATGAACAACTAAATAAAACAAAGTACTTCCTCCTCCTCTCTCTTCCTGCCTGCCTGCCAGCCTACCTGTCCAACTTCATTCCGGCTTGTACCTTTCCTTTAAAAAAAAAGTGAGAAACTAGAACAATTAAAAAATGTCCACCAATACAGAACTGAATATATTATATATATGGACAATGTCATGTCGTCATTATAAATTATACATGAACATTTAAGCAAGAAAAGATACCCAAGATATAACTGAGCAGGCTGCAAAACATCATTCTTAATATGATGCTATTTGGGGGATAAAAAAGGACATCAACTGATTTAATTAAGGATACATAAGGAAAAACCAGAATGGATGTTCTTTCCAATACTGAGTATTTTGGAGTTTTACTCCTTTTATTTATTTTTCATTGAGAACCAGTCCTCTGTTTTTAACAGAAACCATAAAGAAACCTACATACGCATGTGCACACACACATTAGATGCACAAGAGCCGTGAGAGGGGAAGGGAACACACCTTAGATGGTCATCAAAGCGGACGGTGGCCGCGCAGTGGAAGACGATGTTGGTGCAGGAGAGCAGCTCCTGTACGTCCTCCTTGCTGATGGCAAAGTCACTCTGACTGAGATCGGCATAAATTGGTCTGATCTTCTCATGCACATTTGGACAAACTTCTTTGACTTTTTCAAACAGCTACGACAGAAATATAAATCAACATAGAAAGATCATCAACACCAATGCATGGTTCTTATTTGTACCAACTTGTTTCACTGTAGTTCTCAAAAACTGGCTTGAATTATAACATCACTCAAGGAAGGCACCTACTCAAGAGTCATTTGCTTTATTTCATGGGATTTGAAGTCAGTTTAGTATAATTTCCCATCCTCTTCATCTGATAAGCACTGAAGAAGTGGGTTCCTGTCACCAGCAAGGAGTGTAAGCTTGAACACTTCCTGTGGGATGACAGGGTGCTAGTAAGACACCCCTCCCCTGCCCTACAAGACCACTTTGTGTTTTTACCAGATGATTTTCCATTTTAGGCTGGGAAATGCTATCTTCGTTGCACAATTCCCAGCCTTTACAAAGGAGGTTCACAAGCACAAGTTTAAAACAATCTGGTTAACTGGCCTAGATTAACAAGATATCCTAGTAGACAATTAGAAAACAGCAAATTAAACAAATTTGTAATGAGTAAAAAATAAAACATTTTATATGAGCTCATTCTCATATAAATTGCAGTCATTGCCCAGTAAGAGAATTACATGTGCTCATGCACTTTCTATTGGGTTTAAATTGATTTTTTTAATATTCTAATTCATTTATAAAGGGAAAAGGCAAGAGCACAGGCAATTTTAGCCTTTTATTATTACAGTTATTTTGATGGACTAGACCTACTCTTGTCACACTACACAGATATTCTTAGATGAAAGTTCATATTTTCCACTTTCTCAGAAAATATGATTTTAATAAAATGATCTTGGCTCTATTTTGCTAAAATGGAATTTTACTGTGGAATTATAATCATATGTTAACAGTGAGGACAAGAAAAGTAAGTGTAAATGTTTAGAAAAGTTAAAAACAGGGGAGATCAGCCTGCAGTTTTAATCATAGTATAGTAACAGAGACAGTCCTCCATTCCCCTTTAAATCCAAAAAAAAAAGGAATGTTTCCATCTATTCTTTGTACCTTAGTAGCAGGCAACTTCTCTCCATCAGAGACTGAATCTAAGCTTCTTTACTGGGTAAGAAGTTCTGAGAAGTCAAGTGTCATGTCTCTTAGGCAGGACCACCTTCTAAAGTCATCCTGGGAACTCAATGATGTGATTCAGGAAGGAACAAAAGGAAAAGACCTGGAAATTAATGTGCTTCTGTCTCTGACCTACCATTCTGTGTACTGTGGGGTCAGGCTTTTCAGCGGGGGTGTAAGTAAAATTCAGAAAATATCTGGAAGCGAGGTCAATCCTCAATGCTCTTTTGACATCTGGGATCAATAAGGTTGACAGTGTTTTTCTGAACAAAGGTCGGAAAGATTCTGATGGATCATAAGCATATTTGCTTTCACAGTCAAATGTTTTGCTTCCTGTTCTTCATGTTCATAATACCACAAACATATGATGGATATTTTGGGGTAAGTTTATATGAAAGTTGTACAGATCTCCTCCACCCCCTTTACACAATGGAATTTGGAAAAAGCTCCTTTTGGAGTCTGCATAAGAGATTATTTCATGGGAAGTTGATTTAGGGTTCTGTGGAATCTCGAACTTCGGCCTGTGGTATCTTCTCGCTACTTGATAACAAGGATTGGAGGGTGATTTTAGCACGGGGGTCCTCACAGAGGATGTCAGCTTTTCTACACAGAGTGCCTTCTGCCTTTAGTTTTCATGACTTTAAAAGCAGAGAACACTGGTACACCCTACTGTACTTTCAGCAACCCATGCATGTCGGATAGTGCTAAGATACCAAAGGATAGCATCACTACGTGAGGAAATATGATCTCTTTTAGGAAATCATGTCCCAGTCTATTAATTGGATTATATTTTCAAATGGGAGAGGATATAAATGAACATAGTACAACAACAAAAAAAAAGTCCAACCTTTCTGATGCAGATAGCAGTCTTAGTTTTGATTACTAGTCAAGATAAATGAATTTCTTGCATCAAGTCGCAGTGCTAAATGAGGGCCCTATGCCTAATAATATGACTTCTTGTCTGCATCTCACCTTAATGCCTTCACTTCTAACAAAATAATATTCTCTCAATGTTGCCACATCCTAAAGAGACTGCTAGGGATCACAGCCAACTGCCATCTCAGAGACCAAATGCTGTGCCAAGTGCTATCCACCAGTGAGTGGCACTGGAATTGTGAACATGTGTTTTAAAAGTATGTCCCTGGGTTAGTCCCATAGCAAATAAACAAGAAATTCCAGGGGCCCTACGAGTGTGCACTTAACATCAAGTTGCCTGGTTGATTGTAACTAATAGCATGGCGAGAGCTCCTCTAGTTGGAGTGTTAATTTATGTAGTTTCAGGTGCACAATTGCCTGTGACTGATTTTCCTTATAACTGCCCAGGGCGGCTCCAGTGGTCTGCAAACTATTGGCATAAGAAATCTAGGGAGCAGTTAAAAGGATTTCTTTGCATCTCCTTTCAGTGATAGACTCAAAAAGTTGCGATTCTTAAAAAGTTCTACAGATAAGTCTAATACTTGTACCCCACTTGGAGAAGAAACCCAGACCCTGAAATTCATGTTCATTTTAAAAGTGAGAGCTAAAATTTCTCTTAGTGGTTGGTAAACTCCATGATTTTTTTTTTTTTTAAAGAAAAGGTCTAGGCAGGAATGAAGGTGAGTAGGCAGGCAGAGAGAGAAAGGACAAAGAAGCATTTTATTTATTTTATTTAGTTGTTCTTAATGGTTGTTCCCTCTGGCACCAGAATTCGAACCTAGGTCCTTGGGATGCATGTGGACTATGTCAGTGGGCCTTCTCTGCTGGATCACAGGATGCACCAACTCCTTGATTTTCACTCATCATTTTAGCCTTGAGAATGTCCAGGGCCTTGAAGAGAGTCAACTTGTGCTTGTTAAACAGAAATGAATGACTTATAAGGGTAGTAATAGAGTCAGGCAGGAGAACTTGATTCCTGAAATTGGTCTCCAGCTTTTCTGTATTATTGATGGGATGAGAAAATAAAGATACGAAGTGCTCCTGTGGATCTGGCAGATCAGCAGGCAGCTGGAATGAAAGGTTCATAGGAGACCCCTTTCTATAATGAGGACTGAAGGACAGATGCACTGATGAAAGGGGAGCCTTAGCTGACATGCACTCTCCTAAAAGTTTCTTTCACTAATGTCACCTGAATTAAAGTTAAGAAAAATAGGTGGAATACAAACGAGTGAAGAAAAAAACAATTTCATGAATTTTATTGATAAGAAGTAGAGGATTATTTTAGATTCTAAGTTTCTCATATTTCGCCCCATCTATTTCTTATTCAATGGTGCAGGAGTGAGAAGGCAGAGGCGTGTTAATGAAAACTTGAGCTGAAGGAAGGCAGCTTCCCATTTGATAAAACTGTTCTTGACCAGAGCAGGGCACATTTCTGTGTGACACAGAGAAGCTGTGAGGCCACCTGAGTATTTCACACTGATGACAGATCTCTACATTTGCCCTGGAGAGTTCAGGAACGTTTCACTGATCTGACATTACACAGGCAAGTATTTCTCTCTCTTACTTTTTTGGGTTTTTTTAACCCCTGATCCTAGGTCATGACTTTCATAGCCTGCACCCTGGCTGCCTGAGCTACATGAGGGGAATTCCTAACTTAGTTTTTAAACACAGGAGACTATTCTGTTTATGGTGATAGTTCCTTCTAGTACAGAGGCAAGGAAAAAAGGAAAACTTGAAAATCCTAGGCAATAAAGTTCAACAGAAACGGGGCAAACTTCCAGTTATAAAACAAGTAAGTCAGGGGGATGTTATGTACACCACAGTGATAATAGTAAGACTGTCTGAAAATGTGAAAGTCTTAAAAGTGCTAATCACAGGAAAAAAGAAAACACATTTTTGTAACACTGTTTGGTGACCGATGTTAACTAGATTGTTTTGCACTGCATACAAATTTCGAATCATTGTGCTTATATCTGAAAGTAACTTGCTGTTAAATGTAATTATATCTTAATAAAAAACTTAGCTGAAGGAGAAAACCAGAAAAACATTTTATTTTATTTAATAAACCCTTTGCGAATGATTTCTGTAGTCAGACACTAAGACTTCATTTTTATGAAGAGAAATTGGGCAAAGGGTAGAGGGTGTATGTGTGTATATATATGTGTGTGTGTGTATGTATATATCTATATACATATATCTCCACACACACATACACACACACACGCACATATATATATGTATGTATGTATGTATGTATATATATATATATATATGTCTCTCGCTCTACATACACATATATATGAAATTCTATGGTTTGGTGACTTTCTGAGTGAAATGAGTATGGGCAAACTTGAAGCTTTTAGGAAACAGATTTGATTGAAGAAATGTAAAAAGGAGGAAAGAAGTTGGACATGTGAAATCATGTCAGGGATTGAATGGTATAGTAAAATGAATAAATAACTGGGCGTGCTTTGGTGCAGCAGCGGTTACGTCAATTGCCTCCAAAGGCATGCAGGCCACATGCCCCTGGGTTCAAGTCCTGGATCTGGGGGGTACACAATCAGTGGAGGAAATCCGCAGAGGAAATCTGGCTTGTTTTACTTTGAACTGTCTCAGATTTTGTGAACAAATAAAATAAAATAAATAAATAAAAGCGCTTCTTCCTCCGCTCTGCTCCTGACTGCCTGCCCACTTGTCTTCATTCCTCTGTGCCTGGGACCATTAGTATATCCTCAGGAATAAATCCATTGCCTCTATTTTTCTTTAAAGAAAGGAAAAGGTTCATAGGGAAGAAGATTTAACGTGTTTCAACTAATCTGAATTAGTAACAGTCAAACCGAAGACCAATTATAGTCATTAAAAAGTGTGTGTTTGAACCAACCTTTGGACACTTGCAATAGAAGTGAGGTTATCGATAGGGAATGGTAGCAGGTGATGGCCGAGCCCACAGGACAGTGGTGAAGAACTTGGGGATTTGGTGGAGGGCAGGGTGTGTCGACATGTATCTGAGGAATGGGGAAACTACACAGATGGGGAACTACACATATGCATTCAATTTGTAAAACAAAGTTATCACAATAAAAAAAAGTGTGTGTGTTTCATAATTATGGGAAATTTAAGTTCCTGGCAAAACTATTCACTATCTGCCCTACATCTCTTGCTTTTTGTGGGCCAATTAGCTTTTTATGAAAAGTAAAAAGAAAAAACAAGGTAACAAACCTGATTTGGGAATTCAAAATACAAATGGTTTCCATCTTCCTTTGCTTTATATAGAACTTTAACAGAATCATTAATATCAACAAGAAATTCATTTTTGGAAGTTAGGAACAAGCGGCTTTCATACAAGTTTTTCTGGACCAAGCTTGAAACATTTTTTCTTTATGAAAGAGAGTCTTTGAAAATGAATAAGAAATTTTAAAATGAAATGTGCATTTCTGTCAGGTGATTTTAGTACATAACAATGTCAGGTTATTGGCCTTTGAAGATATTATTTGATTCTTAGTTTTTAGTTCAAAGTTCATTTGCTTAAACACATTATTTTTGCCTTTAGGGAGATTTTATCTAATGCCTTCTGGAAACTACCAAACTGTGATAACCTTGCCAAAGGATTCAGTAACCTATTTCACAAGAAGTTAGAGTCTTCTGTTGTTAATACATAATCAGCTTTGTGAACAGAGGAGCGGTGGGACTCTGAATGGCTGTCCACCCAAGTGGCCCTGGGTATTTCAAAGTTGATGTCTCAGAAGCCACTGAACCATTCTCATTTTTCCCAGGGAAGTTTGCTGAAATACCGAGTGCAATCTGACAAGTTCTGTTGTTGTTTATAATATATATCTATATATCTATATCTATATCTATCTATATATATATATATGTGTAATATATATATCTACATCTTGGTGACATCATACAAGAGCACTCCTTCCTAGAAACTGTGGGTTTTGCCTGCTTGTCTCAGCTGATGAATTCTAGCCAGCATCATCCATGGACAACCTTCCCTTATCCAATGACTAAGTGTAACAGGACACCCCAACCTTATTAGACTAGATGTTCATAGCCCTCTTACTTAACTACCTCACTCTTAATTTCAGGTATGGATAGTGTCTTCTTGATGTTTTCTTCAAGAGTTATTCAGACACTATTGCTATAAAAATAAACACATCTTTAAGCTTCTAAAGAAACTCAAAGTGCTCACAGTAGTTCTCTGAAGTTCACAATGGAAAGGTTTACTTATAACTCATCTGTGATAGTGGGGATAGTAAAAAAACAATGGCAGTTCTCTATCTAAAATTGTTTTGCTACAATGGAAAACTGGTACTAAGTGAGCGCCTTTTCATAAGATGCTCTGCAGCCAAGTGGGAACTGGAGACCTGCCAGTTGAATATGGGTCTATGGTTGTGTGTTCAGGATTCAGCAGAGGAAATCTGGCTTGCTTTCCTTTGAACTGTCTCAGATTTTGTGAAAGAAATGAGATTTTAAAAAACAGTATTTCTATATGGAATCATTTCTAACACAGAATAGAAATCAAGCTAATCTTGATAAACAGTTTCAAAACTAAAAATCAATAGAACTTAATTGCTAATGATATAATTTTGGCAATTCATGATTACTTTGCTACTTTATTCATTTATTATTTTTAAAAATGGGTGAATTTTCCTAGCCCCTATGAAAGTGAAATGTTCACTAGAATCATATTTGGAAAACTTTGGAAAAAGATCATTGCTCCTATTTTTCACTGTGAAAGAGGGAATATTTTTCTTACCTCCTCTAGCTGAGCCAAGCAATAAGATTATTTTATAAAGACATATTCTACCTGATATATTAAGGTGCTCTTTGTCAGAAGGCATTTTCCTCTGTTCCAGGAGTTGGTAAATGTCTATAAAGAGCCAGACAGTACATTTTCTATGGCAATTACTCAATGAATAAATGCATCACAGTTCTCAGAACTGTCTTTCACATCTTCATCCTCATCACTTGAATGTGGCTTTATGATGATGATTTAAATGGTAGAAGATTTTCAATCTGGAGGGTCATTCCCTAAATGATAAAGTCAAACTCCTGTGTCTGAATAGTAATATTAACAGCTGGCATTTGGATCTTATCATGGCTCAGGCACTATTCTAAGTACTTGTCTCATCTTAACTCATTTATAACTCAAAACAGTACAAAAGACAATGAGCATCAGAGGCCCCATTTAGGAACCATGGTGGTAGGGAGCAGACACCAACTCAGATTGACTCCTGAGATGTCATTCTTTTCAGGACACTTCCTCACATCTATTCTTCTGTCTCTTGGTAAATATCTGAATTATTATCCAGATGTTGGAGATGATGATCCCGCCTCAGCTCCAGGGTAGGGCTCATTGATCTAAAGTACTCTTTCCCTCTGGCCAGGGATGAGCTCAGATCTGGAGTTTCTGAATGAATCAGCACATGGCATAGTTCAGAAACAGACATGTGACCTGACCAAGCCTGAAGACATGTAAGGGGAAAATTGTTGAGAGTTTCTAGAAGACAGAATTCATCAATCTTGAGACAGACCTTTAGGAAGAGCCAGCCTCTCTTCTTCCAAAGACTGTGGTATGTGTAAAGGAAGCACAAAACTGTACTAATCATCTTATTTATAATTGGAATGAAGTCAGAACAAAGTGGCAGATTAGAGAGATTCCTGGACCAGTGCTATCAGCACTATGGTTGATCCACAATGGCTTGTCATTGAGTGTCTTGGACATCTAAAAATAAAAAGTCCATGACTTGGGAAACTTCCTTGTATAATTAATATATCATTGTTTTCAAGCTAGTTTTAATTGTGTTGTCTTCAATCCAAATAAATGGATGCAATAATCTAGTCTTTCAGGATCTGGTCTTAACTTACCTTTCTAGTCCTTAATCTCTCTCATTTGGAACCAAATAAATCACCCAGAGTTTTCCAAACACACCACACATTCATGCATCGACAGGTGTGCTTCTTTCTGCTTCGACTGCCCGCTGCTGTCCTCCAGGGAGAGCGCACTACCTTACACTCATGTTCCACTTGACTGTCTCTACCACTTATCCATTTTTGGTCTTCGTAGTCTTTGTGCCTCGACACATAGTAAGCATTTCGATAAGTGCTTGCAGACTTAATGAAAATAATGACCAGAATGATGATCTGAATTATAGCCATGCCACAGAGAGTGTTTTAGCAACATAATGAGCAACTGATATCTTTCCTCACACATTCTTTTGGCGAAAATTTATGAAGAAAAACAATCTATACAAATAAACCCTATTAGTATAATTTAGGGAGAAGCAAGGCCATACGGTACATGTTGAAAGTCATATCTATGATGTCAGACCTGGATTTGAATCCAGAAAGACTGGTGGGAGGGAGGGTGGGAACAGGGATGGATGACTGGAGAGATGGATGGACAGATAGATGGATGAATGGATAGACAGACACTCCTAAATGAGCAAGGTATTACAATCCCATTTTGTAAATAGGAAATGAAGGCTCAGAAAAGGATGTGTCTCCCCTGCCGTCACAGAGCGAATCATGGACAGTGTTGAGACTGAGACCCGGTTCATCTGCCTCTGAGCCCATGCTCTTAAGCACCATCCTACAGGTAGCTGGGGACAGATGGTTCCCAGGGACGGTGATGCTGCAGGTCAGAAGAGCACACTTGAGAAGCACTGTTTCAAAAAGTCAAGAGCTGACAATAAATAGCCCAAGTGGAAAAAGCTGTAGAGATGTGCATGCCAGTTTCAGAAATAAGCTATGTGGAGTCCAGCCGAGATTTCCAGACAAAAGTAATGTTGTTGTGTTATCACATACAGAGCTAGGAGAGGAACAGTGTAAAGACAGTGCTGACCACAGTCTCTGCCAAAATCTTTAACTAGAAATCCATGCGCCGACCGCACGGTCAAGAAGCACAGCTCCTCTGTGCTCAGAGCGAAGGTCACTTGGCTGTATAACTAGCGAAGCTGTCAGGACAGGGATCTGAGACTTATTCTAGGTTTCCACTTCATGCTCCACCATCCTTTTGGGTTCATTCTTAGGACCCCTAGTCATGGTGGGCAATGGTCGGAGGCCAGCAGGCTGCCCAGTCACTCTGTGGGGTCTTGGGTCTGGCTGTTCAGCTGCGAGCTGGGCCTTGTCAGTGAACACTTCCCAGTTTTCCCAGCTACAAAACCAGGACAGAGATCATTCGTATTTCACTGGACTGTTACAACTATAAGTGAGGTACAGCACAGAATAATCTTTTGAATGTGACTCCCATATGCCTGTACTAAATACCCAGTGATGTCACCTATTATTTTTGTGCCACTGCTGAATTGGGCCATGAGGTCCTGCAGAGGCATTTCTGTGCTGTGCAGTCAGACTCATGCCTCCCCTTGAAGTCAACATTCCAACACACTGGAAAGAAGACTTCACACAATGAAATCTTATTTAAATTCTCCATTTGCCAGTCCTAAGCATACTTTCCCAATGGGACAATGAGCCAGAAATTTTTCATTTAATTCCAACAGCAAACCTGGGAGTTCACTATTGTTTCTATTTCAATAAACGTCACCAAGTGGAGCTTAAGAGGTGAAGTGGCGACAACTAGACAAGCCAGCATTTGAGCCCAAACATGTGTGAGATCAAAGCCTACATTGTCTTCAAGTTTATAAATGAAAACATTATAAGAAGGTAGGCATGGCACTTTGGGGTTTTTTTTGAGAAGTAAGAGGGCTTGATACCCAACTGCTCATTCACACATATAATATTCCATCTTCAGCATTTTTCCCTTAGAAGAAACTATGGGATAACAGGATAAAAACTGGATAGAAGAAAGATCAAGTTACCACAGATAAAGCTGACAGCTGCCAACCGGGTGTAATAATATAACTGAACGTACTGTGCAGTGAACACTGAGTGATCCTGTTGCTTCTGTGTTTTTGTCATAGAACATAACATAAAATAACATAGAATTCAACAATAGATAAAATATCCAAAACACTGGGGGCCCAGGGGAGGAAACTAACTTAAATTTACAAGAAAGCTAGAGAAGACTTTACATAAACTTTTGACAGATTTCAAGGCTGGAGAGTCCACGCTGGGCGTCTGAGTATTTTCTTACTTGGTGATTTCCAGAATGATTATCTGTTGTCCTACCCAGGGCGGTCTAAGCACCTTTCCACGTGCAGTTGGCTGCCGTGGTGCTGGTCCCATCTCTACCAGTCCCCCTTGCAGTTTAGGGCTGGAAGACCTGTTACCCTATGCCCCTGCCCCCATCCATCCTACCTTACTGTTTAGGATCTGGAAGACCCTCTGCTGCAGTGTCTGGCCAGCCTTGGGCCTCACCAGGATGTAAATGACTTTCAGGTCAGGGCTGGTGCGTATCAGCTTCTCCATCAACACTTTGCCCATGAAGCCTGTGGCCCCGGTAATGAGGATGGACTTGCCGCCATAGAAAGCTGCTATGATGGACATGACTCCTTCTTTTGTCTTTTTCAGCTCCAGACAGGATTTCCTGGAAGGGAAGAGAAGTCACAAAAGAAGATTCTCAGAAGTTCCACAATGCAATTGCGTAAAGTGAGAAGTTGTATAAAGTGCTCCCAGGAGTTGTGAATGCAGAATAAGGTGATGGCATCACAGCTTCTTGGCGACACAATGTTTGGATCCATATTTGCTGAGCTCAGGCTCTGCGTCAGACTTTAGGCCATAGAACTATGGGTCAGAAATGAGAGCGCCTGCTCTCCAAGAACTGCTGGTCATCTCATGAGGAGACAGACACACTTTAAGAGATGGACAGATATGTGTGGGTTATCCCTAAAACAGACAGGGCACTGGCAGAGAGGGCTGGGGCTGGGGGTCCTGGTCATACTGTAGGGAGTACCAGGAGCTGTTTGAGAAGAAAGGCTTCACTGCTACAAGAACCCGCACGAGGAGGCTAGGAGTGGCCTCACCCTGCAACATCAAAGTCCCAACAGCTATGGTATTTAAAAAACTTAGGATGCAGTTGGTTGAAATACTGAAATGCTGCAGTTTTATTGAGAGAAAACATTAAAACAAATGACTTTTGATTTCATTTGAACAAGGTGGCCTTGGCCTACCCTCACTATTTCCAAATATGTTTTTTCCTTCCTGAAAAAAAGGGGTTCAGTGCCCACTCACAGCGTCAAAGCTTTACAGACAAAGTGAGAGAAAGCTGAATAAATTGTACGTGTGGGGTTAGTTAGCTGGTTTGAGGCCACTGCCAGGCGCTCAGGGAAAGAAGCTGCATGTGTCATAAAAGGGGATTTGGACGCTGTGACTGCCCACAAAAGGCACCGTATGCTGTGGAAATACAACCTGGGGCATTTTTCCTCAAGCTCAGGTGAAAATCTGCGGTGAACAGAGGCAGAGAGTGTGGACGGGGAGGGTGTTGGTGGAGCGGGGGCACTCTCCCCTCTGCCTTCAGGCCCTAAGCTGGGTGCCCCAATGGGGTGGATCATGACCAATGTTCCCCAGGGATAAGCCTGACAGCAGGACTTAAACAGAAGAAGAAACCAGGGGAAGGCTCACTCCCTGTCCCTTCAATGTCAGCTGCAGACACTCTCCCCAAGCTCCTTGAAAAAACATGACTTCTCACTGTCACAACATATGTATTTTAAGTTGGACTCAGAATTTATACTTTGAGGATCTTGAGCTATGTTCTTGAGCAGAACTCTTTGCCTTTGGGGATTAATTGATTGACTGATTCATTCATCCATAGCATTTATGCGTCTACTCAACAAATCATTTTAAGCACTTAGCCCATTAGACAATGCTCACCTTGGAAGATGTACAGATGAAAGAAGCAAACAGATCCTTGCTGTCACACTCAAGGGGAAGGTCAGTGAGATAAAGTCAAACACATGCTCAAACAGTATTAAAGATGATGACAGATGTCAATAAGACAGGATTAACCAAGGAAGCACAAAGAACCATCAAGGCCATTCACTTCAGGAAACCTGGATTGCAAATCACACTAGCTCATTCACCAAGTAACTACTTCAATACCTTTTATTGAGGGCTGATGTGAGAAATGTTATTGTTTTTTAATTTTATTAAAGGACACATCTGGACTTTGTGCAAAAGAGCAATCAATGATATCTTTATCAGATTTCACAATGTTGCTCTAATAACAGTCCATTTGAGGATTTTCTCAAAAATTCAGCATTTGAAAAAAGTGCTATCCACTCCGGTCTTGAACACAGAAATCCTGAAGCATGGCACCAATGAGCTGGGAAGACAGTATAGCTTCCTAGTTTAGTTGCAGGTTCTAACAACATGTTCTGAAATCAAATCCAAGTTCTACCACTTATTTGCTGTGTGAACTCCCTCAAATTGTTCATCTCTCTGTTCTGCAGTTTGCTCATCAGTAAAAAGGGGGAGACAAAAGTTTTTACTTAATAGTGTGTATATATATACATATATATATATTTATAGTCAATAATATTGGCTATTGGCACAGCCACTGGTTCCACATTGTCCTTTTTAATGATGTCTAGTACTTCCTTTTAATGTTTATTTTAAATGTTCTATCTTACGTTTTTGGGTTTTTTTTGCCCTCTTTTGGAAATAGGAAACAATCTCTAAATCAATCATCAAGTCAAGTGTTTTCCCATGTGCAATCTTACTTGATAATACATCCACACATCTCATCAATTCCCTTGCATCCATCCATGCCCCACCCCCACTACATGGCTGGCAGCACAACACGGGAGTGAGACTGAGTTGGATAGGCCACTTCCCATCCTCACTGGTTCTGAATGTGTCAGATGCTCCTTTAGTGGTATCCTATGCTTTCTTGGAGTCTTATTTTCTAGAAATGCGAACCTACTGTGAAGATATTTCATGCCCACAGAGTTCAGCAATATGGAATTAAAAATTCCAAAAAACAGGTAATCTCCAATGAGCTGATTTCATGTGGGTCAAAGGGAGATGCGATGTGTCCCCAAAGGAGGGAACTTGCCCACTGGAGACCAAATGCTTCTCAAGCACAGCAGAAAGCATGGCAGCACTGCTCACCGAGTACTTGGACAGGAAGACATAGCAGGATGCAGCACTCCTGGCAATTGCCACTGAATGTCACAAGCACAGGGCTCAGAAGCCTGGAGCAGTGACCAGGATTCTAATCAACCAGTGATTCTGAAAATGTCCAAAAGCACTCCCCATCCCAGCCCAAGGGTGCCTCCGAGGCATTGCTTCTACCTCTGCTCCCACTCTCAAGACACAGCTTGCTGCCTGAGCCCCAAAACCCCTGTACAAAAATGTGACGCCTTGAAACCCAATTCCCTATTCCATTTGCCAGGTCCAGGAATAGTTAATGCTTAACATAACTCATTGCAATATGTTATCACTTTTTAGTTCTTTTATTATTTCTTTAGTTTGCATTGCTATATGCATTCTAGGACAGAGAAGTCACACCTCAATCTCTTTCACGTCACACCTGCCACCACCTTGTTCCCTCCTTCCTGCCTTTGTCTACCCTGCCAGAGCCACAGCCTTCATCCTGTGATTTTTGTTGCGTTTGCCTGTTCCATTCTTTTGTTTCTTTATGTTCTACATGAGTGAAACCATCCTAGCCTCTTTTTTTCTTTCTGACTTATTTTGCGTAGCATGATCCCTTTCAGTTTCATCTAGGTTGCTGCAAAGGACACATTTTTGTCTTTTTAGGTAGCTGCATTAATTATTTTGAAAATTAAAATAATTTTTGACTCCTTCGTGAAGATATCTAACTCTCAAGGGGGGAATGTGTTTAGAGCACTGACCGGGCCATGGCCTGCCTTCCCAATCATCTCAGATCACCAGTTTGGAACAATGTCCAATCCCTCATACTCACAATGTGGTTTGTGAGAAGCCCAAATCACTTGGACGAGCTCCAGGATCATGCGACAAAATGTGGACTATCTACCGCTTAAATGGAGAAAAGCGAGGACCTGTGAGACTGAGCCAGTGTGTTTTTAGTGAACATCCACTATGTGCCAGGCACTGTCTGGGCGCTGGGACAGTGGAGAAGATGACTTGTACTAATAGACTCCTTCTTTCTATTCAGTTTTCCATGGTCATGAGTAGAAAGAGAGTTTTTCCTCTCCTTTGGGTAGTAAAATATGGTATACTTGTTTATAATAAACAGATGTTCAAATATTGGATCATCACAGTTGTGACCAGTTATATAACTGTAGGTTGCCCCATAGAAGAACTTGAATTATTCTTTAGGTGTGTTTTTGTTTTCAATTAAAAATTAGAATCCAAACATCGAATGAGATAAGCTTGCCCAAATTTCTTGGTAGTCCTGTAGAGAGAAACATTTCAGAAAAGAACGCTGGTGCTGTGTCAGGAATCCTACTCTTGACCAAGCCTTGTTGGTCTTGAAATTGGCCCTGGCCCCTTTAGAGAACCACTGTTCTAGGACCTTCTTTAATTCTCACTTTATGATACTCTGCACATTCTATTAAAAAGTCAAGATTCAAGGTTCAAATCTCTGCTCATGAAGTTAAGTGTAAACAGGATCTGATGCCACCCCAGAAGAGCAAGGCTAGCGAGTATTCCCAAGGGAGATGAAGAACTCTTCTCCAGAGAAAGATTTTCAAACTTTTTATTTCCGTTTCTGTGCTATGAAACAATGAACCCCACCTTCCCCAAAGATTGAGCCTCTTCCTTTAATCTCTCTAGACCTAGTTCGAGGTAACTTTAGAAAGAATGGCAGGCGGAACATCATGAGATCAGCTGAGAAAAAAATGGTCCATTTTGGCTACTGTGTATTAATAGTTTGAGGGATAATCAAGTCAATCTCATCCACAGACAATTCCATTGCCTCTTTTGAAGACGTAAAGTATACTGCTGTGTGTTGAGATAGCTCACGGAGACCAGTGGAGTTCTGGCTGAACTACTGGCCACAGTGACCTGATCTATAGAACAGAAACAAACAGGCCTTAAGCTTGGCTTAGAGTTCAGGGCTGGTCTAGCCAAAAAAAGAAATCAATATTCTCTTGTACAGCTCAGTAAATTAAAGTTGTTATGCTTTGTTAAAATTAAACATAAAATTCTTTCAATACATACACTGGATTAAGGAAATGCATTTAGAAAAAAAAGATGACAAACATGTGAAAATGTCGTCATGTCCCTTACACATTCCTGTGGAAAAGACTGGAAGGAAAGAAATAAATGCAGTAGTTGTATAATAGGGTGAAGAGATGAATGGCAAAGAGCTTTGTTTCATGTCTGTCATTTCTTTCTCTGATTTAGAGAAGTAATTTAATGATCCATAAAAAGAGTTCTGAGACAGTAATGGTGGCCAGGATTTTGTAGTCTCTTCTTTGCTGTGGGTGCTAGACATACATGGGAATTTGCAAGCCACATTTTCTTCATTCAAGATGTATTTAAATTATTTTTAAGTTAAAGAAAAAAATGTGGTCCAGCTGACATTACACATTGTTATAGACTTTTGTGTTCCCCCCTCACTGTTTTATATGCATTTATTTTATTCTATCTCTTAGTGAAATTGGTAAACAACCTACAAAAAGCACACAATTCTAAGCCATTTTCCAAAACCAGGGCAGAAGTAAATTGCAAAAGAGGAAAAACAGTACAGTAAATTGGAAGAAGAGTTTGAATATCATGTCCAAAGTCATACATTGAAGCGATAACCTTTAATGTGAGAGAAATTATAGACAAAGTTGTTGGCGGAGTAATTCAGGTTAAATGATGTCACAGGCTGACATCCGTGTCTGATAGAACTAGTGTCCTAATGAAGGAAGAGACACCAAGAACTGTCTCCCAGGAGCAGGCACAAGGACAGGCCCTGAGAGGACATGGGAGAAGGAAGTCACCTGCAACCAAGAAAAAGAGAGCTCTCTCCATAAACCAAATTTGCTGGCCCCTAATCATGGGTGTCTAGGTTCCAGAGCTGTGAGAATTAAATGCCTGTTTTTGAAGCCACACAGGTTTGGTTATAGCAGTTCAAAGAGACTAATACACACTCAGACACACCCGGACAGAGACCTCAGCAGTTTGGGGTTAGTGAGTGAAAGAATTCTGGACAAGAATTCAGAACACCTCTTCAATGCTGCCATGAACCTTGATGGTGAAGCAAATAGATCTATCTCATTTTGCCCTTTTTTCAGTATGGCAGTGAGACATTGGTTCTTGATTTTCACCTATTTGTGAAAAAACAGATGAATCCTTTAAGATAAACCACAGACTTCATTAATTCAAGCCTTAAAAATCGGTATATTAGTCACATATTTCTTTTCTACTTAGTGGGGAGAAAAGTTCTCATCAGAGAGTTCTTTATTTCTATTGTCTTAGTTTTCTGTACATATTACAAAGAATAAAGTCACTAATGAACTTAGGTACTTATCACTGCAGGCTTCTTATATAAAGATTTTATAGGAGAACTTTACAATTTACAGGAGTGAGTTGGGCAGTCCCAGGCAAAGGCCAATTGGATTAGCACTGCAGTACAGGTAAGAAAGACCAGTTTGGAAAGAGTCCCAGCTGGGGATGGATGGACCTGGCACACTTTAAGAACACAAAATTTGAACAATCGCCTCATCATTCTTTTTAGTGTGTTTCTGCTTAGCTCATTAGTAAGGCTTCAAAAAAAAAACTCCTCAAATTTAATGGAAATGAACAAGATATGACCTAAATCCATCATTTTATCATAGCTGATTAAATAGATGTGCTGATAAGTAATACATAAACATTCTTGCTAAATAATAAAACATGATAAAAATGTATGATGTTATTGTATCTAGGTAAGTCTACCCTCAGGTCACAAATCAAGATTATAAAATGATATGCAGAGTTGTAAATGTAAACCTTGATGTTTCCTATTTCCTCTTGGTGAATTATAAATTGGGTCAGGTTATAAATAAAAGAATGGTTGATCTATTAAAACAATGAGAAAAGGAACCCAACTGAATAGAAAGTAAGTCAACACACTATTTCATGCTCTGCTTAGAATTAAAGACTTTTTAATAAGATGACATGACACGGGTTATTATATTAATATAAGTTTCTTCAGAGAAACAGAACCAACAGGATGGATCTATCTATGAATCTATCAATCTATCTATCATCTATCTATCTATCTATCTATCTATCTATCTATCATCTATCTCTGAGGAGAGAGAAAGTGATTTTTAAGGATTTGGTTTATGAGTCTGTGGAGGTTTGGCAAGTACGGAATCTGCAAGCCCAAGACTTAAAGTTCTGGTTGAGCTTAAGCCCCTCTGCTGGCACAATTCTTTCTTGTTTGGGGAAGGTTACTCTTTGTTTCTTAATTGCCTGTAACTAATGTGGATAAAGCCCACTAATATTACATGATCTGCTTTACCCAAAGGCCACTGATTTAAATGTTAATCATATCCAAATAACTTCTCACTGAGAGAGCCAGGATTATGCTTGGCCAAATACTTGGGCACAGTGACCCAGCCAAGTTGACTCTAAATTAAGCATCACAAGTCCACCCCCTTGTCAATGTGGCACCCATACATATCTCCTTAAACCAAACTCAACCTCCAAATTAAAGTACTAACAATACTTCTGCTCAGCATGATACAATTTGTACTAAAACTTGCCCAAGAAGAGGATGCAAAGTCCTCGAGTAATTGCTCTTTTCCTTGATATCCCATAACTTAAATTCTATGATATAAAGTTAGCAATACTTAAATACTATGATATAAAATCGATGCATCCTGTATTGCATCATAAAGGGGCTAGAGAAGGAAGAAAACAGAAGTGTTTGCTTTATATACATACTAGCATACTCAAAAAATAAGGAGAAAATACTCATTCTAATGACATTCTTTCTCTAATCGCATAGTGGCGTTTATAACTGCCATCTTGTAGTATTCACTCTGGAGTCCTTTTATCTTCACAGTTCTTTACCTGATGGGGTGATCCAGACCTTCATTCCTAAAGCGTCTGAGCCATCAGCAGTCCTCCCTGAATTGGGCTGCTGTAGTATTTCATTCTTAATACTAAGAGATGCCCTAAGGGATCTCCTGTACTCCAGCCTCTTCCTTATCTCCATGGTGGAGGAGAAATTCAGCTTCTGCTTGGTTATCAGATCAATCACCCAAAGACACATTAACCTTTCTTTGCCTGTTGAGTCAGAGGTAGAGGAGCTCATAGTGCCCAGCAAACTGAAAGTTTAACTTTCAGTTCAATAGGATCATTGTTTGTGCCCCCAGGTGTTAAGTATTTTTTCCCCCAGGAACTAAGACCTCTAAGCTGCCAGCACAGCATGAGGTCACAGGGACAGGAACAAAAGGTGTGGCTAATGGGTCACTTACAGGTAACAGTGGATGGTGCCATTCCCATTTCCATCCCCTGGTTTCTGGACCTGAGACTGCTGGCATTGGGACACATAGCACTGGGTATTGATTCAGAGTCTTCTAGAGAAACTTGCCCTAGCTCTGCAAGGCACTGCTCTTGCTGGCACTGTAAGTGAGTCTTCTAAACGCCTTTCCATCATTCTATCAAGCTGCTGTTCCAGGATAGTGAAGAACATGGTTGATTCCAGTGAATCACATGAGCATGAGCTCAGTGACACATTTCTTTTGTTCTGAGATGAGTTCCTTGATCAAAGCAATGCTTTGTAGAACTCCATGGTGGTAGGTAAGGTATTCTATAAACCTACAGATGAGTGCTTTGTTGGAAACACTGTAAACAGGGAAGGCAAATTCACATTCAGAGTTTCTATTCCAACATACACATGCCATGAAGGAAGTATCCAGTGTAATTAATATGCCTCCAGGTAGCTGGCTAACCACCCCAGGGAAAGGTGCCATATTAGTAACTCATGTAGGTCTCTGCTGCTGGGAGGCAGGGCACTCAGCATAGTAAAGCCAGCTCAGACTTTGTGAGAAGGCCATGTTACTAAGCCCACACACAATCCCATCTCGGCCAACAGGGTGACTCTGTTCATGAGCCCACTGGTCAGCGACAAGGATGGCCGGGGAAAGGGGCTGACTGAAATCCAAGAGGTTATCCTGTCCACCTGACTATTAAAATCCTCCCCACTCTTTGGTGAGCATTTATATGGAACAAAAGTATCTTCATGTTTTTATCCATTCCACGTACTTCTCTCCAGACTTCCTGGTCATCAATTTTCCAATCATATTTCTTCCAAATTCCTGACCATCCAGACAAACCATTGAATTAGTTATAACCTCATGTCTTGGTTTCCCCTCATTCAAGGGGTTCTGGATCTATAAATCGGTTCAAGGTTGGGACTTGATTAAGGGGTCGTGAACGTTTTTATGACTGACTCCAGAATGGGCAGTAGAAGATGGCAGTTATAAACACCACTATGTCTGGCCATTTCTCCTCCTATGCAAAGCGAACACCAGGAGCACTGCTCCACGTTCTGCCCACGGTGGGAAGATTCCTTCCCCATTCTCCTTCAGGAATGTTCTGGAAAAGGGCTGCAGTGCTACAGCTGCCCACTTTGGGTGGTCCTGCACATTATGTGGATCCATTTATAAACCAGGTCTGAGTCTTCTCTTCCTCTGTCAACTGACCTTGGGAATGCTCCCTGAGGGAGAAAGCAGTGGAGCAGGAGTGGGCATTGAGGTCACTTCTTTGTATAACTTACTTGTGCCTTTAGGACCTGCTCATGTCTATGCCATATAAATTTGATGATGGGGTGCTACCATATGTGCCCAACTTTATGTCTTGCTGGGTCAGAAAACGCCAGTTCATGATGGGCAGCTCAGGCCACAGGGTGATGTGGTGGCCTGTGGTTGAAAATGTTCAGTCTTCACTAAGGTCCAGTAACAAGTCAACAGCTATTTCTCAAAAGGGATATAGTTATTCACAGAGGATGGCAGGGATTAGCTCCAAAAACCCTAAAGGCCTGAGCCATGATGCTCATGCGAGGGTTGCCATAGGCATTGAACAGCATCGCTGCCTTCCGCTGGCCCTGCCACAGCACTGGATCAGCTGCAGCACAGGGCCCATGGGAGAACCGCTTAACAGCAACTGGACCCAGTGAAGACTCCTCTCGTGCTGGATCCCAGTCAAAGCTACCACCTGTTTGAGTCACTCGCTAAGTGGGCATAAGTAATACCACCAAGTGAGGAGTCTCTTGCCTCTGAAATCCAATAGGTCCCTGGAAATTGTGGGCTCTTTTGGTAGTAAGAGGGGTCAGATACAACAACTTATCCTTGGCTTTAGAAGGGATATATCCACAGACCCCACACTACTTCTAGAAATTTCACTGAGATAGAAGTCCCCTAGATTTTTGTTGGGGTTCTTTACTACCCTTTGATAGGCAAATATCTCACCAATAAAACCACAGTAGTTGCTGTTTCTTGCTCACTTGATCCAGTCATCACAATTCATCAATGTAACAGATGAGTGTGACATCATCATCTCATGAGCTAAATGATAACCTAGGGCTAGAGAACTGACAGACCTTTGTGGTGGGACAGTATCTCTGCACTGCTGGTCTTGCCAAATGAAAGCACACTCCATATGGGCCTTCTTAACTAGGAAGGAGAAAACAGCATTTGCCAGATCATCAGTCATAAATCAGGTACCAGGGGATGCGTGTTAATTTTCTTAAGCAATAAAACCATCTTTGAAACAGCTGTTTCAGTTGGGGGGTCACTGTCAGGTTAATTTATGATCATCCATTGTCATTCTCCAAGATCCATCTATCTTCTGCACAGGCCCAACAGTTGAGATGAACATGGATATGGTGGAAACAGACATGCCTGCATCTTTCAAGCCCTTGATGGAGCACTAAGCTTTGTAATCTCTCCAGGAATGAGGTGTTAGTTTGGTTTACTCTTTTCCTAGGTAGAAATCAGCTACTGAAGCTTCCATTTGGCCTTTCACATTATCCTAGCCTTTTTTCCACTGGTCTGGGAAACCAACATGGGATTCTGCCAGCTGCTGAGTATATTCATTCCAATTATGCATTCTGGAAATGGGGGCATAACCAGAGAATGTGTTCAAAGCCCTCTGTGATAAGGTCCTGAGCTAACACTGCACTGATCACTTGGACTCCATAGTTCTATCCTGACTGGTAGACCATGGTAATGTTTTCAGTCTCCTGGAATTAGTGCCAGCTCACAGTTAATGCTCAGTTGTCCCTGAAGGCTTTCATTATTTCCTTTCTCCCCATGCACAATTACCCTGGTGAAAGTGCAAAGACCCCTTTGGGCATGGCTTGGAGAACAACTAACAGTATTTTTAAACACTGTACTGGGGTCTTTTCTCAAAGGAACTTGGTTTCCCCTTATTCAAGGGGTTCTGGGTCTATAAATTGGTTCAAGGTTGGGACTTGATTAAGGGGTTGTGAATGTTTTCATGACTGAGATTAGGCTTTTGTTCAGTTGCATAGAACTTTTCTTCTTGTACAGATTTAGTAGATAGGTTTCCCATAGATCCCACTCCTAGGAATGCCATGCTCATATTAGCTGATGCCATAGGTTTGCATGAATCAGATCATCCAGATTGCTGCTTTGACTCTACTGTGCATCGTGGTACCCGTAGCCACCTTGACATTGGCTCTTGAGAGTCACCATTGGTCTGGTCCCTGTACCCACAGAATCCCCACTGCATTTAGGTTTCCTAAATAAATAACAGCAGTGGGAACTGTGAGTTGTGGTCTTCAGAGAAGCATGATTACAGCACTCTGCCAGGATGCCAGTGCTCCCTCTCACACTTATTTCTCAACCAACTAGACACTTAATCATCACAGTCATTGTTTTCTCCTAACATATTCATCATAAGCAGATCTTGTCCCATATTTTTAATGAACAGAATCCTCACTTGATGGCTTGGTAATTGTTCATAAAAGACTTACGGACAAGAAGGAAGCTTTATTTTTTCGATTTGGAATAGTAATTTTCTTTTGTCTGTTTTCCACTGAATACTTCAGTGGAAATAATTTCACCTTATCTAAACTCTCCTTTCTCTAGACTATTTAAATAACAACCACAAACAAATATATGAGATAGGTACCATGAGAAGACACTTGTCTGGAATTATAAAATCTCGATGTGAAATTTGTCTAGGGTCAATGGTCATATAATTCTGAATCTCAGAATTTGGCAGGTTCAAGATTCAGTTTTCTCTTCTGTTATTAAAGTGATAAAATAAAGAGATAATTACTCCTAGTGTCATCTGAGCAGGATAGAATGATGTCTCATGTTACACTACTATTAACACTACTTTGACTACGAACACAAAAAACTTAATCTTACTTATTAATAAATATTAAGGACATATCTCGCCACCCATGTAGGTAGTTATACATTTGAAGCAGTTGGATTTTATATAGCATTATTTCTCATGTGCTAACTAGCATATAACTATAAATATAGTGACTCAATTAACACTGTTGAATGAATAATGAGTCAGGACTGAAAGACTGCTCCATTTTATCAAAGAATAAAAATCAGGGGGTGGTTCATGTGTCTCCCTGAGCATTAGAGTCATATGGAAAGCTTAGAATATTCTCAATACCAGACTCCATTTTCCAAAATTCTAATTTTGAAAGTTTGAGATAGACCCAGATGGAAGCGTTTTAATGAAAATCCCGACTGACTCAGATGTAAGTGATATGAGAAATGCTTGTGTAGAGAATGTGATTGTGTTCTGATTTCATATTTTGTACCTTAGCCTATGTCTTTAAGGTAGGTCTGCATTGTCCCTCTGATTTTTCTCCCCCTTAAAATGTCAGAAAAAATAACCAGCTTCCTCAACAGTTCTCACTTCTAATCATCATAGAATGTGGGCGGCACAGGTAGGAAACAGCAGTGTGGTTCAATTCAGTCAGTGCTAAGTCAGTCTTCAGCTTGCACGAAGGAAATTTCGATGAGGGATTTTGTTTTTACACAAGCATCAGAACACACACTGTCATCTGTAACACATGTACTGGAAGAAGTGGAATGGAGACACATATTTTCAAATAACAAAAACTTTAATGTGTATTTATTTGTTTTTTGTTTCTGCTTCTCAACACTAAAGGTTGAAACAAATGACTACAAGATTTTTTTTAATATAGTACAAGTCTATACACAGAGAGCAGATAGCACTCCAATGATTAATAAGTGAATTGTATTTTCTTGGTATGAAAGGGTTACATTATTAGTGCCCTAATTTCTTCTGATATGATACAGTCACTGCTCATTTGGGTTAAAGGACTTAGGGCTTATTCAAACTCATTGAAGCAGCACTTGAAACTTGGAGATTTCTATTTTCTATCTCAACCTTTTATTCAGCCAAGAAAGCTGCATGGACATCAAATAGTTGGAATGCGTGAAGACGTTTAACAAGACCTGATCACAGGAGACTGATGTAGATGCATGAATTCAGTACACCAAAAGACAACTGATTCATAAAATAACACAGAAAACTGCTATAAAATCAAAGTACAAATTATTGTTTACAACAAAAGATTATAATGCTTTCAATATAAAATGTTTAGTTCTTTTACAGATATGAGGGCTACCAAAATTTGTTACTGCCAATAATTGGATCCAGTGTTTATTAACTCTGACTAAAGAAAAGGCCCAGTGATGGCTGATTTATGTAGTAAAATTCCAGGAGCTTAGTTACTGCCATAGACCAACTAAGTAGTCTTGAACCAGGTGGGAAAATAAATATTTTTTAAAAGGTTAATATGATGGCTAGTTGGTTATATGTAAGTCAATATAATGCAGTAAATTAGAAATCCTTATTTCCTTTTGGAAGTTACTAATCACAACCAGTGCCAATTAACTGATAGTCTCTCTGGAAACACCTAAATTAATATAAATATGCTACTTGGGAAGATGAGGTAGGTCTGTAGGAAGGATTAAGTTCTGATTAACAGTGAATGCTTCCTCTGTCACAATTCTCTCCAGAAGGCCTATTTCAAGTCAGAACAATAAGCCACAACACTCTTACTTCTCTGACAATTACAGGAAGTTATCATTATATCATTTTGATATATGATCAAATAATATATCAAAGATTTAACAGTGGGATAAAAAATTAAAAATGCTTTAGGTATTTGTCTTTAAGAGAAGGTAATTAGAGATCTGAAAAGATCACTTCATTTTTGTATCAAGCTATTGGTACTAGATACAGAGCATGAGAAGAAAAATACAAGTTTTGTACAATAAAGTACAAACAATCAGAAAGACACAGTCATCAAAGCACATTTCAGATAATGTCCCATGCTTAATGGTTTGTTATTACTTTAACAAAGAAAAATGAGCATTCTGTTCTCTTCTTGAATTGTTATTTAAATTGATGTTAACTATTTTTCAACTCTTAAAATGCTCATGCTGTATGCTAGGCAATCAAATCACCTACTTTCACATACTTCTCATAGTATTTAGCAGAATTGTAAAACCACTCTGTTTATTTTACTGAGGACAAGGATAGAGCATCTTTTATTTCGTTAAAGATGGTTTATCACAATGGAAACTCTGTCATCTAGGTCTAAATTGGAACCATTATATCAGAAATTTATAAACCAGTGACATTTATTATTAAACTGTTTTCTATCTAGGGCAAACGCTATGTCTACTTGCCAGTCAAAATGTATTTTGAAATTAAATATCTTGGGAATTATGCTAAGTCAGAAAAAGAAAGACAAATACTGGTTGATCTCATTCATATGTGGAATATAAAGAAACAAAGCAAATGAACAAAGAAAACAAAAACTGATACATACCATTGACAAGAGAACTGAGGTTACCAGTGGGGAAGGAAGGGGGCGGTGACAGTGGCAAAAGAGAGAGAGGAGCCAATGGACAGTGGTACCTTCACCATCCTGCCACAAATTGCAGGATTTCATCTTTTCTTTACAGTTGAGTAATATTTCATTATGAATATATACCACTTCTACATTATCCATTCATTTGTCAGTGGGCACTTAGATTGTTTCCATTTCTTGGCTTCCATAAGTAATGCTGCAGTAAACCTCGGGGGTGGCATGTATCTGTTCGAATTAGTGTTTCTGTGTTTTGGGGGTAAAAACCCAGAAGTGGGATAATGGTATAGTCTCAATTTTTTGAGGAATCTCCATATTGCTTTCCATAATAGCTGCACTAATTTACACTCCCACCAACAGTATACAAAGGTGCCTTTTCTCTGCAAGTTTTATAAAAAATTGGTTGGTGAGAATGTTATGTTACATGCTTGATGAAGAGTGACACTGTGCTCTAAACTTACATTGTTTTGCAAATCAAAGTTCTCAGTGTAACAAAAATACTGATTTTCTTTTGATTTCTATGTATCTCTACTTTAAGCTAAATAAAGATGTGAAGCTAAGGCAAAGATATAAGAAGTCCTGAATCTGGATTCTTGTTGATCTTCTGTCTCTAATCAGGAAGATAATTCATGTACCATGATAGTAAAGGGTAAAATCTGGCATAGATATAATACTATATAAAAATATAATCTATAAAATCACTCACAGAACATTAAAAATATTAAGGCGATGACAGGAAGGAGTTTTACTTCATCACATGAAGAGTAAATCATCGATGTACTGTGATACTGGTTTTTGATGGCGTAGGACTGAAGACGAAGAGATTTAAGAGGTATTTGGGGGCATAACGAGGGTGAAGCAAAGGGAGAGGAGAAAGTCCAATATGTATTCTAAGTGCATGCAAATCTGGCTGTAGGAGATAATTCCTAGAAAACAAGCAAGATATCCCAGGCTGGAGAAAGAGATGACAACAGACTGGGGAAAGTTCAAGACCTAGATAAGAGGTCAGTCCTGACAGGAACTGATGGCTTTTGAATAAGGGAATGATCATCATCAGAGACACACTGGAGTCTATTTCCAGGGTTCATTTGGGAGTTTGGGAGTTGCTATAAACGGGCCACGTGGTATTGGGTCTCACAATTTAATGCACTTCAGCTCCATCTGGGGTTCTTATTAAAAATGCAGACTTGGAGCCTACGCCCCACCCCTCTGCCTTCACCCCATTCTGAGACAATAGTTCTAGATTAGTTTGTTCACTCATTGTATATGAAAAACTTTAATAATTTGAGAAAAGTAATGACTTACATAAGGTAGAAGTGAGTCTGAATCTTAGCTGTACCAATTACTAGTCATGACCTTAGGTAAGTGACTTCGTTTTCACCAGAGGCTGTTTCCTTACCTGTAAAGTGGGAACAACATTATTGGGAGTAGTTAATCAAAAAGGGTGGAAGGAACCTGGGACATTTAACAGTTGCATCAGTGAGATGCAAATGGAAGGGAGCAGGGTTAGAAACACTAGAAGGACTTCCTGCTTTTCTCTTTTTGTTTTTCTCACACCATGCCCTTTCCTTACACAGCTGTACATGACTTTCCTGCTGTTCTCCCCAAACAAGAGCGCACGTTCTTCAAGGGAGAGATCTTACTCATCATTTCCTGCTGCAGGTATTCTGACTGAGTATGAATACACTCTGTCAGATCTCAGCTCCAGTGCATTTAGGTTGTTCATTGATTGTGTGTCAGACCCTCGAGTTCTTTGAGGGCACGGACAGCAGACTCACTTTCATCCCCAGTGCCTGATGAACAATAGGTGCTCAATCAATCGATCTTAAGTGAATGAATAAGTAAACTGATGGCTAAATGGACCTGTGGGGTATGAAGGGCACAAGAGTAATGGCTGGATGCTCAGCCAGGTCTCCTGTCTCTGAAACCCTGGTCTCTGGAAAGCCTGCTGAACAAAGTTCAAGAAACTCTGCCTGTCACACTGAGATGTAAAGTCCCGGAAAGGTGTGTGAACCAAATGGCTGGAAACAGATTTCTATAAAACCTTTTGCATATGTTTAGCATATGGCTTCACATGAGTGCTAATAAGAAGTAACTTCAAGTTATCTTTCTTGCCTGTTCTTTGAACTGAGGTTTAAAATTCCATTTCACACGTGTATTGTTATTTCTTTCTAGAATTCAGCATTTTGGGGGGAGGAAGTGACCCAAATCGCCAATTTTTTTTCATTTTATCAGTTGTTCATTTGATTAATTTTTAGCTCAGACTTTAAGAGCTCTGCGCTGAGAAATTTATTCACTCATTCATTCCTTCATTCCACTGCGGACTGGTTTTACACTATGTTGCAGGCATTGTGCTAGACCTGGGGATACCATCCTGAGCAAGATGCTTTGCTGTTCCCAGCGTGCTCCTTTGTCTCTCATTGCGAGACAGTTCTTAAAACAGCTTTTAGCGCCTGCAGGTGGTTCCCTGGGATCCCCAGTACACATCTGAAACTCGGATGGTTTAGAGACCACCAGGGTGCTGCAGCTTCTTTGGGTCTTGGACAGTTCCTAGAAGTCACGTGAAGGGGATGGACAAGCTCAGACTCTGCTAAGGAATTCATAAGTGTTTCACCTACAACTAATTTACATTCCAACTCTGACACAATATTCCACAGAAAAGGCCCTTCTCGGGTATACCAACATAACCAAGCTTCCTCTCCTTCACCGATTTCTGATCCAAATTCCAGCACTGACATCAAGACAAATGGTCTGGATAGCAGCATTTTTGAACACCTTGTAGAGATGACACCTCTGATTATGGAGTGCTGTACAGGACAACACTGTGAAGGATGCCCTTTTCCATGTGTGCAATTGGGAGATGATATTAAAACAGAACTCTGACCCACATCCAGTAGCAAGTGGCTCAGGAAACCAGCCCTTATGTAGAGCAAGCAGCTCTGGAAGACAGCTGCCTATAACTGGATTTTCAGGATGTTAAACTGTCATCTCTAGTAATGCTCTAAGGAGATTAATAACTTCCAGAACTTAATTAACAAGTAACAAATTCCCTTTTGCCCGGCTTCCAGTTTAGGAGCAAGTAGAGAAAGCCACATATGTATCCCCCTCTCCAACCATGCAGGAGGCTTCCATTCTAATTTCCCCTCCAGCTTTCCCAGGCCAACAGTCCCTCAGGGTACCTGAAGGCCTCCTTTCCCAACTTCCCCACCTGACTGAATTTCTGCCCAAAGGCAGGTGCCTTTGCAAAATAGCCTTTGCAACTTCTTGATTGCTTGGTTTCCATCTATTTCCACATAATTAGGTTCATTGTACTGACAGGGAATCTGCAGAGATTAATTTCAGAATGGGGTCACACAGAGGGCAGGGCAAGGCTTTAAATCTGATCTCAGTTATTCCCAAGCTATTCTATTAACTATGACCCACATGTTAAAAAGATAAAAGAGGCTTTCCCTCTACTATCCTCTTCTAAACCTAATTTGTGCTTTTGAAGTACTTTTATCTTTCCTTATGAGGAAACAACTCCTAGTGAAAGGGTACAGCCTACAGGCCTGCTGGTTTGGCAAACAAGTTCATCTCAGTTGTATTATTAAGGGTTAAGGAGGGGAGAGCCCTTGTGGTTCAGGCAACTGAGAAGACACACAAATTATACTGTATATATGTAAGTGAGCCCACATACAATCCAAGGACCAGGCTTCAAGACTGGGAGCTGGGGTGAAAAACCACAATGAACAACTGAGTAGATAATTTCTTCCTCCCCTTCTTTCCTTTCTTTCTTAAAAGTTACTTCCTCCTCTCCTTTACTTCCTTTCTTTAAAAAAATAAATAAAAAAGAGTTTAAGGAAATCCCTAGGTTCCATCTTTCTTTACCATAAATTGAATATAAGAAGAGGTCTGCAGCCCTGAAAGTGGAATGTCCTGGGTTGTTTGTGGTGAAAAGTTCTCTCATTGTGAAGTCACTGAATCGTGAAAACACAGTGCTCATGTCTGCTGCACCCCAGTGACTGAGCGTGGGCCTCTGTGCATCTTCAGTAGCAATGAGAAATAATGTGCTACATCCAGGATGCAGAACCTTAGCATGTGTCTCCTCATGAATTCAGATCCTGGGTCAAAGCATCTATGCACAGTTGACCCTTAAACTACATGGGGTTAAGGGCGCCGGCCCATGCACAGATGAAAATCCAAGTATTACTTTTGACTCGCCCAAAATGTAACTACTAGCAGCCTGCTGTTGACCTGAAGCCTTACTGATAACATAACACATATTTGGAATATTATATATATTATTTACTGAAGGTAAAGAGAGAAATGAAAAGACAATTAAGAAAATCACCTGAAGAGAAAGAACATGTACAGCACTGTACTGGATCTATTGATACCATAGATTTACTGGTTTGTGTACAAAAAAATCCATGTACAGGTGAACCTGGAGGGTCAAATCCATGTTGTTCAAGGGTCAACTGTCCAGTGGTGTTCAGCGGTCAAGAGGGGGATTGATCAGGTGTAACAACTCAGAGACAAGATGTGTTTTAGTTCGTGTGTTTTATTTGTCATGTTGGTTCACTCAAGTTTAAATGCAGTGACAGTGCCAAGGGAAAGGCCTTACTCATGTCAACTGTCCTCTCCAGGATCCAGAAACCCTCAAGCTCTGCTCAAATTCATGTGAAGCCTTTCATGGAACATGAGCAGCTGCATGCAGAGATGGCTGTAAGAAAATCTCCAGAGGCGAGCGCCATGCAGGCATGTGGACACGGCCCCCTGGAAGCCCTGTGGCCCCCACATGTGTTGCTCTGAGTAACATGGTGCACACTGTCCGGGCCCATTCCAACCTCTCAGGAGCCATCCAGTAGAAGCAGCTGAGGTGCCGTCTCAGGACAGAAAGGATCTGACTTTATACAATGCAAAGCAGCTTAGAAAACATCAAAGGAAATACTGGGAGTGCGGTCTGGTTGCAGCAAAGTCTGCAAAACACCAACTCAGTATGAAAAAACATATAAAAGAAATAAAAGGATTTATCAGGCGAGAGAAGATGAGGGAAAAGAACTTTTTTTTTTTCTGGAGAGAAGGAAAGTGAGTAGTATATTCACACACTAGGCAAAAATCATTCAAAAGTGCACATAAATTCCTCCCTTTTCTAGATAAGGACTTTTAGATTTCCATCAAATATAAAGTAAAATGTCATTGCAATATTAGAGAGAAGAAAAGAGAAGTGGAGAAGAGCATTTTGGCATGTTTGCACACAGACATAAACTTCAGACACTGTATCTGTACACATACAGAGGAAATAGAATATGCTTAGCTCAGCTTCATCTTTCATGCAAGTTCAGAAAGTCATTTTTAAGACTAGCCTCTAAATAGACAATAAAATTCCTAGCACTTTAAAAACAGCATGAAGCACCCTGGTGGCCTAGTGGTTTAAACCTGGCACAGTCCACATTACATCTCAGGGTCTCTAGTTCAAGACCCAGGGCCAGGGAAACAACCAAGATGAACCACTAAATAAAATAAAGTATTTCTTCCTCCTCTTCTTTTTCTTCCTTCCTGCTTTCCTGTTCACTGCCATTCCTGCCTGCACCTTTCTTTTACAAAAATTAAAATGAAAATTAAAAAAAACTGCACATCATTTGCTGTGACAAATTACATAGTTCAGTTACCTTTTCCAATGATATAATTTCCCTTGCCCCAATCATACACTGTACTTGAAACTGAAGTGGGCTAGATGGTCTTGAAGCAGTATTCGTAGATAACAGTCTCTTCTGAATAAAGATTTGCAGAGAAAAAAAGATAATGCTAATAAAGTGCAAAGTGATAATATTTCACATAGAAGGTTGTGATTCAGAGCTAGGAGAAAGGTAGAAATACCCTGAGGGAGACTGTTTCCTTTTTTGTTTAGAAAAGTATGGGCATGTTTATTCATGAAAAATGACAATCATACTGTCAGGTCCTGTATATGATAGGAGAGAAGAGAGAGAAGAGAAGATAGGGGAGAGGGGAGAGAGGGGAGAGTGGCGAGAGCAGAGAGAAAGAGATGTGAATGCAATGGTAGGTGTGTTCTGAGAAAGAAACCAGAATGAACAAAAATGTAAGCTGTGGATCATGCAGCAAGACAGTGAGGTGAAATTTTCAATAACAGAACCCATTTTGTGCTGTACTATTAGCTGATGCCTCTGGAAAGTGTCTCCACACATTTATGTGAGTGGTGCTCTTGGAAAGGGAGCAGCGTCAGCCAGGGTCGCCCTCTGGGAAGAGCAGTCAGTCAGACCAGAGGTGAGCACACACAGAGGGTGAAGAATCAGACCGTGGGGGTGCAGAAAGAGTTCAGATGAGCTAAGATCAGGAGACTAAAAATAGAGACCTGGCAGGAATTCCTGCAAATTTGGGTGCAAGTTCTGATTTCCCAGAATGCAGGCAGGGGAGGTTAAACTATGTGATTTCCCTGTTAAAGGGAAGGTTGATACTTCAACCAGACACTTAGGATACAAATACCTAAATATCACTTTGTATAAACAGTGGTAACAGTGACCTGTGTAAGGTGCCCTGTGGGAAACTGGAGTCATAACATGAATGTCTGTCTTCTTAACAGAGCAATTTTGGAAGTTCTGGGAATGATGGAAGAGAAGACTCAACACTGGGGCAGTAGTCATCTTTTCAAATACAGGGATAAAGTTCTTGGCAGTAAGAGCAAGATGACTGGGGGTGGTTGTCTGAGAAGACTTATGCAAGGAGAGAACAACACCTAAATCCTTTCCATTTAAAACCATGAAAAGCTCTGTCCCTCTTTCACAGCAATAATAAATGAACAGTCAAAATAGAACAGTAAAACCATTTTGTGTCAGTTATACATAACGATATAGGAAAATGATCTATTGAGAAGAATTCTCAACATCTGAGTTCCTAAATATAAATAAGTATAAGTATATATTGTTGGAAGATGTTCTCTGTCTCTGCTCTTTGAAAATGTATGATAACGTAACGATGCTTTGGTGGAATCTGTATGGTGCCCTTTCAAAATCTCTTTCCCTTTCCACTGGGGCCAGCTTTGTGGGGCTGTGACCTGAGATGCTCTGAGCCCACTTAGCCAACAGATAAGATTTTTAACTTTGAGTAAAGGAACCAAAGTATATATATAGATATAGATATAGATATAAATATAGATATAGATATAGATATAGATAGATATATGTGCATATAAATTTATAATTTATATATTTATATATATACAAACACACATATATATATACACATATACATATACACACATTATGTGTCTGAGTATGTGTTTGTGTGTGTGTGTATCTGGCATCTGGAGTGGATCATGCTAAGTGAAATTAATGCCAGAAGGAAAAAGAGAAGTAGAGAAGTACAGGATAGTTTCACTCATGTGAAATAGAAAGAAAATAAATGAAAAGATAACTTTCAACAAGATTCACAGGAGGCAAGATATGGCTACAGGGTGGAGGTGGGTGTGAAGGGGGAAGGAAAGGAAGGCTCGAATAAGGTGGCGGTAAAGGGCATAGAACTCTTGTGATGAGTGTGGTGTGAAATACACACAGATTAAGATGCAACTTCAATACTCCAAATGCATATACCAATGCAAAGAGAAGATATAATAATAGGAAAAAAACACATAGGGAATTGAACCATGTAGTGATGGTATGCTGGCCAGATACTACTTGTTTTCTTAATACACAGAGCAAGTCTTTGAGAGATCTTGGAAATGGAAAAGGATGCCTTGCCATTTTTAGGGCTGTTTTTCTGGTCATTCCTTTAATTGTGTGGCTCGCTCATTTACTGTGAATAAATTATCTCTTTGTTCATATAGCAGTGTTAGGTAGAATACTAAAATAATTCCCAATGACCCATGCCCTGTATAACTCCATTTTAATTTGCTTCTAACCAAAAGAATACAGCAAAGGTGATGGGCTTTCACTCCTGTGATTATGTTAACTCCTGTGTCAAAGGTGAAAGGACTTTATATATGTAATTAAGTTCCTTAATCAACTGAAAAGGGGGATTATCCTTGGTATATGACTTAATTGGTGATCACTTTAAAAAACTGACCATCCATTCTCAAGAAAGAGATTCTTGTATTGGCTTTTTAGAAGCAAGCCTCTATGAGACCTAAAATTGCATGAAAATATGAAATAATAATTATCTGTTATTTTAAGCTGCTAAACTATGAACAATTTGTTACGCAACCGTAGAAAATGCTTACTGTTAACTTAGTGGGTTTCTACTGCTTTTGGCCAAAGAACTCTGATAAAATTGTGAACATTCTTAAAAATACCTTCATTGAAATCTGTGAAGAATATTTCAATCTATAAATAACAAAACTGGTTATATTTCTCTTGGGATTAAGTATCATAAAACTTGTTAGGTTTTTTATGTACCTATACTTTAGCAAAAGTAAAACAGTCTTCTCACTATGATCAGCTAAACTAGCTATTCTCAATTTTTTTTTAAACTCAGGATTTCTTTAACTCTTGTAAGTCATTTATATTATTCCAAAGAGCTTTTATGTTGTAATATCCAATATTTTACATATCTGAAAATACATCTGAGACACTTCAAAAGTATTATTATTTTCAATGACAGAGAATTCCAAGATGGCAGATTAGAAAGACCTGCAGCTCACCTCTTCCCCACAGATACATCAAACTATCCATTCAAGAACTATGGCCTTCGAAGACTAATGGAGAATTGGGAAGTAACTTCTCCACAAGTGATAAAAGAAAAAAAAACAAAAAAACAATGAAAAGTGTAGGAAAAGACAAGGTACCATTTTGGTAAGAAGGCTACCCGAGAACTATGACCCAGTGGTGTCAAGAAAGACACTAGTGATGGAGTCTCTTCCTGAGTACTAAAGGGCTCACTCCCACACTGAGTACCCTAGCACCTGGAAATCTACATCCTGGTGTGGAAAACGAGGACTTTTCTTCTGGAGAATGATACAACAAAGGAAAACAGTGATCTCAGGACAAAGTGGGACAGCTGATAGAGGAAGTGTATACTAACCTAACTGAAGGACTTACATTTGTTGAATCAAAGACATCAGTGAGGAATAAGAAAGAGGGAACAGATATTGTTCTCTCTTGTCTGTGTGGTACTGGTACTAGCAGATGTCATATTGGTATGTCATACTCTCATAGAGTAGCAGTAGACAGCCTGAGCCTGCAACGCAGCACAGCTAGCTGAGTCTGCTCTCAGGGGTGGGGGGAAAGTGGCCTGGGGCCACTGCTGAACAAGCACCTATACATTGTGCTTACCTACTCACAACCTAAAACCCCAGGTCCTGGCAGCTAGAGTTCCTACTTGCTGGGAAAGGACAGAACTTCTGTCTAGGGTTAAAACCCAGTGAGAGAATCCAGAGATGCAGTTAAGGCAGGCACTTTACTACAACCAGCTCCCACATTCAAAAGAAACACATAAACTTTCCCCCACTAGTGACCACAATTAGGATTGCAGCTTATCTGGTTATAGTTACCAGGTCTTTCTGCTACCGGCCACATGTCTGGGAAAAAAACTTGCTTGTGAAACCTGTTAAGATCAAAAGCAGGCTACAGTTGGGCCGCCAGCTTCAGCCTGTGGCTACTGAGAAAGCAACAGAATGTGGAATTAGCTTTGATGTGAGAGTGAGTACAGATTTCACCCACAGCTCAAGCAGCCACAACCACAAGGGAAGTTTGTGCCTCAGGCATTCTCCAGCAGCAACTTCTTTGCATTGGTCCTGTACCCAGGGCTGGGTCTGGAGCTCCCCTCACCCAGGTACAATGGGCTTCAGCTTTCACAGTAAGAGAAAGCCAGACTCTGTAACCTGAGACCCTAACATGAGATTATTACATCAAGACAGGAAAAGAAAACCTGCTAGCCTAAATCATGGAAATAACCATAGAGTAAAAAACAAAACAAAACAAAAAAATTAAAGAAACATTTCATTTTGCCCCAAATAATGTAATAAAACAAAACCCCAGGGGAAAATCCTATCGCAACAGAATTAAGTAAATTACCAGCAGAGGGTTTCAAAGCAAGCAAGTCTTAGTGCTACTCATTGAAATAAGGAGAACAATGGATAAAGAAAATGAAAACTACAACAAAGGAAATATGATAAAGTTCTAAAACTACATCAGAGAGCTAAAGAATACAATTGCTGAAGTAAAAGAATATAACAGCAGAGGGGCTCAATAGTAGGCTTAAAGAAGCCTCCAATCAAATCACTGATCTAAAAGATGGGTAGTAAAAAGCTCCTATGCAGATCAACAAAGAAAAAGGAATGAAAAGAAACTAAGATACTATAGACACAATGGGATAACATCAAGAGGAACAACATTTTAACATAAAGGACACTGGTGGCCTAGCAGTCTAGTACACACTAGGTACTGCCCACATACATCCCAAGGTCCCAGGTTCAAGACCCAGGGCTGGGGGAACAAACAAGATGAACCACTAAATAAAATAAAGTGCTTCTTCCTCTTCTCTCTTCCTGCCTGCCTCTGCTCACCTTTGTTCCTGCCTGTACCTTTACTTAAAAAAAAAAAGAATAACTGAGAACTTTCTTAAGCTGAGGAAGGAAAAAACAAAACAAAACAAAACAAAACACCCAGATCCAGTAAACGCAAAGATTCCTAAACAGAACAAACCCAAACAGGTATATACTAAGATACACGATAATTAAAAAGACAGAAATTAAAGACAGAGAATCTTTTAAAAAAGCCAGATAAAACCAAGTCACATATAAGAAACTCTCTAAGAATTTCTCAGCAGAAACTCTACATGTCAGAAGAAATGGCATGGTATATTCCAAGTATGGAAAGAAAAGGACTTCCAACCAAGAATACTCCAACCTGCTAGGTTATCACTTAGAATTGAAGGAGCAATAAAAAATTCTACAAACAAGATCAAAGGAATTCAGTGATACTTAATAAGCTTTGCAGAAAATACTGCAGGCACTTCTGTAGAATGAAAAAACCCACACTTAGAGGCAGAAAGAAAACAGAAACAGAAAATGTAGCAGGGGTGGGGGAAGGGGAGTAAAACTGTGGACTATTAGAATGAGCTCAAGATTAACTTGCTTTCAATTTAAAATAGATCATAAGCAAAGACACTTAGGTAAATTCCACAGTAACCTCAAACAAAAATCCATAAAGATAAAAATGAAATCCAAACATAACACCAAAGCTACCAAAGCACAAGAGAATAAGAACAAAAGACAGCAACAGACTACAAAACACCCAGAAACAAAAAGCACAAGGTCATTACATCAAGTCATTGCATCAACAAATACTTAATATTTACCCTAATATCAATAGTCATAGTCAGAACTCACAACTTAGAAGCACAAGTGAACTGTTCTTGGACATACCGAAAGCGGTACCAAGGAGGGCAGTTTCTCTCAACACAGTCTGACATCAGAAAAGAAGAAAACTCAAATAAAAATTCTAATCTTACACTCAAAGGAACAAGAAAAAGGAAAAATGATACCAAAAGTCAGCAGAAGGAAGGAAATAATACCAATTAGAACAATAATCAAGGAAACAGAAATAAAAGACAATACAGAAGATCACCACCACCAAGAGCTGGCTCTTTATGAAGATAAAGAGAACTGACAAATCTTTGGGTAAGCTTAGAAAAAAAGAAAATATGAATAAATAGAATTGAATGAAAACTAGCTGCTAAAGCAACAGAAAGCACCATGAGTGACTACTATGGACATTACAAATTGGATAACCTAGAGAAAATGGATAAATTCTTACAGTCACACTGCTGTCCAAGACAGAATCAAGAACAAACAGAAAACCTGGAGATCTATCACAAACAAGTAAATTGATGAAGTAGTCAAAAGTCTTCAAAAAAATAAAATAAAAGCCCAGGACTATATGACTTGACTTGTGAGTTTCATCAAAATTTAAAAAATGTAATAATTCTTCTCAAACTCTTCCAAAAATTGAACAGGGAACACTCCCAAATACATTTTATGCTTCTAACATGACCCTTATACCAGAAGCAGACAAAGACACCCCAAAAAAGAAAACTATAGACCAATAACTAGTGAAAGCAGACACAAAAACTCTCAATGAAAGATGAGCAACAAATTAAATAACACATAAAAAGGATCATACACCATCACTAAGTAGTATTTATTCCAGGGATGCAATGATGGGTCAACAAAAGCAAATCAATAAAAACACCACATCAAGAAAAGGAAGGACAAAAATCATCTGACCGTATCAGCAGATGCAGAGAAAGTATTTGACAAAATTCACTACTCATTCAACACTCTCAATAAAATGAGGTTAAAAGAAATACGCCTCAACAAAATAAAATCCAGGTATGATGAGCTTACAGCTAACATCATACTCAATGTTGGAAAACAAAAGCTTTTCCTCTAAGATCAGAAACAAGACAAGGATATTCACTGTCACCATTATTATTCAACACGTTAGACATTCTATCCAGAGCAATTAGGCAGGAAAAAGGAAAAAAAGGAAGTAAATGGGAAAAGAAGTAAAACTATGATTATTTGCAGATGACACACTATATATAGAGTATCCTAAAAGTCCACCAAAAAAACTATTAGAATTAGTAAATGAATCAAATGATGAGCTAAAAATCATTATAAAGTATGCTGTATTTTTATATGCAAACAATGAGATAGAAGAAAAAGAAAACTATCCCATTTATAATCACATCAAAAATAATAAAATACATAGACTAAACTTAACAAATAAAGTAAAATAACTGTACAATGAGAACCCTAAGACACTGATAAAAGAAGCAGAAAACACAAAGAGATGAAAAGATATGTGTGCTTATGTACTAGAAGAATCAACATTGTTAAAAATGGTGATCTTACCTTAAAGCAACATACAGATTTAAAAAGCTCTAACAAAATTCCATTGTCATTTTTCAAGGAAATAGAATTTAAAAAAATTAAATTTAGGCCCCATCAGACCCTAATTGCCAAAGCACCATGAAACACACACACACACACACACACACACACACACACACACACACACACACACACACATGAAAAAAGAAGAATGAACATAATCATACTTCCAGATTTCAAACTGTAGAACAAAGCAATAGCAATTAAAACAGAAGTTACTGGAATGCAACCAGAAAGAACAATGTAATATAATTACGACCTCAGAAAAAAATATTCACACAAATATGGTCAGTTAATTTCTGACAAAGGAGCCAAGAGCATACAATGGAGAAAGGAAAAGTCTTTTCAACAAATGGTGTTGGGAAAACTGGACAGACACATGCAAAGAAATGAAACTAGATAACTCTCTACACCCTATACAAAAAGCAATTCAAAACTGACCAGAGACTTGAATGTAAAACCAGAAACCATTAAATTCATAGAGGAAAATATATTACCTTCTATGACATTAGCTGTACACTATATTTAGAGACTCAACTCTAAGGGCAAGGGACACAAAAATCAAAATAAACAAATGTAACTATATCAAACTAAAAAGCTTCTACATAGTGACAACTTATCAGAACAAAAAGGCATCCAATTTATACTGGGTGGGAGAAGATATTTGCACGTCACACATTCAACAAGGAGTTAATATCCAAGCTATATAAAGAACTCATAATACTCAACCACAAAAATAAATACTCCAACATAAAATGGGCAGACGATTTGAACAGACACATCTCCAAAGGAGACATACGGAGGGCCAACAAACTCATGAATAAATGCCCATCATTATTATTATTAGGAAAATGCAAACCAAAACTACTGTAGGCTATCAGCTCACACCTGTGAGAATGTCTTATTTTAAAAAGACTAGAAACAACAAATGTTAGCAAGGGTGTGGAAAAAAGGAACTTTCACACATAGCTGGTGGGAATATAAATTGGTGCAGTCACTTTGGAAAACAGTGTGGAGTTTCCTCAAAAAGTTAAAATAGAGCTATCATATGATGCAGAAATCCCACTTCTAGGTAACTATCCAAAGAAAGTAAAACACTAATTTGAAAAATAGATGCATTCCTATTTCATCACAACACTATTTATAATAGTCAATAAATAGAAACAGTTTAAGTGTTCATCAACAGATTTCTGGATAAGGAAGATGTGATACATATGCACAAAGGAATAAACTACTCAGCTATTTAAAATAAAGATGAAACCTTGCCATTTGCAGTAACATGGATGGAACTAGAGGGGATTATGCTAAGTAAGTTTGAAAGAGGACAAATGCAGAGTGATCACATTCATGTGGAATATAAAGAAACAATGCAAATGAATGGAAAAAACAAAACTAAAACTAACCCTTGGTTACTGGAACTGAGGTTACCAGAGGAGAATGGCAGTGAGGGTGGGAGCAAAGGGTAGTGGGGTCCAATGGACAGTGATGAAGGACCATCAGAAACGTGGCGGTGGGCATGGTGTGCTGTCATGGTGAAGAGTGAACCAGCACATCCAAAACTTGTGAAGTATTGAAAAAACACCACTTCAAGTAAAAAATGAATTTAAAAATTATAAGTTTATTAAAGGTTAACAGAAATAATACTGAATAATATTTTCCAAAATTAAAAATCCTTTATTGAGTAGACTGGCACTGTTTTACACTTTTGTAAATCTCTTTAATATCTGCCTTAGTAGAAACAGGTGAACTTTCATATATGTCTCTGTATTCAATCTGCTGCTGCTGCTGCTATTGTTTTGGTTGAACATATGAAAAAAATATAGCCGTTAGAAAAGAAAGGAGCATTACAGATAATTTTGGATAAGTTTCTTTGCTATATTAACAAAAACTAGGCAAATTGTAATTAAAATTTAGTGCAGCATGACTCTAAAACTGTATCAATGGACTTTTCATATTCTAGATGGATCTTTTACTCAGGTGCAACTTTATACCATCATGCATTGGTTATTTGGAAGATAATGTTTCATTCAGTTGTGCAATTATACCAAATGATGACATATTTCATTTTATAATCTCAAACATCATATTTGTTAATATAATCACCAATCTTACCATAAAGCCTTTAAGAATTGCAAAGCAGGCAACTTTATAGTGACTGATATAACTCCTCCAAAACTTAAATTTTCCTTGAAAGTTCTAAGTTTATCACTGGCAAAAATACTGCCAATGTTTTCCAGAATGACAAGCACACTAAATTTATTTTGAGGAAGTATCTGCCAAATCCCTAAATCTGAACAACCAGAGTTGGTCTACCAGTTGTTCTTTCAGATAAAAATAATCAGTTCAACTCACAATGGCAGTTACACAAGGGCTTTTCTTGAGATAACAATTCTAAGTTGGTATGCAGCAGAAGTTTGTTATCAGTGCTTTTTTATTATTTATTTTTATTTTTATTTTTATTTTATTTTTATTATTTATTTTATTTTTATTATTTATTTATTATTTTATTATTATTTCACCACATGAAATAATAAAGATATGCAAGCCAGGGTTGAAGAAGAATTGTTTTTAACTACTTCTGCAAGCGCATCCTTAAATGAAAATGCCATTTATTTTTTAAACATTGCAGGACTGATAATCAAGTGCTTGATGGTTATTAGTACAAGCTAGGGTCACTGCCATGATTCATTACCCATCATTGCTTTTGTACCATTTATGAAATATCGGTACAGTAAAAAAATCATATTGTAATATTTTTATAAAAGAGTTTTGATCCTGAGGATTCCTGAAACCATCTTGAAAACCCCAGAGGGCCTAATACCACACTTTGAGAATGGCTGAACTTGACTCTCATTTAGGGTACTATTCCCACCATTTTTGCACTTTGATCAAGATGGATTTAATAATATGCAGCTAAGGCTTGCAATTCTCTAGGTATTTTCAAGCTCAAGATGCTATTGATGAGCACAGAGATCCTTACCTTTAATTTATTATACAAACGCCTCAAAACAAGGCAGTGAAATATTTCTTTATATTTCAGATTGGCCTAGTAACTATAATTAGTAAGGGTTAAAAATACAGTCTACTGTGACCAATCTAAGTAACTTCAACTGGCTTCATTTAAGCTAAAGATGACAATACATCAGCAGTTTGATGTGATCAATTTCTGTTCTGGTTTCCCGTTTCAAGTTGGGGATTTCTGATTTGCTATTTCTCGAATCTGAATTTAAGGCCGAAAGCTATCAAAGGAGATAACATTCCTTATTTTCTTAGCTACGCCCTTCTTTAGTTCAGGGTGTTGTTTGATACTTCAAGAGTTTTAGGCAATTCTTTCTGAATATGAAAACTTTAGTAACAGAAGCACGCCTGCCTGCTACTTATGTTCCTCAGTTGGAAGACTGATGCCACAAAACTTTCCTATGTTTAACCTAACCTTGAATTCACTAAAACATTGGTAGAGCAACTCAACCTAGAATTCACTGAATTGTTGGAAAAGTATTAACTGCAGCATTTTACTTCCTGACAGAAATAAAACTCATTGCATTCGCTCCCACCAGTTTCTCACCCCAGGGACAGCACAGAGTTAGGGACCTCAGTCATGCTGCTGGGACTGACAGTTCTGTGGGCCACTGTGAAGAGGCAACATGGCAGGGAAAGGTTTGACATGACTTTCAGGTTTATTCCGAGATGTGAAGCCTCACCCATCAACAAACATATATGGAGTATGGCTTAATTTTCTTACCACAGTTACATTTCTTGTTTCGGTTCCTCACACTTCAGGGCTTATTAGAGGAAGACGCTCAGTCACAGTCAATTCTAAATAAATGAACAGTGGAAAAAATACCAAGAGATGCAGAAAAGTACATTTCCACAACACACAGAGCTGCTAAAAAATTGCATATCCAGCATGTACACTACAATGAAATGCTGATGAGATTTCCTAATTTGCGCTTAAAATTTCCAACCACTGTTTATTCTGTCATCTGTTTTCATTCCAGTCTATTCATCTCGCCCAGCTTCTCTAGGAACAGCTTTCGAACTGTCTACGTTCTATAGGTCATTGAGAAGAGAGAAGCACCAAAAAGGGAAGTGAGAAAGGCCAGTACAATCCACAGCCAAGTTCATGAATGAACCCTTCAGAGATACACTAGCGTTTGTAAATACAGATCAACAGGTACCTGGTTAACAAGAGCAAGAAAGAAGTTGGCAGAGTCAACTTGAAATACCTCAAAGGTAATTTGACAGGGTTCTATCCTAAGGTCTCTATTTTCTTCTGAAATGAGAAGGGAAGTCCTGATGGTCATTTCCTGAGCATATTTAATTGCTGGCCATTCCATGTGCAAACCATCATGTGACCTAAGCATTTTACCAACATCTTATCTGGATTTGTTATGTTTACTATGAAGCTTTTCGTCATCTGCTCTTACCCACGACAATCTCCAACTCCAATCTCTTCACCATAGGGCAGACAGTTCCAAATTGGAAGTGAGTATTTGATATCCTTAAATATCCTGAGCACCTCATGTCTTCCTATTGCTCTTAAGGTTGGAATTTCAGTGGTGACCTCCAAGGCCCCGAGTGGTTAGGTTCCTCCTACCTCTCTAGTGCATTGGACAATATGGTCTCCAGTTTGCTTTTTTCCACACACATTCAGTTATCAAATATGTCAAGCTCCTCCTTCTGTAGGCCATGGCACTTGTCTAAGAGGCATCCCTAACCTAATATGCTTCAAAATAAGCTCCTGAACTGCCTCCCTTAACCTTCTCCTCTCATAATCTTAGCTCTCATAAACTCAGTCAACGAAAACACTACTTGTGTTGCTCAGGCCAAAAGTGGAGGCCACCGATGACTATTCCCACATTCTGTATCCAATCCTCAGCAAACCCCATCAATTCTACCTGCAAAGTATGTCCAGTGTCCACTTCTCACCATCTTTGCTTAACCAAACTGCTCTAAACCATTGTAGTATTAACCTCCTAGACTCTTGCTGCCCTCGTTTTCTTCTCTAATAGCTGGAATGATCCTTCTCAAGGGCTGGTAGGTCTATCATTTCTATGCCCCCCATTCATCCACTCACCCCACACTCAGACACAGTCCTTTGTGTTCCTAGAATATGCCCACGGATGCTCTTCCCCAGGCTTCCGCACCAGCTCTTCCATCTGCCAGAGAGACACTACCACCAGAGCTGCATGACTATTTGCCCTTGGGTATCAGCTCAAAGGCAACTTGTTAGGGAAACCTTCCCTATGTGTCCCTATAAAATCTCCATCTCACCTTCACACTCTGAACTCCCTCTTCAGATAGTCTTTTTCTTCAGTCTTATAAATTACCTGACATCATTTTTATTTATCATTTGTTTAGAGTCTGTTTCCTCATCTACATGGGCAGCCAGTCTGTTCTGTTTGATGTACGCTCAGTAAGAACACACACAATGATTACATGGGAATGCTGCTCCCTTTACTGGAATATTCTCAGCCAGTCTTTGTTCAACCAGTTCCCAGACATCCTTCAGGTATCAGTCAGTTCCCTTGTCACTTCTACAGCAAGCCTTCCCTGACCTTTCAAATTCGGACTAATCTATAAGTTAAGCTCTGCTTGCACTGATAACCATGTGATCTCATCTATATGATGTATTGATTAAAATCACTAGACTTCAGACTCTGGAGGAAACACTATCTGATTTTGCTCATCACTGTATCCTTAGGATTTTATTTTTATATTTTTAAAGGTAAGGTGCAGGCAGGAATGGAAGTGAGTAAGTAGGCAGGAAGAGAGAGGAAGAAGAAGCATTCTATTTATTTAATTGATCAATTTGCTTGCTCATGTCAGCCGGGGACACAAATCTGGGTCCTTGAGATGTAGGTGAAGTGTCCCAACCACTACTCCCCAGGGCACACCAATCTTAAGGATTCAGTATGCAGCCTAGCACCTGGTCTGCATGCAAAGATTTTTTTGAATGCGGGAATCAATCAAGGAACAAGTGATATGGTCTTTTTAAAATTTTTTCTGACACCTTCACTTCAACTAGTTTCCTTTGGTGGCTCAGAAGCACTTGGCTTTTCAATGATTTTCTTTAAGTTGACTTGTCTCAAACTGGTTGAAACAATCAATTGGAATGACCCTGTGCAAAAGGAAACAGGTAAAAGGGATGATGCAAAATGGCTGTGGGAAATGCCACAAACAGAGTGTGTGTCTGATGAAACCGTCAGCAGATGTGGCATGTGAAGTGGGCAGGAACACAGTCCCTGTCCAGACCACTTGGGGGACTTGCTCACAAGTCAGTTCCCCAGCCTTATACCTGAGAAGTTCAGACAATCCATTTAAAGATACCAGATAACCTTTCACAAACCTCAGATCTATCTTAATTATTTCTCTGTCATTAGAAGAGCAGCAGGCTACAAATTTAAAAATGTGTCAGTTGTCATTTAACAGGTGGACTACAGACGGAAGCTCCGCCTACCACATTCAGGGGATGACAGGCGGAACAGACTGTGTCCTGGGTGCAAGTGATATTAAAAACAACTATTACTGACCTAACTGCAATGGGTGTTAAAGCTGAGCAGCTACAGAAAGAACATTGCTAAGTTTCTGCAAGTGAAGAAGAAAATATCCTTAACAGTCTTCTTGTTTTGCTTCTGACCAAGATAAAGACATTCTTTTTTCACTCTCAGATGCTACATGATGCCAAGTAGGGAAATTCAAACCTCAGGGAAGATTAAGATTTTCTGCCAGAATGTGATGGAAAAAACTGGATTGAGTGACTACAAAAATAATCCATTTTACAGCCAGTTTCTCAAATAGTTTTGATTTTGCTAGTATAATACTAAAAAATAAGGTGTTTAAATTTTAAAACTTTAAATATATCATCACGGGCACGCCCTGGTGGAGTAATGGTTAAATCACCCACCTACAAAGGAGAGCAGTCCACATCCATCCCAAGGAACTGACTTCACTTCCCAGGTTCAGGGAAACAACCAATGTGAACAGCTAAATAAAACTAAATTAAAAGGCTTCTTCCTCTTCTCTCTTCCTGCCTGCCTACTTGCTTCCATTTCTGCCTGAACCTTTCCCCTAAAAAAAAAAAAAAAAAAAAAAAGTAATCCTAAGACAGTTACCATCTTTCAGAAGAAAAAAAAACAAGACAACACCCACATATTGTAAAATTATAAAATCTTATTTTTGTTTCATTTACGAACAAACCAACCAGCATCAAAGGATGAAAGGTAGTCATTAGAATATTTTGCTGAGGAGAGGGTAAATTAGGTTAGTAAAGACTTGAAAAATTCACTCTGTAAAAGAAAACAAAATGCAAGCAATTTTATTGACCTTGGCAAAGTATACAAGTGAAATATACATAATTGTGACTTGTTCTGTCTATAGTTAAGTCTAGAACAGGGCAGAGGTAAATTGGCCTGGGAAACTAAGTGCAACCTAAAAATCCTTAGAAAAAGAATTTTTTCTTGTTGTCAGGAGAATACTGCTTTTCCAGATGTTTCTTTAGCTGACCCTAAAACTTCTTATTTCATAGTGTTCTTGAAAAATTAACTGCTTTAATAATCTGTCCGAATATAATCACTTGAAGATAATCAATTATAAAATCCCTGTATGAAAAACAAAATGGCAAAAAGAATGAGAGAAAAAGACTTTGGGCAAATGCCATAAAAACATAAAGGATCTGGTCAACAGAGAAGCAAATTATGAAAGAAAAGGAACTCATTTCTTACCTATAATTAAAAATTATAAAATCATTGTTCATTAATCCTAAAATGAGAGGGAGAATGTATGTTGTCAGGAGTCAAATAGATAATAAGAAATCTCTGAATCAGGGATAATGGACAGATGTTTAAATGTTTATATTGTTTAATCAAATGTTTATATTGACAATGCTTTGTTTCACAGATCTTCATTATAATGTTTCTATTGTTTTTTAAACATTTATTTCATTTAGTTGTTTATCTTAGCTGTTCTCGTTGGCCTAAGTCACAAACCTGGGTCCTTGTGATAAATGTGGACTATGTCCAATGGCCTTATCCACTAGGCCACCAGTATGCACCAATAATGTTTAATTTTTAATATACTTTTTAAATTGAGGTAATAATAGCTTAGAAGTTTTAGGTGTGCAGGCTCATTCATTTAACTCCCCTTCTCAAAATTACCTAATAACTTCTTTTAATATTGCCAACTAAATGCCTTAAATAAAACGTTTTCCCAGCTCCTAGCAGCCCAGGAACAAAATCTGTTGACAGGCACCAGTAATCAGAAATCAAATAAACACAGCACACAGGTGCACTGCCAAACTCTGGGCAACTCCACGCTCTAAGATCTCACTTTCCTCACCATGATAAAAAAAAAAAAAAACATCTCCTTATTGGTGTGTGTGGGGGGGCAGTTGTTTTGAATTTCATTTTCTAATCTTATTTTTTAAAGATTGGAGCAAAGTAAGTTTTCACAAAAATTATGTGCTGTTTCACAATAATCAAGACATGGAAGCAACCTAAACGCCCATCAACAGATGAATCAGTAAAGAAGCTGTGGTCTAGATACTCGAAGAAATTCTATGTAGCTGTTAAAAAAAATTGTGCCTTTTGCAACAATCTGGACAGAACTGGAGGGGATCATGTTAAGCAAAATAAATCAGAAAGAAAAAAAGTAGTACAGAATGGTTTCACTTATCTGTAAAATATAAAGAAATAAACAACAGCAACAAAATGAACAAACAAATCTCAAAAAAAGTCACAGGACTCGGAGACTGTGGGCATGGGGAGGGAGGGGAAGGGAAAAGGGAAGAAAGTGAAAATGGAGGTGATAAAGGGTACTACGAGTCTGATGATGGGTGTGGTGTGAAATAATCACAGACCAAGATGCGATTTCAACATCCTAAAATGATATAGCATTGTAAACAAAAGAAACAATTAATTATTTAAAAAGAATTATGTGCTAAATTATCTCAAATATATCATTTTGTCAAGCTCTTCTAGATGTTCTACCAGACTCTCTCCACCATCCTCCCAAACAGCACCCTTTGGCTCTCAAAGAATTCAGTAGTGTTCTGTGTTATTTAACTTGTCTGTTTAAAGAAATTTTGAGGCACCACATTGGTTCTAAACTATAGTGGAACTGAGACTAAAATGATTTTAAAATGGAACAAAAAAAGTGTGGAAAGTAGATGTATATTCGAACTGATAATAAAATGGATAGAAAAAATGTGCATTCCACACACAACACTAAATCAAAATGATCTTGGATAGACTAGAATTTCATTTTGGAAATTCCATCATGAAATAGATTTGTGTTTCTAAGACAGTTTGGAAAAGAGACTGACAGTCTAGACACTTTTGCTAATTAACTCCTCACAGTTATTTTTATAAAAAGTCCTTGTCCCAGTACACTGTGAACTTTCACTATTAGAAGTGAAAAGAGGGACAGTTTAAATCTAGAAACTAATAAATGAAGCAAGAACAGAAGGATGACTGTAGGTTTTTGTTTTGTTTTGAAGAGAAGGGAGAAAAGAGAATAAAGAAGAAAGGAGGGAAGGACGAAGAGGAGGGAGGAAAATGGAGGGGAGGAGAAAGGAGGGGAGGAAGAAACTTCTTTATGTAGCTAGTTATTCATTTTTTCCTTCCTGCCCCACATGTAGAACCTGGGTCCTTGGGTTTTACATGGTCCACACACCAGCGCCTCTGCCATCAGGGTGCACCCTTGACTATAGGCTTTGGAAACAAGACTTCTGATTCACCTTTCTCTCTATTCCTATACTCTGAGTCAATTTAATCTACTGAAGAAATGATATAATGAAAGCAGAATGATATCTAACTTCTGTTTAGAGAAAGTAAACAAGGAGATGGTTAGATGATGGTGGCTGCAATGCCTTAGCTGCCCACACAAATGAACACAAACTCAAGCCTGTAATGTATTGAAGTTAATAAACTGAAACCCAAGACCATTCAATCACAGTCAAGTACACATTCCCAAATAATGCAGCTGCTTAAGTCATGGGTAGTCAAAGATCTCCTCTACAAAGGTCTCCTCACCTTGTTCCCATAGGTGGGGGGCTCCCAACCATTTCCGGTTTGACACTGCCTGATTCAAATTGATTTTTGTTCAAATAAACTCAACACTTTTAATATACCTCCATTTGTTTTTGAACACTTCTCAGTGCCAATACGATCCAACAAAAGCAATAAAAAGGATTGCATTCTTTGAGGTCTCGCAGGCAATGTGCCATGCACCACATAATTATTTTCTCATATTATTCTTGTAATAGCTCCATGAGGAAGTCAACAAGGACTCTGGGTCTAGGGAGCTTGGGGAACATGTTCAAGTTCCCATCGCAAGAGGAGGAAGCACAGGAATAGGACCAGGGAAGTCAGTCTCAAGAGCCAGTTTCCTTCTAAGTGGAACTAAGAAGACGCCCTTGACTAAGTGTTCTCGAGGGCAATGGGCATGCTCCTTCACCTCCAATGTTGTTTAGTTTGGAAGCAAAGGAAGCTGCAAGCATTTTTGGAGTGGAAAGAAAGTGAAGTCTTAAGGTGCCTGAAGGGCCACTAAAGTGATGGCTGTTGAACAAGGCTCTGCCAGCCCACTCCAAGTGATGCAAGATTGCCTGTGCTAACGTCTGCTGCTTGTCTTGCTATCTCCTTGGCACTCTCAAGTCTACTTTCTTACTGGGCATCCAGAAAAACCAGAGACCTGTGTTCTGTGCTTCCTAGAGACACTCTCCACTGAACACATGATCCCACAGCACCCTGAGTCCCTTCACCCACTTTCCCCACTGGAGAAATGTATATGCTAATTGTTTAGAGAAGAAACCGGAACAGAAGCTGTCCTGTAACTGTCAACTTTAATCAACAATAATAAAATAACAGCAATAACTAAGACTTTTGGTGCCAAGCCTTCTGCTAAAGTCTTCACATGTATCCTAAGAAGCAAGCATGAATATCACAGAGATAAAAATGAGCCCCAAAGAAGGTAAGTAATTTGCTCAAAGTTTTTCATTTACAAAGTTAATTAATTATTTGGTAATCAACATTCTTTTGCTCCAAAGAAAGGACATAGGCTATTAAATTCTCGCTTGGCAACACATCTATGCAGTCATACATCTTTCATTCTATTGTACTAATTCCACTTTGCAACTATTTCCACTTTTTAAAAAAAATCTAAGTCTAGAAAATCATTATACATGCAGGGCTGGAACATATCCCGTGGAGAAGCCAATTGAAGAAAGAAAAGGTGAAAGGTTTACGGTATGAAGGTCCCACTCCATTTCCTCATTTCCCCCTTACCCCCAGCAGAAAAGAACAATTAGCCTCCTAGCACTTTGGAGCTGATTTTTAATGGAAAAAAAAAATCCACAAAAATCTATTGTCTGGTATGAGCTGGAATTAATAACCTCAGCTCTAAGTAAGAAAATCAAATTCTGTTTATAATTGAATTTTCCAGGAAAATCCAGTAAGATGATCAAATGCAATTAAAATATCGCATTCTTCCCTATACTCTCAAGTTCCGTTTGAATCCCATAAGAAACCCTTCAACTATAAATCAGGCCCAGATGTGCCAGTGGGGCTCTAGGGAAGGCACGTACTTAGGGGAGAATTGCATTCAGAGGTGGCTGCCACCATCCCAACCCCACTCTATACCGACCTCCACAAAAAGTTCAATATTTCATGTCATGCAGTCACAGTAAAAAGCGATTTTTTTTTCATTCAAAGGTTTATATAACTTGCAGCAATTATTTGGCCTGTACTTCACAGCACAATGCCAACCACTGGCTTATTTTTAGCCAATGTAGAACATTGTAAATTTATTGATTCTCATTCAAAGGAAATTAGTCATTGATTTCTTAGGTAATGAGTTCTGATGAACTATACTGGAGACCAAGGAAAAGTGAAAATGAGGTAAAAAGACCAGTCTCTCACCCCAAGACTCCTTTAGATTGTCATTCTTAATAGATTTAGCAACACCTAGGACGACTTCATTTGTTGCTCATTTTCCTCTTACCTTTCTGTCCTATTTCTCTGACTTCAGGTTTCTCTAGGAATAGATGTTGTGAGTAAAATCAGAGCACTGAAATGTGATAGAATGGAAATCAGAACTAACGAGCAATAGGAGGGGCTCTGACAGTACCCTATGGCCAGCAGGCGTGCAATCAGGGGGCTCTGGAAGCTCGGGAGGGAAGAGCCATTGCACTGTTGTTATATACCTGTGCCTAAGGTGTGGTTCACCCTGGCTGACACTAGAAGGCTCTGTGGGCTGGGCTTCCCATGTGTAGGTGCAGTGATCTGTCTATTATGAAATGCAGACAATGCCTTCTGGGTTAAAAAGTTGCTTCTGCACACCAGAGTTTGAGAAATATAGCTTGGTTATTGTGTTGGGGATCAGAAATTGTCACCTTTCATTTCATTCATTATCTGCAGCAAAAATTACGGATGCTTTGTTAAACACTGTACAGGTGGCAGAGAAAAAGTGTTCTGATTGTGAAAATGCATAAATATGTACACATAAATACATATGTACATACATGTGTGTACATACAATAAGAAATTAAAGAAACTAGGCATGGAGTGAAGAACTATGAGGTCATTAAAATAATGGCCAAGCATAATTAATATGGAAAACATGTCAATATATTAAGTAAAAATATGTATGATCCATATTCTGGTTCATAAAATAATATACTCATATAAACAACAGAATATAATTTGAATTTGAATTCACCTGGAGGGAGTATATGGCCATAGGGGCCATGTTAAATGGTTTGGGGTATGGGTTTCCATACTGTGCCAAAAAGTACAACTATTTAAGCTTTGGTAATGGAGTACCAAGTGGCTATATATTAGTCACTCTTCATTTCTACGTCATTTGAGCAATTTATAAAGAATGTCATATGTCAACAAAAATTTTGTATTTTTCATTAAGAAATTAAAAACAATCAAGCTGGTATTTTTCTTTCATCAGTTAAGTATAGTAGCTCTTCTAATGAAGACAAAATGGAAACCTCTTGAATCAGTATTCATGATCATTATATGGGTTGTTCTCTTAGTCGATTAATGTGATTTCACTATATGTCTCTAAAGCAAAACATTATGGGTCATCTGCTTTTGTTTTGTTTTAGAGTTTTTGACTGACACATAAGGAAAATGAATGATTTATTCATGTTTTATTTAAAAAGGAAAAACATGAAATATTTCCTCATTAAAATGACTATAACTAAACTAATTTTACAATAGGGCATCTAAGAGATCCAAAACATATCAAATAAAGAATTCAAGCAATTTAAAAATACTGCTTATGAAAAATCACATAAGAATCTAAAATATTAATTTTTTCTTAGTATAAAGAATGTTCATATCTCAAAGATGTTAGTTTTTCTCTTATTCATATAGTGCTTTATAAATATATCCCATCAGTGTTTTTAATCTCTGTGCAAGTCAAAGAGAAGAATTTTCTTCATTTAATGTATAGAAAATTTACACAAAGATTCACATAATTATTTTAGGGACTTGATTAATTCATTAAGAAAACGTAAATAGGATACAGTTTACACCTTTCTCTTTTATATAAAGTTATAATTTTGGTGTGTTGCATACAGCAAGGCACAAAACCAATCTCATCAGTCACTACATCTACTATTTTCACTACTAAGACTAAATGTAGCCTTTTAAAAATCATTCTCCAAATCCCGATGATGTATAAACATGCATACTCACATGCATACAGTCTATTTTGTTCACACACATACACACTACATATTATATCAATACCATTTTACAGCTGGAGAAAGCAGAAAGTTTAGAAAATTGTTTGGAATACAGAACAAGCATTAGCTGAGGAAAAATTATAAACCAAATCTTAAAATAACTCTTAGCCTCAAAGCTATGGGAGTGTGGGGAAAAAAGAATTTGTAAGCACAAGTGAGATCTTTGGGCATGCCCTGCGGCTCAGTTCATATACAGTCTAAGGACATGGCCTTGAAGCCCATGACTGGAAGGAACAACTGAAATGAAGAACTAAATAAATAAAATGCTTCTACCTCCTCTCTCTTCCCTCATGCTGCCTGCCTGCCTTCATTCCTACCTGCTTCCTTCCTCTTAAGGGAAAAAAGGTATTTGCTGCCTGAAAGAATGTACCAAATGAGAGGATTCCTGGCTAGCTGGAAGGTGTTTAGTCTCTGATGGAACCTAACAAAAGGAAGTACAATAAGTACAGTTCTCTGTTTGGAATTAAAAGAAAACCACTATGCAAGATTTGAGGGAGGCATGGTTTAGTATATATGTGTGCATATATATGTATATATATGAACTTATTCATTTATTTATTCAACAACTAGTCTGCTCCTGTTGGGCACCAAGTCACATATACTTGATCAAGGAAAAGTTTATCATGATGTAGCTTACCTAGTAGGGAAAATGATTGATGAATTTTAGTTAATTTCAGTATAAAATTATCAAACACTGTGATGCACCCCACAGCTAATGCAATTTTAAGTTGCATTTACTAAAGGATAGTATCTAGAAAAACAGTATATTTAATTCTATTCCAATCTTTACTATTGCAACCATAAACAAAATTTGGATGTTCTACTCTAAAAATATAAATATTTGGATGTTCTAACCTAAAAGAAACAGGTATGCATTTAACAGCTGATTACAGATTAAAGAACTAAAAAGAGATGTCATATGAGTAATAGTTGAAAGAATTAAGGGATTAGATTAGAGAGAAAATGACTGAGGAAGGACTCGATAGCTGTCACACATCAAAAGGACTGACATGTAAGAAGGGAACTACATTTGTTCATTATAAATGGGTGAAAGTTATAGATAGATACAGTTCAGCTTAATATGAAAAAATCATATTTTAATCATTAGCACTTCCAAAGATAGAGTGGGTTGCCTTAGGAGTTAGCAAATGTATCCAGCAGAGGCCGAAAACCACATTGCTGATAGAACTGCTGGAGACACTCAAATATCCAATGAACGACTGAACAAAGTGATCTTATTTTTCCTTCAAACATGAAAGTCAATTACTCTACAGCACAATTAGAAGCGACAGAAAGACAACACTGAATTTCTTTATCTTTTCAAAGTGTTTGGTTCTATCCCCAAATTTACTTTCTGATGATATTAATATTGATGTCTGGAGAAAGACCTTAAGTTTACTCCATTCCTATTAAAGCTTCTAGTATTCTGTTGCATTCTTTGCTCCACTGCTCACTGTACTCATTTCTTACAGCCACTGTAACAAAGTACTATGACCTGGGTGGCTTGGAGCAGCAGTATTGTCTCCCAGTTCTGGAGGCCAGACGTTCAACATGAAGGTGTTGGCAGGACCGTACTCCCTGTGACGACACTGTGGAAAAAATCTATTCCAGGTCTCTCTCCTAGCTTTGGGGGAAATAGTGTATGTCCACTCTTCCCATGATTTAGCCCTTAATATGTGAGTCTCTGTGTCCAGGTTTCCCCTTTTTATAAGGACACCAGTCACAATGGGCTAGGGCCTCACCTTACTTCCACACAACCTCACCTTACCAACTACGTCCGCAATGTATACACCATCCTAGTCTGAAGTTCTGGGGTCAGGAATGTCGCATACGCATTTTAAAGAGAAGACACAACTCAACTCCTAACATCACAGGGCATGATCCTTTTTGATCTGTCTTCTACAGCCATGATTAAGGGAATCACAGACTGTTGATTCTCTAGTGGTTCACCATTAGCACTGGCACAATGACTGCCATCTACTGACACAGAAGTAGGAAACCTGGGTTCTCTTCCTGGGCCAGTTACTCATCAGACATGTCACTTAACTTTTCTGAATAGTTGATCAGCTTGTAGATATACTGACACTGTTATCAAATACAATGGTGTGCATGTACTATGTAAACGTAAAGTACTTTGTATAACTTGCAGAAGGAGGCTAGGAGGCTAGCTAACCCTTTGCTGGGTTGTTTAAGCACCCACGGTATGGAGTGGACTTAACAGAATGCAACCTAAAAATTAGCTGCATGTGTCTGTCTGCTCCACAGAGAGAAGTCATACCAGAGAGGCTTTGCAAGAGTGACTTCAGATGAGTCCAAGTTTCCCTTGATTACGGTATCATAGGAGACATTTATAAACAGTCTAGCCCACATTAACAGTTGTTATGATGACAATGTGATGAAGTAAGAAAACTATAAGAAACAAGGGACATGCTGGTAGAGCAGCAATTGGGTCCTCCACCTCCAGAGGAGCGTAGTCCGTATACATCCCAAGGACCCAGGTTGGCATCCGGGTCCCGTGAGTCACAGCAAAGATGAACAACTGAATAAATGTAAAATAAAATGCTTCTTCCTACTCTCTCTTCCTTCCTGCCTACCTGCTCACTATCATTCCTGCTCGTACCTTTCCTTTAAAAAAAAAAAAAAAAAGTATAGGAAATAAGAAGGAATTACATGGCTTCCAAGGTCAGAAAATTGGTGTATGAGAAAGGGTATATGGAGGACAATACTGAGACTGAAATCAGCTCATCAGAAGTTGAGTTCATTGTTCTTCCTTTTATACTTTATGGAGTGGGTGCGTGCGCGCGCGTGTGTGTATTTTTTGTAGCAGAAAAATTTTAACACATTTGTAGCTAGTGATAAGGAGGTGAATCCATACTGGTCACCTCTCCCAGCCTTCCTGGCAACACTAATTTCCAGTTTTCTGTCATCGGGATTGGAGTGCAGCAGCAGCAGCAGTGACCTCTTCCCAGAATCGGAGGGATGAAGTGACACTTCCCCATACTGACCCAGTTTGGCCTTTGCAAACTGTTAAAACATATCCTAAAGGAAGGCATCACTCAGAAATGGACAAGTTCAATTCTAGAGGACGTGGAGCCACAGTTCAATTTCAAAACCAATATTCTAATGATTGACCAAATCTACCTCATCTCTGAGAAAGAAGAGAAAGGGCATGTGAGAAGTCTTTAAAATATAAGAATACGCTCATAAAGTCAAAAGCAGCCTAAATACAAAAAACCGTGTTGAAAACAGATTCTGTAAGAAAACACTTTGTTCTTTATTAAGCTTTTTGATCCCTAATGCTCCTTTTAAATCATAAGATTCTAGGTTCTTTGGATTCTTCCAATGAAATTCCTTCTGGGTCATCACCTTTTTCCAGTGCAGTGTTCTGACTCTTATTCAGGTTAAATGACTTCCCATTTGGATTCTACAATGGCCTTTCTACCTGTCTTCTGTCCACTTCTCTTCTCCCTTCCAGTATATTTTGTGCACTGTCCCCAGCCAATATAACTAGAGTAGATTGCTTTCCTACATGTTTCACTTTTGTCACACAAAATAGTTGCATTTTGCCATCAGAAATGACTGCCCAAGATTTTGCTCATTTCCATCTCACTGCTTGGACATTAACTTCCTCTCAATAGTCCAACCCATGTTTCCAATAAAACTCCAGTGCACAAGACAAGTGCTTTTTCAGAACATGGACTGTAGCTGCTGTCAGTTTACTTCCAGTATTCATTTATTCTCTCACTGGTTCTTTTAACATTTTTTAACATCTTTTAACATTTTTCTCCCTAGAACTCCACAGGCTGAAATAGGTTCCTTTTTCTTTCTTCTTGCTAGCACTTTACTTGAGACCAGAGTTTTCAATAAATGTTTCTTAATTTTTATATCACAGAAATCACTTTTCGTTTTACAAGCCAACCATAGTGAACCTTTGAGTATACTGAAATAAATGAAGAGTAAAATGTTAACAGTTCCTGTACTGGCACAGCCACATGTCATATCCTGTCAAGAAAGTCTACACCAAAAAATAAAAATAAAAAAATAAATAATAATAATAATAATACATTTTATGAGTCTTGGCTTCTGATAAATGTTTTCTCTCATTTCATGAAATTGAAAAGCAGGGCTTAAATTCATGTCACTGAAGTTTGCCCAAAAGACTGTTCAGCAATGAGTTGAAGACGGAGAGTACTCGACATCCTACGGAGATCACCCAAAGTGCCTGGAAGTCTTTACACTTCAATTCAAAGAAGCCCAACCCACCCGGTTGTCTTCAGGGTGCGCCTTCTTCCACATGGGGGCTGTGCTCCTGCTCTGTGCAGTCAGGAAACGCAGAACTTCTAGTCAGTTGTGAGGGAATATATTTTAAAGCTAAAGCACAAATGTAATCAAAATAGTCTTTCAAATTATTCTAAGAATAAGCAGAGATCTGTGTTCAATGTGTGGAGTGCAAGTCCCTATACTAGAGCAGTGGTATAAAATTAATCTTTTTAAAAGATCTAACAGAATTTTCTCTACAAAAATATTTTATTCAAACAACATTGCATTACATTATGTAAGTTCATCAAAAATCGACATCTATGTTATCAACATCTTGATGTATATGCTACATTAAGTCCACCCAAGAATCTCATAAAACACTTGGTGTAAACTGAACTACTTCCTTCTAGTTAGGTGGAACTTCTTTCTTCCTTCTCCATATTTTTTAAAGAAAAGGTGCAGGCAGGAATGGGAGCAAGTAAGCAGGCAGGTAGGAAGAGAGAGGAAGAAGAAAGAAATAAGTGCTTTATTAATTTTATTTAGCTGCTCATATCTTGGTTTTTCTCCAACCTTCCCCAAGAGTCATGAACCTATATCCTTGGCATCTATGTGGACTATGCCAGCTAGAGGTGGTGGACTTATCAGCTAAGCCACCAGGGCATGTCTCTTTTCCCTTCCTTCTTATTAATCCATCCATCCACCCATCCGTCCGTTCGTCCGTCCATCTGTCCATCCGTCCATCCATCCACATACCATCCATCAATCCACTCTTCTTCCCTTCCGCCCTCCATCTATCCCCTGCTCTGTCTCTGCTTCCCTCCTTCTTACTCTCTTAACCTCCCTCTCTCCCTCCCTCTACCCATCTGACCTATCTCAGCCTGATATTAGCCATGATATGACTGCAACTGTACCCAAGTCTGCCCTTCAACTAAGAAAAAGAAATAAAGAACAAGGACACCAAGATAAACCAAAGCAATCAATAGACAAAGCCATAGTGGGAGCATGTGCGTAATTCAGGAGGTCCCAGCACAGAAGCCCCTCACCCAGATACAGAGGTGACAGCCCAGTGTGGCCTGTAGAGACTAGGTCTGCTGCCTCAGCAGCATCTCCTTTGCTCTTTAACACTAAAACACAGGTTCAGTGAAAACAGTGCCTCCTCCTCAATGGAAACCCACGTGGAAGTTGCACCTCTATGAGTCACCAGGTCCCTACAGTAACAGCCAGATAGCTGGGAGAATGAGGCCCTAGAAGGATTAGTATGTATCTACACTTAATATCGGTCAAATGCCAGCTTCTACATAGAAGAGGGAAGGGAGAAGTTATGTGAATCAGAGGAATTCTGATATCTGTCTCTAGCTATACAAGTCAGGTGTTGTGACTCAATACATGCCACCCTTCTGAGCCAATGATGATCCCCAAGTTCTGTGGTTTGGTACACAGGTTATTTAAAACTCAGATGGACCCTGATTTTCCTGCCTTCTCCTTTCCTAACGTTTTACTGGCCAAAGAAAACTCTTTCTTTAAATTCCTTTTTCTCCTCTTCAGAGAATTCTCATGTGGCATCCTGTCAAACCTCCCTTGATGGCCCTCATGTCCAGGGAACCCTTGAGCCACCTATGTAAGACCCAAACCAAAGCCTACTTCATCCGTGATGTCTGCCCAGCCCCACTGCAGTGATGGTCGAGGTCATTCATCTGCCTCGAGCCAGCCAATGCCATGGTGTAGGGTGGCGTGAGAATAAGACCCACGCCCAAACTTGAAAGTGGGCCTGATGACTTATCAATGCTGAGCATGGACTTGGATGTAAGACATGGACTTTATGAGATGACTGCCTCTGCCCGCACTGACTGTACCCAAGATGTCCTGCCCTGGAGTTCTGCTGTTCTTGCCCACTTGTTCCTGCCCTCCCACTACCTCCCCTCTCCTTCCTGTAAGAGAGACCCTCTCCCTAAAAGTGGTACAGTAGCTTCCTGGAAGTATCTCCAACCCAGTGGAAATATGTCCGACTCATCGTTACTGGAACCCTGTCATGAATACAATAAAGGCCATGTCCTGGCCACCTGTGTCTTCTTGTGATTTCCTTGGAGTATCTAGTGGGCAGGGCTTTATTCTACCAGAACATGGACACCTACATGACACACATTCTCCTTTCACTCTTACTTAACACTTTGTTCCTTTCCTTAACGTGTGTCTTCATCTCCAATTAGAGGTGGAATGATGCAAGTCAGCCCCGCTGTGCCTTCCATTTAGTTAGGGGTCAATACATATTTTTGTTTGCCTGAAAGAGGTCAAAGACACTGAAGCAAAGCCAAACAATTACTTTATTCCTGGAGCCAAAGATGGGTTCGTGGGGGAGCATGTGTGGGCCCCGCTGTGGAGTGCTGCTCTCCTGGTCTGGGGCTGAGTGCCAGGTTGAAAATGGGCCAGCGTTTAGGAAATTTAGTACTTTCTTAATTGCTTTTCATTTTGATGAGGTAAGAATTTGTGTAAGGTAAACTTAGGTGTCACTTTTGGAATAGAGTGTCTTAGTTGTTCATTGTATTGAATCTTGTAGGAACATTGCAACAATCTGAAAAAGTTCAATTAAGCTGAAATAATACTTGTGATTAAAGACTCAAAAACTGATGAAAGGAAAGTCTGTGGTCCAATTCTGCATAGGGGTCAGGACTACTGGATCCTTCGGTGATTCAGATCTGGGCAGGCAGGACATGCATTTTTCCTGGGTGAAGGTATACTCTTGTAGAATGTGCTTCCTTGTGTCACCAAGTGAGAGAGAATAAATGCAAGAGAAGCACTACTGAAGAAACTGCATCTTGATTTAGGAGGTGCAATCATTAAAACACAGTTCCTAACCCACTGGACTGTGGTAAAGAACACTTGGTGATTTGGTGGAGGGCAGGGTATGTTGACCTATATATGAGGAATGCGGAAACTGGGTTTGTGTTAATGTATAGAAATAAAAATAATTAATAAAAAATACTTGAAGGAGGCAGATTTCAGGAAAATATTTTAATTTCCAAAAATAAAATTATCTTTAAAAAAAAAACACCACAGTTCCTAGGGGCTAATCAAAGTAGAGGGAATTCATTTTCTAAAATAAGCTTTTTATGACAGGAATCTGGTCACCACAAGTCAGAAGAATAAAACATAGATTTGCTTTTTAAAAACAAGTGAAAAGAAGAATAAGCTCTAGACCCTAACTCCCTGCTTGCAGCTCCTTTTAGTGGTCAGCTCTTAGTTCCTAAGGACGGAAACTTCTCAGAACATCATGGGTCTCTGAGAACCTTTGAATGCTTTGTATTCTTGCTCTTCTGTGGGACCCTCTGCATTTGACAAGTGCCTTTATTTCACTCAGATTAAAAGGATTCTCTGGTGGGTTTTCCATTCATCAGTCTCATTCTCTTAGATCCTGTCCTGCAGTTTTGGGTACCCCATAGATTTTAATATCCACATTTCATTCTTTTTTCTCATTCAGTCATTTCACAAACAGAAGTAGAAATTCTGTGCCTTCAGATGAGCAAAACAGATAGGGTGAAAAAAGCAAAGACTTGTAAAATACATCAGAACAGCGAAAATTATGAGGCCTGTTCCTGCTTATTCCTATTTGACATCTCTCGCTCCACACCCCCCTGAAAATCTCTATATGATTTAGGTCTGGTAGGGGACCAGCGGGCAATATTTTCTGAATGTAGTAAAAGTGTATAAACTTGTACTGTCCTACCCAACCAGAGGTATGCAGGCAATTTTCAAAGATGGGAGGAATGGATAATTCCAAGTGGTAGGTTTGACAGTAAAACAATAATTCAAGGGAAACATCACATTTCTCCATGAAAGCAACACTATAATAAATATTTGTCATTGCAATACTAGAAAGGAACCATCAATACAATTCTGTCAAAAGAAAAGACTTTGTAAAAGCTTGTAATCATTGGGTAGGCACAGAACACAATCCCACCCTAGGGCCTCAATGGAGGTGGCTCCCCTTATGGAGAAGTTCTTACTTCATCCTTCAGGTGTCAGTTATGTGCCACATCCACTGGGAAGCCCTCTGGAGCACACTATATGGGTCTTTCTTTTTCTTTCTCTCAGATTCATGTTCATTTTCTTCATAAAACTTACCATAATTTGCTATTGTTTCATAATAGGACTTTTGTCACTCATCCAACAGATTATCGGGCAGGGATCATGTCTTCCTTGTCTCTTTCTGCCACCCTCACCCTGGCTTAGAGGAGGTGGAAAAGCTAGCAACATGTATTTATACGGAGAACGAAATGTTTTTCTTTTTCCACACACAGTTAAGTTTCTCATTTTCTGCTTCACCAAAGAAACAAACTGCTGTAGGCTTACCATGCTGTATCCAAGTTCTTGTTAAAAAGCACGAGGGGTCTTACCACCTTTGATCTTATGAAAAGAGTACAATAAACCTCTGATACATTTTCTATCTCAAATTTTTTTGCAATTTATAAAGTACTGGTGGCAAGCAGGTCCCATGCTATAAGCGAGATTCCTACAGAGACACAGTTTTCATGCAGGTAGAATATCGAGGGAAATGAAATGGCTTCAGTGACCACCGAGGTGGGTGACATGGAAGCCAATATAACCGCCTTTACTTTGAGATGCTTTGGGGCTCACGTACAAGGGTGCAGAAACTCCCTGGGAGCAGACTCAAAATACGACTTCCACTTTTGGGTGATTCTCCCATGCAGACCTAGGAACCAAGGAAAGCTCATATCTAAGGAGTCATTTTTGCAAAGGAGGGTAGATGTTTCAACTAAATTGCTTTCCTGCCAAAATGATAAAAGCAAAACAATCATGCTATAGAGAAAGAGTAAGTATATTTTCTCTTTTCTATGGCTTACAGAGGCTATTCCTGGCTTTTTAGACTGTCACACAAACTTGAGATCATAGCTTTAAGGCAAAAGTTGAGCAAAATAAAATGGTGAAAGGGCTTCTCTGTGGAATCCTAAATATCAGTTCTTTCTTCAAAAGTCATCTTTAACATGAACTACAAAACCATTGTACTATATCCTGCCTCCATGAATTTTTGGGGTCTGAGGAACAATTTAACCAAAACCCATTCAGGTTCTAGAAAAATAATACTGCGATTTATTTCCTTTTTTGAGTCTCAGATTTTCCATGGAGCAACATCTAGAATGGGTTTGGGAGTATTGGTTCATTAAAATGTTACTAATAGCTCCTGTCAGATTTATTCTTTGGTAAGAAAACAATCTCTCATACTAAGTGCTTAAAAGAGTATGTGACTAACATGTCCATCAATTAAATATGCAGATGTTCATTTGAGAGAACAAATAGTTTCTTGAAGGACCTAGGAGGTTCTACTGTTATCTTCTGAGTGTACTCCAATGCTCATCCTTATTTTAACTTGGTGAAAACAAAATGTAATAACATGGCAATTTTTGAAAGGGATCTAATAAGTAGATTTTAGGCCAGATAGACATGAGTCTGGATTTTGATTCTGCCACTTGTCTTGTCTTAACTTTAATTTCCTCATTTATATGATGATGATAACATAGGATTAGTGGAGATAATTAAGACAGAACTATAAAGTAGTTGGAACACTATAGATGCTGATTGGAAGTAAGTTCCCTTTTGCCTTGTTTTATCAAATAAATAAAAATCCTCCATGAAGTGCAATATGAATTGTGTATTACTGCTGAAAGATTCACTTTTTTCCTCAAAGTCATCATCACAAATGGAGAACTGACAGGATCAATGAGTATTCTTCTGGAAGAGTGTAGTCCAGCAGAACTTTCTGTGATGGGGAAATGTCTTCTATCTTTGCTATTCTACATGGCAGCCACTAGCCAGACATGTTCTTGTGCTTCTCAATTGTGGCTAGAGTGACAGGAGGACTGGATTTTTATTTTTGTTTCATTTTAATTAAATTTTAACTTTGAATAGTCAGGTATGGCCAATGGCTATCATACTGGACAGGGCAGTTCCAGTGAAATAATGAGCTCAGCTTTGACCTAAGTATATCAAAGTCAGCATTCACAATTGAGATAACAAATGGTACCATTTTCATATGACTTATGACTGACCAGTTCACCTTATCACAAGTCTCACCACAATATATATTAGAAGGCAAAGTTCATTTTTGAAGGAGTCTACTTCTTAACGTTTATTGATGCTCCTAACTCTAGCCTACAGACAGATGAAAGAGGCAGAAATCTCATTTGAATTAAGAGGGCTGCTAGGTTGGTATAAGAGTCTAAAATCAGGCTGATAACATTTTCCTTATCAAAAAAGATGATCATGAATATAAAGAATACCTCAGTTTCCCTTTGGTCCCATGTTCAGAGAGTATCTATATTCCAATCTAAAAGCATGTTCATGAGTATATCTACAAGGCAAGGGAGGGTTATATGATCTATGATTGAAACACATGTCTCTGGAAGTCCTAAAGGAAGTGGTATGCTGGGTTAGGTGGGGAAGATGACGTGGTGAATGGTAAGAGAAATGAGAAAAAAATGAAAACATATCAAGATCCAAAATAGCAGTGAGAAAGCTCTCAGACGAAAAGGGAAAGTGGAACTCAGGAAGACATGTGAAGGATTCCTGAAGGGGAGACAGGGGAGAACATCTGCAGGTGGCAGAAGAGACGCCAGTCCCCAGGGGAGAGGACCAGAACTGACTTCCCCTCCCTAAACCACCAGTGCGCCCTCCCTTCAACTTTCAGACCACTGACTTCTGTGTCATCATAGCTGGTGGTAACCATCACTGTTTCTGCCTGGACTCTTCTCTCTTCTTCGTTTCTAGCATACCACGTGATTTCTTACTGCCTAGAGGCTCTTTGGCCTCCTTCCCAGCTGACTTGTTACCGCAGGCCACATGGTCAGGGGCACACTGCTCAGTTCCTGGAGCCCCATTCACAGGAGACTTCAGAGATGTGCAAATTCACTAATGTAAATTCACTCTCTGGCTGATGGCATTCCAGGGTTCTCTGATTCATACGAAGGGAACATGTGCCGTAGAAGTCCTCCAAATTTGGCCCTTGGGAAAGCAAAGCTTCCCTTGGGTGCTACCCTAGGCCCTTCATTATTTTAATTTTTAATAGAGTTACTGATGACTTCATACATATGGCTTCAGTCACCACCTATATGACATCTATATATCTATATACTCTTAAATTGTTCTATTATCTGTAGCCCAGATGTCTCTCCTGAACCCTAGGCTCATAGATAATTGGGTTGTAGACAGTTCTAGGAAAATGTCTCATGTCACCAAAAACATGACATATTAAAAAAAATGAATTAATCTCCCAGTTCAATTAACACTACCGCCATTCACCTAGTGACTCAAGTCAGAGGTGAGAATGATCTCCATTTCACTCACTCCCTATGCATAAACCATCTGTAAATCCTGGAGTTTCTGCATGAATTACCCTCTTCTGTGTATGTCTCTGCTACACTCTTACAGCAGCCAGTTAGGACCTCTCAATGTCCCTCTAAGAGTCTGCCATCTTTTCTGTCCTCCTGGTTCATTCTGCCTCCACACAGCTTTCAGTGGGGTCCTTCTAGAATACATTTATTGTCATGTCACACTCCTACTGAAGAGTCTTCCATTTCTATGCCTTGTTAAAGTGATTTATGATAAAGTTTGAATTCCCAGTTGTGGGAGGTAACAAGGAATAGGTGAGCTGGTCTCTGCATGCTTCCTCATTTTCAACTTCCAATACTTCTCCAATACTTAGTCATACACATGACATTTGCCTTTCTTCACAACACCTCAGACTAGATCAAAGATCCTTGCTTTGTGAAACTCCAATACTCTCAACCCACGAATATTGCTAAGCTTCCAAATCTGTCTTTCCCATCAGATTTTATGTATGTTGAGAACAGAAATATTTTATCTTTTTATCTCCAGCACTAGCCTACAACCTGCTTCTCAGAATTAACGTTTGACAGGCAGGTGGGCCTACAGAAATTACAGGGCAAAGGGAAAGAGAAGAGAGGAAATTCATGAGCATCAAATACCCCTGGAACATCAGGGAAGGCAGGAAGCATGAGGAAGTGGAGACAGAAAGAAAACCGGCTGTGCACTAAAAAATAGCTTCAGATTTAAAAGCTGTTCTGCATTTTTCTACCCTGGTAGGTGCAAGTGTAGAGTTGACTGTATTATTGTTTCACAGAGTGAATGTTCTTAGGCTTCAATATTTTTAAATCTATAAAAGGGAAAAATTACTTCAAAGCATTGTACTCTCAAGCCTTTGTCGTCTGTGACAAAACTACGGATATTAGTGATTAAAATTAGAGGAAAGGTGCAATGAAATAGAAATGTAAAAGAATGATGGGAGAGAGTATAAAGTGCCTTTACACACACCTAATTCAAAATACTAAGCACAAAAAGAAACTCTGTCAGGTTTTTTTCTTTTAAAAAAGTTTATTTTTAAAGTGCACAGCTGTTCACAGCTATAAAGAGGTGGTGATGTCACATCTATTTGAGGTGCATTTAATGTCACCATTAAGCTATGATGATCACATATGTACAAACCTAGATGAATTCTTGATTCATAAAAGTTATCTTGCAGTTTGCTTTGTGTGGGGTTCAAATATTTGGATGATACCTGTTTGCTTGCCATCATCAACAGAGCCTGTGATGTAATACATCATTTGTTAGGAAGGTTCACGAAATTTTAAAGGAAGTCAACTTTCTGTATCATTAATTTGGGGTTTAAGTCATAAGGCTAGAAGCTACATTTTATAATTTCAATCACATGCATTTAAAAATATAATGAATTAAAAAAAAACCTTTTGGTTTTAAAGGTTTACTGAATCCAAGTTTTACTTCATTTCTATCTTCCTCTAAAGTATCAGAAATTCAGAAGATACTAAAAAAAACTTAGGTCATTTAACCTTTCTAAACCTCAGTTTACTCATCAGTGAAATGGGATTAATGCCTACATCATAAAGTTCAATGAAACAGTGCTTTGCACTGTGTCTGGTGCTTGGAAACAATCAAAGCTTGCTATGATTATTTTAATTTCTAATGCTGCAAGTCTGGTTTATAGAAATAAAAAATAATGCATCTTATATTTCAGTTACCACAATAAAATATCAGTTGAGTAGTAAAACACAAAGACAAGTTCAGAAAAATCTCTAAATGAACACAGCCAGGCAATAAGAAGCAAGTGCTCTAGTAAGAACTGATAGCTTATAAAACACATTCCTGTCCTCTGGAACGATTTTTATCTGCCGTGCAGCATAAAGTCAGTACTGAATAACATAATGCAACTTATAGTCAAGTGCAAGTGGCTTAATGTGGCTTTTCTCTCTACCAAGTATTTCCATCAATTCTCCCATAAATCTTTTGACTCCCAATGAAAGAACCACTGACCAAGGCTGCAGCAGACACAGAACCTACTTTCTTCTCTTCATATGCAGATTTAAAAATAAGCAACTTTAAAGAGCCCTTCAGAAGAGGATTTTGTCCTAATCTTCCTTGTTTTTACAAGTGTTTTTCAAGTACATTCTGAATCTTTTCTATTCTCTTTGAGTATATTCTTTTGTTCTCCATATAGTGGAGATATAGAACTGTGGGTCACAGCCCTGCAGACTTTTTCTTAACTTTGCTACGTTATCATCATGCATTAAATAGTTGTGTAGAAAAATCCCCAGTTACCATCATTTCACATTATACATATCATTTCCCTTTTAAATGAGATGGGAGACTAGGAACAGTGTTTTAGAAAAACAAGCAAGATGAGACTTCATAAGCAATAGAAGGAAGGTTCACTATCATCCAGCTAAGGAAAAAAAAAAGAAAGTGTTTGCAGATGTGGACAGAACAATTTCCTTAGAACACTAGGAGTTAAGTAATTGAATTATGCCCTCGATAGATGAGATTTGCTAATCTGAAGAAATCACTGAAAAGACATGCTAATTCCAAGGCTAAAAAGCCAGAAGGACTATTTTGGAAACTCTCAAATACTAAGTACGGTTTCAAGAAAAAGAAATCTCACGTTAAGAAATCAAGGAACAAGAATTTATAGATATTTTTCCTGCAGTGATCAAAGGTAGAGGCATAGAGGGAATTTCGTTGTTGCGAGACAGGGGTTCCTCTCAGCCAGCAGCACCTCACTTTGTAGGAACCACTTCAAGAGTATTCAGTGTAGAGCACACTAATGCCATGCTAACTAAACAATCTTTTTCTTACAAGTATGGGAACTCAGCATTATACACAGAGTCTTACTCCAACATTTGAAATTTGGTTACATATATCTTTTAAACCTTACTCATTTCACCCATCTCTCTTCCCTCTTGCTCCAGATCTGGGGAAATAGATAAGAAAGCTCAGGTGTTTAATACCAACAGTAATCTCCAGTCAAGCCCTAAAAGCCTTCTTTAGCCCAACCCCTAACCTCTGTCAAAACTCAGAGGTAGTCATTCCTCTTTCCATGGCTCCCTCAAGATATTTTCAGATAAGCATTAAAAGGGTTGCCCTACTCTCCCCTGAAAACTTCATTATGGAAATTATAAACCTTTCCAAATCTTCGTGTGTGTGTGTGTGTGTGTGTGTGTGTGTGTGTGTTCAGTAGTTTGAAAACCAAACCATCAGGATACTGGAGAGATGGTCCCTTGTAATGAAGAGCTAATGATTTAGCATCTAAGAAGAAAACTACATCTAATAAGAATTTAGTAAACCAAGAGTCTAGTTTTTATATCAATTACTTGCAAGTTCATAGGCTGGATTCCATTCCATTAAACCTAATCAGGGCTAACGATGCCAAGAATCAACTTCAGAACCTGGGAAGTTGAAGATTAGTCTTTGGAATTTCTGGCAACTCCTCCAATGGGGTACTACAACTTATCTTCACTTTTTGTTTCCATTTATCACAGGGAAGCACAGCTTACTTCCTTCCTCTAAGAAATGATACACATTCTATTTGAAGAGGAGTAATATAACTGCATTAGGGTAAGCACACTTGAATGCCTGCAGGGGGCAGTAGCTAACTTAAATGAAACAAGCTAAGTGCTAAGAGAAGATAGATGTGCTAAATTTTGTATCATAACCCAGAATAACCTGCTATTAAAACACTTTGCTGTACTCTCAAAGGCAATGTATGGCCGACTTTTGACTTCCTGCTATCAATGCTAAGGTTGAAAAGCAGCATAACTAGAAATATCAGAATTCTAACCACTTTGCTATGAGAAAAAAAGAGTATCAATGAAGAAACTAAGGCCTTTGTTTCAACTCTCTATTGCTTTGAGTCATACTTTCATTTTTATTTTATATAGGCCAGATCATTTTTCTTCATCACTTGCTATAAAGGCTGATGCTTGATGAATGAATGAACCTCACTCCTTAAATATATTTACATGTATTAGTTAACTTTGGTATGTCATTGCACACTTGCAATGATTAAGGACTGCTAAGGTATTTGACAAATAGGTAACAAATAGTATTAGCTGAACTAGAAATATGCAGCTATATAGATGGCATTTAAAGAAGTTCAGGGTCTCAGAGTTATCCAAAACTCAGCTCAAACACTGGTTCTATTAGTTACTAGCTGTGTAACTAGGATGAGCTGGTCAGTCTCATGAATAAGACTCTTATTCAGGTTAAAGGAGACTGCATGCACCCAGCACATGTCATAGAGCCCAGCACACAGGAAGTGCTTAATAAATGTTAACCCCTTCCTTTCCCAGTTCATCTCAGGTCCTTTGGGTGCTGGTGCATTGGAGCCTTCTAGGAGTTTCATGAGCCAAATAGGTCAGATGTACTTAGAACACTCAACTGTGCATAATCAGAGACAACAGGTAGTTGCTTTAATTTGTGGAGATACAATAATGAAACTACAATGGGCATTACTGTGAGATGATAATCCAACCATTTCTACATCCAAAGCAATGGAGAAAGAATCAATGATGGCTATTTCTCACAGGTAGCCAGCTACTCACGGAACCACTGCGCCTCTCCTCTTTCTGGTAAGTTCCAGGAAATCTACCTGTTTAGAGAACTTAGGCAAAACCTAATCAACCAACCCAAACAGCCAAGCCACTGACTTTCTGATAAATAAGAGCCCACTATTTACTTTCAAGGAGGAGTCTCCATGTAGGAATAGGTTTCCTAGACTCAGAAGCATTTCAACAAATTAATTCTACAGAAGTCAACTATGGTGCTAGGAGGGGACAGGATTCTCAACAGAATCAAACTTTGTACCTTCTCCCTCCCAATCTTTTAAAGTCAATCTTCCTGAAAATCTAAACCAAAGCCACTTAGAAACACCAGGTAAAACACAAAAGCCCATTGATATGTTAGGGTTGAGCATGCCACTATCTCAAAGGATACGTTCAGTTACAGTTCCCATAGTGATTATGATTTGGCTGATTTTCCCTCAGTTGCATATGCCATGGTCTTGTAGGAAAGACAAAAGCCGTTTTAAAAAACCAAACTGCATGTCCTAGAGTTACATTATGGGAGCCACTAACTCCCCATGGTGAGACGATTAAGCACTTGAAATATGGTAGCCTGAATTGAAATGTGCTGCTGAGTCAACAGATGTACACCAGATTGAGAGGCCTTAGTAGTTTTAAGATAGTAATAATTTTATCGTGTTACATATTAGAATGATAATATTTTGCATGTCCTGGGCTAAATAAAATAAATTTCACTAGCTTTTGAATATTTTAACATGATTATTAGCAAATTAAAAATGGCAGGCGGCCTGCACACGGGGCTCACATGGTATTTCTACTGCATAGTGCTGTCTGTAATACAGACCGATGACAACCCCTGTGGATTATAGGAGACTCTCTCATGCTATCTGATCATCTGTTTTTCTCTTGTAAGGGGGGGTGCTGGGCCTACTGGAGATTGTGGGTGGGAGCGGGCAGGTACACTCCTACCAACAGTGCAAAAGAATCCCCTTTAATCTGCATCCTTGCTAACATTTACTGTTTACAGATTATTTAATAATAGCCAGGCTCACAGGTCTACAACACGACTTTAGAAAACGCCTTTTTCGATCTTGATTTTATGAAAATTTCTTCTCACAAATATATTAAGCCAGTATCTAATGACAGCCTTACTTGAGTGTTGAACTACAAAACTGTTCTGCATGCTCAGTCTGCATGTGCTCCAAGTGTGTATGCACGTATGTATGTAGTATTCTTACACTTAGCACTTACAGCTTTTTAATGTACTCATTTTTATACATGTATTATGCTTCAAACAGGAAAATAAGCTCTGATGGCAGAGATAGTTTCTTATATGAACTCTTTCTCCCGGAATCAATGAATAACAGATTCCAGTAAAATTAAAGGATCCAGTGGTCAGGGGCGCTTCCTGGACTGTGTTAGTATCTGTTGTTATTTAATATTTCCGGCAGTGACTATGGTGATGGGATGTATCACTCATTTGAAACTTAACCACTGGCTGCCTTATGCAGTATAAAATTTTCATAGATTTAAATTTGATTATTCAAATTAAATAGAATTCCTTGAAGCCAGAGAATTCTTACAATGGGAATAAAAATGTTTAAAAAATGTTATAATATCATAAATGCTTTCTAGTTTAGGAAATGAAAGAAACCTATAGAGCATTGTTTTCTCCATTTCACTTAAGTGGAAACAGGTTTTAGGAGTTGGACAATCTGATGAAGAAGAATCGAATTTGAACCCAGGTCCTCTGATGCCAGTCTTATATTATTCCACAGCAGTGTAACAGCTTTTCCTTTGTATGTGTCCAAGTTTGTGTTCCTATTGAAGTTGACCCTGAGACAAGGCTGAGGACTAGAAGTTAGGGAAGTTGAGGGAACCCCTGAAGAGGGCGGGGATGTCATACAGGACGGGAAGAGAATTCAGGAAGGCTAATCTCAAGCCAGCTGCCACGATGTGTTAATGGTCCTGATTTTCTCAGGGCAACACTGAAAATGGTATAAAACCCACACATTGTGGGCTGAACTGCACCCCACTGAAATGTGTACATTAAAATCCTAATTGCCAGTACCTTAGAATGTGACTATATTTGGAGGAGTCTTAGGGAAATGATTAACATGAAATGAAGTGTTACAATGGACCCTAATCCAATCTGATGGGTTATAGGTGGAGGAAACTTGGACACACAGAGACACCCAAGGAAGGCCCATGTGAGGACACAGTGAGAAGGTGGCTGTCTATAAGCAGAGGAGAGAGACCTCAGAAGAGACTGTACTTGGTACCACCTTGATCTTGGACTCAGCCTACAGAACTGTGAGAGAATGCATGCCTGTTGTACAAGCCAGCCAGGCCTTTGCATTTCACTATGGCAGCCCTGGCAAATAAACACTCCATACTTCAGAATTTCCCCCCAAGACATCTGGCTCCAAACTACCTGGAACATCCCCATCTACCCTCCACCCCAAACCCTGGCTCTGCTCACAGTTGTGCTGGGGCAGCAACACATTCATTTCCACCTGAAAGAGACATTTAAGGATAGTCCTTCCCACCTAGAGAATGTATGTTTGGGGAATAGCACTGAGAATTCAAAAGAGTTGGAAGAGCTGGTATGAAGTGTACAGAATATTTTTTAATAAATAACAAACACACATAGAATTATAAAAATTTCAGGGGACAAGAACCATCAGTTATAGCAAAGGATTTAGAATTCAAATGGAACCCTCATGCAGAGTACTAGATAATAACGCAACACCAGTGTCACTGCTCCAAGTTAAAACATAGGGTGACAGCGAACAAATGAGTCTTTGGTGTACGAGCACACAAATTCATTGCACTAATAGTGTTTGATGGTATTATTTCACATCTAGAGAAGACATGACACTGGAAGGATGGGTTACTTTTCCACTATACATCTGGATAATAATTATATCTGGCTGGACCCTAACGAAATGATTATGAGATGGAAATGCCAAAAAAGAGAGAAAAAGTGAATAACAAAATGGGTTAAAATTTGTTAAAATAGTTTCAGAAGGTGACCCACAGAATGAGAAATGATATTCACACAACACATCAAACAAATGCTTAACCTCCAAAATATATAAGAAGTCAGATACCTCAATAACAACAAAGCAAATAACTTACCTGAAAAATGACAAGAATTGAAAAGGACACACAGATAGTACACATGAAAAAATCCTCTATCACTCATAATTAGAGAAATGCAAATAAAAATTGCAGTGAGGTATTACCTCACACTAATGAGAATGACCTATTAAAAAAAAAGTCACCTAAAATGACAAGTGTTGGAGGGGGTATGGAGCAAAAGGAACCCTCCCACACTGTTGGTGGGAATGTAAATTTGTGCAACCACTTTGAAAACATTATTGAGATTCCTCAAAGAAATAAAGATGGAGCCACCATTCGATCCAATAATCCCGTTTCTAGGTATATAGCCTGAAAATACCAAAACTCTAACCAGAAAAAGTATTTGCACACCTATGTTCATAGTTCATAGCAACACAATTCACAGTAGCCAAGACACGGAAATGACCTAAATGCTCATGGAGAGATCGAGAGATGACTAGATAAAGCAGCCCTGGTATGTGTATTCAATGAAATTTTATGCAGCTGAAAAAAAGGTGAAATCATCCCCTTTGCAACAACAGAGAAAGAGAGAGAGAGAGAGAGAGAGAGAGAGAGAGAGAGAGAGAGAGAGAGAGAGAGAGAGAGAGAGAGAGAGAGAGAGAGCGCATGCGCGCGCTGAGGATTGATTTCAATATCCTAAAATGGATACAGCGATGTAAACCAAAGAAATAATAAAATAATTTTAAATTATTTTTAGGAAAAGCATGTGAAATTTAGAGGATGAAGATCAACAGCAATTCATCAATTTCTGACATGATACTGCTGGATTCAGGTCAGTTGTTATCTATTCCTATGGGGAACCTAAAAGAGAAGAAACAGATTTTAAAGTCTGAAGGAGATTTAACTAAGTTTCATCACCTTGGAGGATCAGAGTGAGATTCCAGACAATGCCACCAAAGATTTTAAAAACTCTCTCTCCAAGGACCTTTAATAACAAGGATGATAGATCAGCCTTTACAATGGCTCTTGGGAACCAGCCTATATACTTTATCACAGTGAGAACAAATAATTGGGAAGAAGTACAGTTTAGTGGTATTTAAGAATTCAGTGACAATTTAATTTGCCTACAACTTCTTAATTTAAAACTTGACCTAATCTCTCTCCAGAACTGCAAATCCAAAGTGATTACTGTGGCCTGGATAGATAATTAGCCCAGTGGAGTTACGTAAGGTCCTTTTATGTAGGAAGGAGATGAGTCTCTTGGATATTTTCTACCTCTGTGTTGACTGTTTTTCTATTGAGGTAAAATTCACAAAGCATAAAATAAACCTTTTTATGTGTACAATTCAGTGACGTTTAATAACCCGCAATGGTACACAATCATCATCTCTATCAAATTCTGAATTTGTGTTGATACTTGCAGTTAAGATGATCTTTAGTATATTTCTCTTTGAGATTTCCTAATAAAATGATGATGGGAAACAGAACCCGGAAATCTGAAGGGTTCCATTTGGAATTAAAATAGCTTCTTCATACACAAATTTATTTGTGCTCAATAAGTGAATGATAATAGAATAAGGAAGAAGGCCATTGACCACAAAGGTCAAATGCTAATTAGAATGTCCTGAGAAAAAAATCCTACCCCTTTATTTTAGTTTTTGGAATAAAGCAAGTGTTGATTACACTCCAGAAGATGCATTTCAAATAAAATTTGATTGCTGTTAACTACAGAAAATTCATTCTGTAGGGGCAATCTTATGCATGAACATAAGGAAAACTAGCAAGAAAGTTTGTCTCTATGTTGACTCATTGATACATGAATTATTAGAAAACATAGTAATAATGGCAAAATAAACATGTCATCAAGTGAAGTAAAAACCTTGCAATTAAATATTTGATGGATAAATACACGGGAATTAGTGAACATTTAAGGGTAATAAAACTAGATACCATGGGTTTTGATGAAATAAAAACCTATACTTGTAGAAGAGAGCAAAAGGAACTATCTTCCCATTCCTGTACCAAAAATATAAGACAATATGTGATGGCCTAGCTGCACACAGAAGCATTAATAAATGAGAAAACCATGCATTCTTGCAAGAAATCCAAAGATTTTCAAATCTTTGTATTTTGTGAGTAGTTTTCTGTATAGTTAATAGATTAATCAGTCAGATGGCTGGCTGGCTGACTAGATGAATGGATGGAAGGATAGATGAACAGATGGATGGATGGACTGATGTATGAATGTATAGATGTATGGATGGCTACACAGAGAGATATATATCAATGACTCATTGAAAAATGCATGTGATCTTAAGGAAAAAAAAAATAAGTGGAGAAGAAAGATTCCTTTAGAAGAAGTATTTCTTCCCCAAAATTCCTCCTTAGGAGCTGAGAAAACTATTAGAGGACAAGGAAGTCTCTTGGGACATGCATCAAATGTTTACAACATCTCTCCTATTAAAGAGACTTTTTAGTGGGGCTACAGTGAATGGACATGTTTAGATGGAGAAGTTCCATCAAGATCAAAGGTATGGAATGAAGGACTTCACTGGAAGAGGCAGTTTGGGAAACTGGCTTCTGAGCAGCATGAGGGCCCTGGGAATACATCTTAAAAGAAGCAGAGCCCCCAAAACATTCAGAAAACCCCTGAATATCCTCAGGATCTAGTCTAGAATTGGTGGATCTGGGACGTCACAGAGAAGACTTTTAACATGACCGTTTAGACATTATTGCTTATCAAGACATTTAGGATAGCATGAGTAACATTTCCTGCATTGTGAAATGTTATCTTCTTTTTTTTGATCAAGAAAAGTGATACCTACAGCTCACTTAAGCATTTTCTTATTTCACTAACAGACTTTTTAAGTTAGCCACATCCTCACACCTTCTGCTGGTTAGCACGGAAACTTCTGTTATTTGATTCTTAGGAAGCGGGATGATCCCAGCTTTTCTTGACTGGCCTTGTAAACTACTTGTCTTCAAAGTTCCTTTTAAAAGAAAATGCTCCATTGCTAATATGACATAAATACCAACATCTTTAACATTAATACTCTTCAACTGACCCACTTTGAAAGGCATGTTTTTCCCATCAGCCATGTTTTCTTTTCTTGATTGTCATCTTGGCAGAATTTTAACTTTGCTGTTTTCTCCTTTATACGTGGTTTTGCCCTCTGTGGTTTCAAATACTGTTAGTCAACTCTGATCTGAGGATATTGCATATGTTAAGATAACTTGAAAGAGAAAAAGAGACCACATTTTCCATTATATTGTTATAATTCTGGTTTATGATTAGCTATTATTCATCTCTTACTGTGTCTAATTTATAAATTAAGCTTTAACATAGGCATATGAGCTCAGGAAAGAACATAGTAGATGTAGGATTTGGTACTATCTGTAGTTTTAGGTACCCACTAGGCATCTGGGAACTAGCCCCCATGTATAAGGGGTTCCTCTACATGGAAAATTGGCCATTTCATTCCCCTCACCAACAGTCCCTGTTACAAATCTCCATACCTGACTGATGCAGCTGTAGTTAACAAGTTAGCTGATTCAAATGACAGATGACAGAGCAGAGGAAACAGAGGGACTGGGTTTGGGTCTCCTGGGCCTTAGTTTTTCATTCATACCTAAAAAATGTTCCTGAAAGATGCTTGAGATACAGCTTGAGACAGTGATGGATTGTTATGAAGGGTCTGAGTGACAGGTGTGAAGAGTGCGCATTTTAGTTTAATAGGCCTGGGTGTGATCCCCAGCTCTGAGAAGCACTTGTCACCTCTGAGCTTCAATGCTGCCTCCGTGAAGTGGGTATCCGCCTGGCTTGAAGCTTTGCTGTAAGAAGCACAGGCACAGTGGGGAAGGCAGCGGGAGGCTAATGGAGCCTGTCAAGTTTCTGAACTACGCAGCCTCTGCTCACGGGTGAAGCAGGGCAAGAATGAGTTTCCATCCTCTTTCCTTTTCCATTGTGTAGCTCAGCGGTGGCCTGGGATTTGGCATCAGACTTCAGATGTAGCACAGTTAAGACATTACCATGGGTTGAACATTGTTTCCTCCCTCCCCAAATACATATGTTGAGTACTAACTTCTGGTACCTCAGAAGGGACCTTCTTTGGAGTGATGAGTCTTTAGAGGGGGTGATTAAACTAAAGTGAGGTGTTCGGGATGGGTGAAAAATACAATCTGACTGGCCTAAGAAAAGGAAATTTAAAAACCAGGGACGTGTGTGTGTGTGTGTGTGTGTGTGTGTGTGTGTGTGTGTCTCTCTCTCTCTTTCTATCTCTCATTCTCTCTCCATGTCTGTGTGTGTGCACATGCCCATCTACACAGCGAAAAGCCCCTAAGGACACAATGAGAAGGCAATGTATTCACACCAAGGAGAGAGGCCTCAGAGGAAAACCAAACCTGCTGACACCTTGATTATGGACTTCCAGTCTCCAGAAGTGCAAGAAAATTAGCTTATCTTGTTTAAACTACTCAGTACTTATGTTAAGGCCAACTTATACATATTTCTGAATATGCACATTTGAAGACAGGTATAGCCAAAAAAAGGAGGAGGTGAAGAAGGGAAGAAAGAATTCAGATTCCCAGTATTAAGGGCTTAACTGTATCCCCCAAAATCAAATGTTAAATTTCTAGTCCTCATTACCTCAGAATGTGACCATATTTGGAGACAGGGTCTTTACAAAGGTAATTAAGCTAAAATCAAGTCATTAGGGTGGACCCTAATCTAATATGACTGATGGCCTTAATAAAGAGGAAATTTGGATCTGAACACATACAGGAGGACAATATGGTGATCTGGGGAGAGAACAGCCACCCACAAGTCAGAGAGAGAGGTCCAGAATAGGTCCCTCCAGGATGGCACTCAGCTGTGATCACCCTGCCACCGCCTTGCTTTCAGACATCCAGCCTCCAGTGCGCTGAGAAAACACATCTCTGTTACTCAGCCAGCCAGTCTGAGGTGCCTGGTCATGATAGGCAAGCACATTTATTGGTGAAAGAAAGTGTCAATTCAAAAGACCTATAAATCAAGGCTGTACATTATCAGAAAAAAAGATAAAAATAAGTTGTCTAGCATAAGTTGTCTCTAGTTTTTATAGCTTCTATTCTAAGAAGCAATATCAAAGAACCTGAGCTTTGCCGTGTTAGAAAACAAAACTGCACAGCCTTTTAATTTTAAGAAACACATTTATTTTACAGGCATACTTTAAAAATATCACTTAAGGTAAGTCTAAAGAACATAAAAAGTAGCAGTATTAAAAATTCATTTTACTGAGGATTCTTTCTAAGAGTTATTCTTATTACTGTAATGGTGACAATAGCACTGTGTCCATTTCGACCACTGTTTCTGAAGGTCAGTCATTTTATATCAGCCACCAGATGAAAACTGGTGGTTGAGCTTCCATGCATGAGCTTCCATGCACCAGCCCATAAACAATGAGCCTCACCAGAAATGTCACAGATTGCATTTGAAATACTGGTGTAGATTATCCACTCTTTTGTGTGGTCATATAGCTCCTTCATATCAGCAGCAGAGGTAAATTCAATTTCCCTTCGTTCTTTTTGCATGGTTCTTGGTCATGAAGACAATTTATCTTCTGGACAGAAATACAATTGCTGCCTTTTTCAGGTTTGTGTTCTAAGAACTATTTAATTATACAGCTGATGAGTACATGAAATCTTGGGACAATCTTGGAACATACCTATAAAATTGGGATGATAACTCCTTCTAGAGCCCAGGAGATACGCCCAGGTGAGGTTGGCCTGGCTTTGGGATCTCTGAGAATGTGCATACCGTTGATTACAGTTCAGCTATGATTACTACAATGTTATTTTAACACTTTTTCAACCCTGCCTCCATTGGCAGATACCTTGCTACTTATCCATCTATAGGAGAAAGCCCTAAGATAATCTTCCTATATTAGTCACAGGGAAATTCATTCTATCCCAATTTTTATCTGGAGAAAAGCCACTGGGATGGTAATAGATTCACTGGTATAGTTCTCAGGACCCTTCTTCTTCTATCTGGGTTTTTCCACAGAAGCTTTTGGACAATACTATGTTCTAGTAACGGCATAAATTAAAGCAGAAAAGAGACTCCTTTAAAGATCTCTAAGCTCATTGCCATAAGCTAGTTCTGTTTCATTTCTGTGGATTATTCGCAGATAAGCAGCAGGCCTACCCTGGAGCCAGTGCAGTCAGAATAGACAGGAATAAAGACATGAGATTTGTGTCAAGGGTCTGGATGTCTGGGATTCAGCTTGAAGGTGTTCCCATATAGCCTCAGTGATTTGGCCTCAATCAGCGTTGTGGTTGTGCCATGAAGCTCCCGAGCAACTCCCTGGGGTGTGAGCACTCTCGTCCTTTCGATATTGGCCATTGCTTCATCCGGTGAGCAGGGCTGGGGTAAGTCTGTGTTGCTTAACCACAGGAGTAAAGGATAGGTCAGCATGGCTAAGTGAAACTCACAGGTCCTTTGTTCTAGAATTCTAACTCAGTCTAGAGCTTCTGCCTCCTCCACAAACATATCACTTTTTCTCAGAAAATGTATTCAGTTAATTTAGGGAAAATTCCCTATTATTTATTTATTTATTTTTTGATGCCATCTTGGGTGACATTACCAAATGAATGGAGTGGCTCAGGCAGAAATCAAACAAATCAGCCTAAATGGCTGCACTCTGGATAAAAGATTGGGGCCAAGGAAAACACAGCCAGATTTTATAGCAGGTATTATATTCAAAGAATCATTTCCTCATCCTCTGCTGTCAATGATTACCTAGTTTTAGATTTTTTGGTTTAAAAAAGACAGATGGCTCAAAAAAATCTAAATAGAAGGGGTGACAGCTTTAGCTCTCTTATTTCATTTACTTCTAGATGGTCTTGCCACTGCTTCATCAAAGCTTCATTTTCCTTATATAAGAATGAGGTGTTTTCCTAAAAAAGCAGTCTTTCTTGCTTTAGGTTGGAGAAAATAATGCAGCCTGAATTAAAATGTTCAAAATGTTGTTTTTGCCACTGGAAACTGCTGATCTGTTCTTGCTGCTCTCATCCAAACGCAGCTGGAATTCTGGCCTGTAACCAGGGCTGAGTGGCAGCCGTGATGATGTGAGTCACACCTCAGCCAATCTACCAAGAAAAATTTCCACCTTGCTTTAACAGCAATGATTAATTTTTAAAATGATTGAAAAAAAAAATAGTTTTTCTCTATTAGGAGTAAAATCTCTTTAAACAAGATTGCTAAGCATTTTTCTGAATATTCTGTATGAGAAAAAGCAATTGTGGAGCTTACCATTAAAATGTAATTATAATAATAATAAAAAGCCCTATGTTTAGTGTGTTTGACCACTTAAGTAACTTGTACAGTTACAAAATAAAAGGAGTACAATTTTTAAATTTTCCATCCTTTACAAGTTTATCAACTAAGACCACTTTGTTTTAAACCCTCTGTATTAAAGTTTAATATTCTGTTTAACTTTTAAAGCTTTACTCTTACTTATTTTTCTTAGATGGATGCTATATTATTATGTTCACAACTCAAGTTATTTCTTTCATTCTGAGTCCATTCTTTACTGCATCTTGCTATACACTAAGTTAGCAAGTACCAAGGGGTCTGGTCCATTAGCAAACACTCTGCTCTTCACCCTCAGCAATGAACTTACCAGGAAAATATCATCAGGGTAACTTGACATCTGCTAACAGTAAAAGGTCCCGGGGGTGCCCAATAGTATCATAGACCTCAGTCATTTCTGTCCATAGAGGAGAAAGTTTCATCTAATTGTACTCTTCCCCACTTTATGGGGCAAGAATGTATTTCAGCAACTCCCAATTGGTCCCTGGCTTCAAGCCAGGGTAAACTGTAAAGAAAAGTCTTCCTCAACGTCTGTATTTACTTGTGACTGACACATTATCAAGAATTCACCCACAATTTTCAACAATGCCTATACAGTTCTTGTTTCCAACACAGGGTTTCACAGTGCTCAAATGCCATCTCCAGTCTTAGAGCAGCAAGTGAGTCAAACACTCAACCAAAGCAAACATTCTTGAGTAAGACAGAATGTCAACACAGAAGAAGTAACTACAATGCCAATTAAGTATCATCAGTTGTGAATTTGGCTTTTATAATTGTATTATTTGTGACAACACTGGAGAATAGCTCTAATATCAAACTAGGATAGCTCTAGTGTCAACGAGTTCTGGGAGCTCAACCACAGAAGGAAAAGGGATAGAGGGTGATAATGGAGGAACTGAAAGATATAAAAACAAGGGCATGAGTGAGAAATTCATTTGCAGATGAAATGCATGGTTTAAGCCTATGCCTACTCTGAGGGGAATCAGAGGAGGAGGAGAAAGTGAAAGTAAGTGAAACTAGGGTTCTGGAGAAGTTCCAGGAAATAAAATTGGTAGAAAACACAGAGCAACTGACTCTGAGCACTAGACTGTTACTTTCTCCTCTAAGAAGGAGTAAAAGGGAAGAATGTGCAGGGAAGTAGATAAATATTAAGATTGGAGCTTGAGACAGATCTGGGTTACTTTTCCTTTCTCTAGGAAGTATGTGACAATATCATACTTTGTCAGTTACAGAGCATCAATGAAAGGAAGGTGCCCAGGAAAGGGGTAAATAGTTGTAACCCCTGCTGTAGTCAAAAAGAGAGTAGACCAGAAACCAGCAACGGAGCTGAAACAGTACAGTGTACAACTGAGGCTGAAATGGATTTGTAGTCTCTGGACATAGAGATTCTTAACTGACTTTCTCCACCAATGCCTGACAGCCTGTGAGTGGAGCAAAGAAAATGGATTATTAGCAAGATACAAACTTGGGGGACGGGGCAGTATGAATAAGGAATTTAGAGGAAACCAATAGGAAGGTGGGGGCAGAAGAAACTGACAAAGTAATGTACACATGCACAGAGAAAAAGTAAGATGAGGAGGAAGCTCGTGAACTTTGGAAGTGGGTGCGTGCGTGCATGCGTGCGTACGTGCATACATGCATGTGTGCATGCGTGCGTACGTTCGTACGTGCTTGTGTGTGTGTGTGTGTGTGTGTGTGTGTGTGTGTGTGTGGTTAGTGAGGGTAGTCAAAGGACTACAGTCTTGTGAAATTGGAACAGCAGCTGGTGGAAGAAAGATGAGAGAGCTGGAAAGAAGGAATGCCACTGTCCGGGTGTGATTAGAGATTTCAGATGCAGCAGTCCGGAGCAATGTCAAAGTCGAAACTAGCCTGGAAGCAGATTTCTATAAAAATGGAGTGCTTCTGTGTTTAAAATGAAGGCTGATGAAGATGTGAGACCCAGCACGGATACTGAACTTACAGATACCCTCCAAAGTTGGAAAGAGTGGGCTTGGGCATTCACTGGGCGACATGTTTGACAACTACCAGAATGAGCCATAGGTGAACTCTGCAGTAGCAGAGAAAGCAACAGAAATTACAGAGGAAGAGAGGCCTTCTTTCGGCAAGAAGGCAGAGAGTGCGTGCGCGATGTGTAAAGCCTGGGCAGCTCTGTGCCCAGTTCCAAGGTTGTTCTGAGGCACATATGAAATAATGGCTATAAATATATTTTCATAAGTATATTTACAAGTAACATACTATTACTTGTGTGTGAAATTAGATATACAGACACATCCTGCAAGCAAAAGGAATGATCATCAGTCCTCTCTGCTGGCAATGCCTATTGCTATCAACGCCAGTACCGGGGTAATATCTTACTATTTACCATAACAGTTCTTACAGCATTTCATGAGCACATTTCTGTATTTTCTCACAACAGACCTGGAAGACATGTTGTGTAGATGCTACTATCCGCAGATGTGGACACTGAGGAACAGAGTCTTAGGCCAGTGAAGAGAGCCAGCTCAAATTTTGATTAAAAAATTGAAGTCTTCTAACTCCCAGAAGTAAAGAGGAAAAAAAGCTTTCACCAGGTGCTTATTTGCTGCCTGATTTTCCTATATGACAACATCGAGGGCACAAGTGCACCTGATAACTCTGTTCTGCATTTGTTTTCTTAACTGCCACTAATTAGAATATTAGAACTCTAGAAGCCCTGAGGTACTGAACTGGCAAGTAAAGGCAAGCTTATGATTCCATTTTGCAGTCACTTCCCAGCAAAAGTGAACACAGTATCATTTTAACTGATTTTCAAGAATATGATGCTGGTGTGCCCTGGTGGAGTAGCCGCTGGGTCAACGGCCTTCAAAGAAGCGCAGGCCACATACCTCTGGGTTGGAGTCCTGGGTCTGGTGGGAAACAACCAGTGTGAACAACTAAATAAAAATAAAATAAAATGTTTCTTAATCTTTTCTCTTCCAGCTTGCCAGCCTTCTTGCCTTCATTCCTACCTGTACCTTTCTTTTAAAAAATAAATTAAATGATGCTACCTTTAATACAAAACATGTCTCCTCTACCCAAACAACAGGAGTGTTTCGAGAGCAAAGACAATCTTTAGACTCATTCTCAAAATAAATGTTTTAATTTAAAGTCTTTCTCTTAAATGAAGTTATTCTTCATTAATGACTATGATTTTATGTTAATGATTGCCCAACTTTTGAGGGCCTCATGTACCTCACCTGCAATTCCCAGAACTGATATGATAGCGTTTTGGTAATGACCAAGCACAATATCTGGACTTGATAAACATTCAGAAAATACTAAGGGTAATTTTAATGAGTCATGATTTATTAACCTGCACTTCCTTTTTCAAGCATTTTCTTCCTTTGTGAGAACTGTGTCACTGCATGCATTGTCACACCCCAGAGAAATAAACCCTGAGTCTGAAAGCATAGTCTGAGGGCCACTAACAATACTTAACAAGTGAGCCACAGAGGTTCACTTTAAAAGCCACACAAGAAGCTCAATGAGAAGAGGAAACTTTAATAGTAAGAAGTTCTCCTCCTCAAAGCCTGCCACAAAGAAAGTCAAAAGATAAGTCACAGAAAGACATGTGTCATAGGGCCCGACAACATGAATGGATCTGGTTCAGCACGTGGGAGATGTGGCTGCACCCAGTGAACAGTCTCCATGGACAGTCACTGCTGCGTTACTCTCAGGAAAGGCGCGCTTTCCAATTTTCTTCTCTTAACTACTCCTTTAAGGTGCCTCTGCAGCCTGGTTCATGAACAATTGAATCTTCATCAGGAAAACACATGATTCCTAGTCACAGTCATGCAAACAGAGTGAGCCATCTCAACAATTCTGCCTCTGTCCCCCTCCTCAGCTGATGGCCTAGGCCTGGCTGGGACTTTCTCCCCTCCCCAACCCTGCCCCTCTCTCCTCTGAGCCTCTACTTGGCCAGCTCTTAGACACACCCTTTACCCTTTATTGGGGGGGGCCAAGCTGTTGTCTGGACTGCCCAGAGGCCTCAGACCAAGGGCAGCCAGCACCATACCAATGTTACAGGGAGATGGACATTAGACGAGTTGATGCCAAGGGCTAGCTGGGGACAGAAGCAGGCAGGGCTGGAGGAGAAACCAAGGAGGGGAGGAAGCTATCCTCTATTTATGAACTTGGATGTTCCATTTTCTCTTGGGAGTAAAAACCAATGCTGGTCTAGATGAATGCATTGAAAATAAGCAGAAGGGTCGAGGGAGGTCATCATGACTGGGGTCCTATGCCTGCATAAACTTGGTGACAGAAAGAGGACTAAACAGACCGCCTGTGCACTGACTCACTGCCCATGCCAAATTAAGCTTGGTGCAGTAGATTTTGAAGCTAAAAGGTCTTAGTAATAAGGGAAATTCTTCTCGCTATGTGTGGACACAGTCCAGAGCACAAAACACATGTGAACACAGTACAAGGTTGGCCGTGTGAAACTGCCAACACATAGCCCTTCTGCCCCACAAACGGAGCTGTGCATGGTTCAGCTGCATTTGTGTACATTTTACAGAAGATGCCAAGTTGCAAAGCACTGACCTAACTTGCTAGAAAGCCTGGGTCATTATTACCTCCTAGAATATACTGCCTCCCCATCAGAGAGTAAAATGGACATACATAATTTATTTCGATCTAAAGATTCTATCCCCAAATTTGTACTATACCATCACCAGTCTCCACACACTAGTATCGTCCTGACTTGCTTATTGCTTTTGAATTGCTATCACTCATCCCATCACTCAGGTGAAAGTCTCAGAAAGGAATTTGATTTATTTTCTTATTTCTCTACCACTGGGCTCCAGATAATATTGACTAAATCCATCTCAGCAGGAACTGCAGAATCCTAGGGTATGAGAGCTGGAAAGACTTGAGATATAATCTAGCTATTTTTCTAATGCAAACATAACCACTGAGGAAGCAGGGAGTAGGACCTGGACAGGAGTCAGTATTCCAGAGTTCCAGTCTACTCTCTCTTGACCTCAGTTCTTACACTAGTCTAATGCAAGTGCTAAGACCTCTGCTTCTCTAGGGCTGCAGGACCCACTGTCTCTTGCTAACCCAGGCATTTGGCACAAGTTTGACTCACTGAACACTGAGTTGGGGATCAGTCACACTCCTCACTGGGTTCTGTGGATTAACTCATAGATCAGTACAACAATTCTATCCTATTTACTATATAAACCCCATTTTACAAACAGGAAATTGAAGCACAGAGAAAGTGAAGCGATTTGCATCTGATCACACAGTGTGGATGAGCTTCAGAAACCACCTAATTAGAGACCGTTTATCCCACCTCAACCTCACTGGGCAGGGCACAGACTTAGTTCTTAAGGGAAGTAAGAATCACTTCTCCCCCTCACTCTGGGCTGAGTCAAAAGTTGATCTGCCAAACTCTCAACACCCCATTCAATACCATGTTGATGGGGTTGACTTCGTGTCTTTTTTCCCCTTAACTGCAAATACATTACAGGCAGTGACCATTTTATTGCATTTAATACTTACAGGATTTCCATCAACAAAATAAGGCAACCTATTGAATGGCAGAAAATATTTGTAAGTCATATATCTAATACGTGGTGAATGTCTGAAATATCTAAAAAAAAAAAAAACCTCAAATAATGCAAAAACAAAAACAAAAACAGGCCTGCCTGGGTAACTAAGTGGTTAAGTATGTTGGGCGCAGCCCACATTCATCTCAAAGACAGGGATTTGTGACCCAGGGCTGGGGGAACAACCAAGATGAACAACAAATGCATCTTCCTCATCTCTCTGCCTACCTGCCTGCCTCTGCTTGTCTTCATTCCTGCCTGTACCTTTCCTTAAAAAACAAACAAACAAACAAAACCCAAGCAATCTTATTTAAAAATGGACAGAGGATCTGAATAGACATTTTTACAAAGAAGACATGGAAATGGCCACAGGTACATGAAATGATGCTCAACAGTACTAGTCACTAGATAAATACAAATCAAATCCAAACCACAGTGAGATATACTTCTCACATCTTAGGTTAGCAGCTATCAAAAAGACAAATAAACAATTTTTATTGAGGATGTGGAGAGAAGGGAACCCTTGAACACTACTGGTGAGAATGTCAGTTGGTATAGTCACTACAAAAAACAGTATGAAGGCTACTCAAAATACTAAAACTGTCACTTTATGATACAGCAATCTCACTTCTGGGTATTAATCTGCAGATGGAAACACTAATGAGGAAAGTATCTGCACTCCCAAGTTCAATGCAGCATCACTCACAATACCCAAGATCTGGAAATAATCTAAGTGTCCATTAGTGGATGAATGGATTATATATCTACATAAATATAGATATAGGTAGATATAGATCTAGAAAGGTATAGACATATTACTTAGCAATTAAAATAATGAAATCTTGCATATGCACCAACATGGATGAAAATGAAGGGCATTAACTAAATGAAATCAGTCAGACAGAGAAAATTAAATACTGTACGATCTCACTTACATGTGGTCTCAAAAACGATAAGCTCAGAGATGGAGCAAATAAGTTGGCAGTTGCCCCAGGCAGGGAAGTAGGTGAAATGGGTGAAGGCAATTAAAGGGACAAACTTCTAGTTATAAAATAAATAAGTCATGAGGAAGTAATGTGCAGCATGGTGACTAATAGTTTGCACACTTTCAAGTTGCTGAGAGAATAAATCTTCAAAGTTCTCATCACAAAAAAAAAAATGCAACTGTATGGTGACAGATGTTAAGTAAACCAACTGTGATGGTTATTTCACAACATATGCACATACTGAATCATGCTGCACATCCAAAACTAATATGCTGTATATGTCAGTTATATTCCTCAGTAAAAACAGTCACAGGGCGTAACACCGTATCTTACAGTAATCATTGAATATTTGTTGAATGAATGGCCAGTTAACTAATACCCCTGTCTCTAATTTCTCTTACTCAATCTTCCATCTTGAAGTGATTTGGGGACACTGGTGTGACCTCCAGTGTATAAAGTGCAATAAAGACACTCCAGTGCAATAAAGACAAGTAAGCTCTTCATTTATTTTCCTTAATAACCAAAGATGTCTTTTGATTGTTCCCCAAATGTTTGGTCATGAACTTATTGTACTATTGACACAATATTTTTTTCTTTCAAAGTCACTATATCTAGAACTCAAATTTGTTTTAAATTTCATATTTAAAATTTTAAACATATCCATTAGACCAGAAACTAGATTAACGAAAGCAGGCTAAATATTTCTATATTAACATTGAGGTTACAGAACATTTGTAGTTCCAATGGACTTTAGAAGTCATTACAATGAGATAAGTTTTAATGACTTTATGCTTAAATGTGTTAGTTCTGAGGTTCCCAGAGTGCCACTAAGTCCCCTGATTGGAAGTCAAATGAAGAATTTTAGTAAATAGTGCTGAGTCAATGAAACATTCAAGTGGAAAATGCATGCTTTATTTCTCAAATGATTTAACAAATTAGTTCCACATAGATAGTGGATCATAATATGAAAGAGAACATAATAGAGTCTTTAGAAGAGAACACCTATCTTCCTGATCTGTGAGTACACAAAAAGCAATAACTATATAAACTGATAAACAGAATTCTCTTAAAAGGAAGAATTGGTGTTCATCAAAAGAGAAAAAAAAAGAGTGAAAAGGCAAGTCACAAATTAGGAGAGGACATTCCCAATACACATAACTAACAAAGGAAATGACTACTGAATCTATAGAGCACATGCATGAATAATTATGAAAAAGACAACCCAGTAGACAAATAAGTAAGGATGAGGACACTTCTCAAGAGATGTCAAAATGGCCACAAGTATTTGAAAATGTGTTCAGTCTCTCAAGTCATGATAAACTACAAATAAAACCAATATACTATATAGCTACTCTCATACCAAAAAAGCTATAATGAAAAACACAATATAAGAAATGTTAACAAGGATGTAGAACAACAGAATCTCTTATCTACTGCTTCTGGGACTATAAATTGCACAAATACTCTAGAGATTTCATAAGAGCTCTCTATGGTAAGCAATTGTATGCCCTGCATACCCAACGGAAATGTGTATATATGGTCAACAAAATTACATACATAAGAATGTTCTTAGCAGCAATATCCTAAGAATCTGAGGGTAAAAACTACTCTTCATCAACAGGCGAATTAAAGGTAGTAAATTCATCAGTTGGGAAATGGAATATATTCCCAGCAATGAATAATCTACAAATTCACACAATTTGTTGGAATCTCATAAACAGAATGACTGAACAGAGGCCACAGGCTCATGAATCCTCAGAACTTGTGGCGAACAGAGGCAAATATTGACCACCGTGAAGAATTTACTAAAGAATACATAAAATAAAATTTCATGTATATAAATGTCAAAAATGGAAAAAGTGAATCTATGTTTGAATCGAATCTATGTTTGAATCTAGCAAATGCATGATTTAGAAGTCAGAATGGTGGTTACTTTGTGGGGGTGGTGTAGGTGTGATGATCTTGACTTGACGGGAGCATGAAGGTGGTTTATGAGGTTCCCATTATGTTTGGGCATTTTGATCTGGAAGTTTGAATTAAGAAAGGCTTGAGTGTATTCATTTTATTGCAATTATGATACAATCAATTTTCCATGTCTAAGTTATACCTCAAAAACATAAAAATAATCATATAGCGAAGAAACTCTTGAAAACAATGGTTATTATTTACACTTACTATTCATTTAAACCTAAAATGTATATAGGGTTGGTTTTTCATTTGTTGTCATTGTTTTGAGTAACATAGAAAGCCTTTAGTAGGTACAGTTTCATCACCAGGTTCGATTGTGGTAAGGAGAAGTCAAGTATTGGTTTCCTGGGTTTTATGGGCTGAATTTTGTATCTTAGAAACTCCTAAGTTCTTAAACCCAAGTCCTAAAACCCAATATCTCAGAAAGGAAACTCACTTGAGAATAGAGGTGTTATAGATGTAATTAAGATGTGGTTACATTCGAGTAGGGTGGGCCCCTAAGCCAACATGGCAGTGTCCCTATAAAGAGAAAATTTGGAAAGACAGACATGCATAGAAGGATGATGATTTAAAACATGAGGAAAGATGACCACCCATAGCCAAGAAGATAGGCTGGAATAGATCCTTTCCTCACAGTCCCCAGAAGGAGCCAGCTCTATTGACAACTTTGATTTGGGATTTATTGCCAGCAGTGTTAGAAAACAATAAAACATTTCGTGTAAACCATTCCATTCATGGTACTTTATTATAGCAGCCCAAGTAAATTAACACACCCAGAAAAACCAAAAGTTTAAGTGATTTGACTACAGATGCCAGTAGATAGCAAGAAGGGAAGGTTAGGCTGGAGGCTCTTCTATACGAGGACAACCATCTCCACTACCAGCTCACACACATGTAAGGCTGCTCTAGGAATGGGAGCAGTAGAAGGCACTATTCAGGGGAATGAAACAAACTTTTTTTGCTTTAGAAGATGTACCACTCTGAATCATGTGACATACATACCATGGGACACTCTGGAGGTGGAAGCCTGGGCATCCCAGCAGTTTGGGGTCCTGTGAGGGAGCCTCAGAAGATTCCGTCCCTGAGCTGATAGGGCCCTGGGTCGGGAGTACTTCTGAGGGATAAAAGGTACAGTGGACTGCTTTTAGTAGTGGTCCCCCATCTTGTGTTGGTCATGTCCTCTCTCAGAGTCTGCTGAAAGCTACAAATCTCATCAGATAAATGCCCATACTCATTCAGAATTAAGAGTACAGCTAAGGACTTTTAAAGAAGAGGATTGGTTTTTTAATCTTGCTTCTGGAAATACAGCTGACTGCTGAAAGGAACAGGGTTGTCCTCTTAGAGGAAGTCAGCGACTAACTATAGCCCTATGCCAAGGCTCAAAGGTGCCAGTCTGGAAACTTCATAACATCCCACATTAACTCTTCTTGCTTTTCCCCTATCTCCTTTTCCACAATGATTAACAGTCAGTCACTTGCAACATCAAAAGACTGCATGTCTATCTTGAGAGTTAGAAGGGAAATGGACAGTCTGGACATCACAACTAGATTTGTGGAAAGAAGAGACCCAGGCAAAGAGCAAGTGACTGAACAGAGGCCACAGGCTCATGAATCCTCAGAACTCGTGGCGAACAGAGGCAAATATTGACCACCGTGAAGAATTTTCATTATCTCCCCTATGGACTTTTAATATTTCATTTTAACTCCATTTCACATTATTGGTGTTAAATGCTCAGAGCTCTGGGGAACTAACTTGATTGTGGTTTGTTCAGAGAGGGAAATATATGAAATAAAAACAGGTGAGTGTTTTATATTTCCACCCTGAGCATCTTTAAGGGAAGATTTCACAAACTCCAAAGTAACTGGTCAAACACTACTCTAAGAATAGGAAGCACTATGGCTTAAGGGCAGAAACTATGACCTGCTCAACATTGTCTGCAGAGTCAAATACTCAGTGTGGCACATGGTAGTTCACCCCGAGTAAACAGCACGATTGATGGGTGGATGGAAAGGTCATGGGGTTTGCTGCAGTAAGACTTGGATATTAGTTACACTTAATCCATTAAGCAGATGGTGACAAACACTGAATATATATCTTTGCAACTGGTTTTTGTTTTCTTTAAAACTAGACCAAGTATTAAGTAGACCTAGGTTAAGTTACTCCACTACATTACAACTTAAAATGTGAATATACTTAGTGAAGCTATTTTCAGATAACCACCATGTACAGTAAAATAAGATGGTGTGATATGTACCATCGTATAGTATATCTAGGAGTTCAGAAAAGTCTAATTTGGGAAAGTTTCACTCAGTCCTGAAAGAAACTGAGACCTACATTTAGATGAGGGGCAACGCTGCCCTCGGCGATGCCCTCACGGCACATGCATAAACCAGACTGCAGGCAGGCGAGATGGGACCAAACAGGAGGAGGAAGGAAGAGGTGATGTCACAATTCTTCTGAAGAAAGAGATCTCATAAGTACAATTTGCTGAAAAAGAAGCAAACTGCTTGTTTGAATGAGAGACGTGAACTTCCAAACCATCAAAGATTCCTGCCTCTTTGAGAACAGTTTTCTAAGTGGATCTTAGTGCTTTCAAAACTTTGGGTAAATGCCCACCTTTCAATCATGTGATCAACTTGAGACCAGCTAAGTCCTGTAGGTCTTGTCTAAACAAGACAAGACAAAAATTGAAATAAGGCTCCATTCAGAATGAGACAACAGTTGCAGTGTAATAGTAATAAAAATATACAACTGACTGAACTTGATTGCATTAACATTAATTGGGGCATCTTATTTACATTTACGTTTCACATGGAATTAAATGGACAGTTTCTCTTAAGTTTTAGACAATGGTCCCATTTTTATTAAGTAAATACTATCCATCTTTGAGATGCTTTTATTACTGAATAAAACTATGCTGCTTTTATATACCTTTTTAGTTTTTTACCCATATACCTTTTAAGTGTTCCTTCTTGAAAAAATTGAGCAAAATTCTCGACTATACGCACACACCCCCGACCGTGACACACAGCTTCTTTTGTTGAGTTTGTCTGGGCAGATGATTCCGTTTCCTGCCAACACTGTGCATCTGCTTAAAGTGCTGAAATGTGTTCAAGTGTGTTGGGGCCAGTGCACCGTCTGATGGTTTTCCTAATTCCTAATGCTACTAAGCCTCTGGTTTTTGTGCAGCGGTGCCGAATTAAAACCAAACACAAGACTTGGGAGAAGGAAAAGGATAGATTTATTTTCTGCAGAAAATGGAGACAGGGGAGATCTAACTCTCAAATCCTCAGTCTCCCTGAGTGTAAGCAAGCAGGGGCTTTTAAGGGAGCGTCCTCAAGAGGTGGCCATCTGACCATCTCCAACTTCAGTTTCAGCAATGTAACTCAGGGGGCTCAGGTCAAGGAGAAAGCTGACGTGCAGTGTGTGAGAGCTTGCCCTGGTGACGCCTTGGTTTCTCTGCATCAACTATATCCTGGGTGAGTTCGTGTGGAGACTAGGCAAGACTCAGCAAGGGGAAACAGAAAATGGCAGAATGTTAATCCATAAAGGAAGAAGCAGGGGACAAAACAGTCATTAGCCATACTCTTAGTAGGCTACAAAAACTGTCAGTAGGGGCTGCGGTTTCACTTAACTCTCCTGCCCTGAAGGACACCTAGGGTTTGTGCTGACTTTTGCAGAATGTGTCCTCTCATTGACCTGTAATAAATCAAGTGCCATTTTTCTCAAAGGATCTCAAATGTGGGACATTTTCACAATGATTTTTTTTCTCACTTCTTGGGTCAGGAAATATTAGTTTTGCCTCCTGTGGTCATCTTGTTATTCACGTGAACATTACTGACCCAACAATTCCTCTAATGAGTGCCAAGGAGGGTTAAGTGGATAGGAGCAGCCTTACTTTTGTCTTTTCTACACAAATTAGCCAGGAAGAATCTTTGCCTTTTCTTCCCTGCCATAAGTGTGTGCTTCAACATTTTGGGGCCATTTCTGAGAAGGTCAAATACCTTAAAAACAAGACGATAATGTGTGCAAAAGCCATCGAGGACACAGATTGCCAGTGCAGCTTAAAATTGTGTTTGCTGGACTGCGGAGGTTAAGGATGTAAAATTATCTAGGACTTTAAAAATAAAACAGAACTAAAACAATAAACAAATGTTATTTTTAGTGTCTGACGAGTATAGTAAGACTGAATTTTTTCACTGTCTACTCAATCATGTGGTTGGTTACACAAAGATGTATGTAACAGTCTTTTAATTTGATGCAGGTGCAGGCATGTCCTGGTGGAGGAGTGGTTTGGTCTGCCACCTCTGACTAAGCGTACTCCACATACATCCCAAGGACTTGGGTTTGTATCCTAGATCCAAGGAAACAATCAAGATGAAAAACTCAATGAAATAAATAAAAATGCCTCTAGCAACTTTCTCTCTTCCTGCCTGCCTGCCCACTGGCCTTCATTCTTGCTTGTACCTTTCCTTAAAAAAAAAAAAAAATTGAATGAAGTGGAAAAATGCCTGTTGAGTGACAATCTCACCTGAAACCAAACTTGTTTTTATAGGGCGGTCTCTGGAACAGCTATGGAACCCTCCTGATCACTGTGGAAGGCACACAGGGAGCATGAGTCTTGTATTTCATACTGTTTGATTCCCACAGACTAGCCTGATCTGGACAGATCTTGTGAGAGCAGTGACAGACCCAAGCACCAGGCTTCAAGAATCCTACCTTCTGGGAATGCGAAAAGAAAAATACAAAGGAACAGATGAAACATAACCAACCCTGAAACATCTGCAACAGAACTGAGGTTGCCAAAAGGGAATGGGGAGGTTGGAGGCAAATGGTGGCAGAGCCCACTGGACAAAGGGGAAGAACACTTGGTGATTTGATAGAGGGCATGGTATGTTGAAATATATCTAAGAATTGAGAGCCCACACAGAGGAAATTATTTTAATGTGCAGAATAATTACTATAATAAAAAAATTATATAAAAAAAAATCCTACCTCTGGTCCCAAGTCCCTTGGAAGCACCTGGGCCAGCTGTTCCCACACACCACACCTGCACATTGCTACTTTTGTAGGGCTCACCTGGGCATTTTCATGCCCCAGTCTGTGATTCAGTAAGTGTGGGGTAGGGGCGATGAAAATGTGTATTCTGTTGCCTCCAAATGAAGTCCTGCACCTTCATTAATTTAAATGAAACTGACTCATTATTGAAATGAAAACTGGAAATGACAACTCAAAGTCAGCCCAGAGTGAAGCTTATTGGGGGTAATTACCCCTCTGCCTCTGGGAGCTCTGTTATGTTGATCTGACTGCCCATTCTTGACATATGAATTCCAATGCTGGAATATATTTCAAAAGCTATGTCTCTCAAGACTACCCTTTGCTCCTCCCGTCAACAGGTCACATTAGCTTTAGTAGGCACTGTCAATAGATGACACTGCCATGACCCCATCAAGAATGTTTCCGGAGCTTCTAGGAAGTCAGTTTACATATATCTATATATAGAGAGATCTATAGATCTATAGATCTCTCTATATATAAATCTATAGATCTCTCTATATAGAGAGATCTATATCCCTAAATACATGGAATGTGAGTCCCCTCAAAATTCACATGTAGAAGCCAGTCCTGGATGTGATGGTATTTGGCAGTGGGGCCTCTGGGAGGTGGGGAGGTGGTGAAAGGTGGTGAAGGTGTCATTCTCAGGAATGGGATTAGTGTCCTTATTAAAGATACTCTGGGAAACCCCTTGTCCCTTCCACTATGTGAGGTCACAATGAAGAGACAAGACATCTATGAACCAGGAGGCGGGCTGTGAATCTATCAGGCCCTTGAAATTACACTTCTCAGCCTCCAGAACTGTTAGAAATAAATTTATATTGTAAACCACCAAGTCTAGGGCATGTCATTATAGCAACCAGATGAAGACAATCCCCTAATATACAAAAGAGAAACAAAACGAAATCAACTAAAATTGATTTGGTCAATGAGTTTAGTAGTCTGGAGTTGGGGTTGACCAACGCTTTCCACTAAGGGCCAGATATATTAGGTTTTGAAAATCACGACTACCCATTGGGTGGTACTCTCCAGCAGCCATAGATGAAACCATGGAGAGATACATGACAATTGGCTTATTTTTAATAAAACTTTGTGTGTCGGTACTGAAATGTGAATTACATATACTTTTCCTGTACAAAGAAGATTATTTTTTAATTCTTTTCCAACCATTTACAAATAGAAAAAAACATTATAAATTCAAAGGCTATATGCAAATAGGTCCTCTGATCATGAGCCGATCCCAGGGCTAGAGTATGAGTGGATGAAGTCAGAGTCCACGGCTGAGTGGACCCATTTCTTCTGTTCTGCTCTGATCAGAGATTGCATTCCTACCTTCAGCCCACCAACCATGCAAAATGCCTTGGGAACCAGGGAAGGTGTGTGAATTCAGGGAATTGTCAGTGCTCCTCTGGATGTCCTATCAGTCCACACTGCATGCTCTGTAGGGGACACATTACAAAATTAAAGAAGCTCTGAGCTACCATGGAATACAGGCCCCTGAAGTTTTCCCCACACTGCAGGGTGCAGATCCTGCATATGGAAATCTACACCAGGCAGAATGTCCGACAGGGGAGATGGACATAGCCTCAAGAGGACAGAAGAAATTTTAAAATAAAATTGTTTTTAATCAGAATGCTGGTCTTTCTTGTGAATATCTCCAGATCGCTTAATGTAGAACACAACTGTTTTCAGCATCAACTCAGAACCTAGTAACAGTCAATTCTGGTCCCCTGCTTTCTTCTAGCTAAATAACCAGAAAGGAATGGGAGAAGCTTATAGTTAATAGAGAACTGTGGATGTTAAGACCTATTAATATAGGGCAGCATTTCCCAAAGCGTGGTATGCAGAATGCTGCTGAGTGCTAGAGGTTCTTCCAGAAAAGCATTTCAAGGTCAAGGGAGTTTAGAAAATGTGGCATATAATATCCCTTCTTGCTTGACGACTCCTAATATGCATTAGAATATTAATGGCGGTGAGGAGTTTAGCAATAAAACTGGTTAACTCAGTTAAATCAAGAGTTTCTTGATAAATGATCAAGGAAGCTTTGATTTCTCCACTTAGCTGATATTAATACCCTAAGAACCCAATGACACACTGATTACAAACACTGATAGACGAGGGGGAAGAATGGAAAGGCTTTACGCAGAGGACTGAGCTCTGGTTTAGAACAACCACTTTGGGAAGGCTCAGATCTTTCCTAGTTTTTGCCATTTTGAAAATTACCCCTTATTTCCATGCTCAAGTCAGAAAAAACAGGAATCATATTTATTGTGGTGGTGATATTTTTAAAAAACTATTAAATGCATGTATAGTTTAAAATAAACTTAACAAGACACCTTTGTGATTCAGGTAGCTGGGGTAGCTAAAGTGCAGGCCATGTGAATCCCAAAGACCTGGGTTCGAGACCTGGGGCTAGGGTATAATCTCCACAGTACACATTCAAGTATGAAGAGCTAAAGTCTCTTTCTACCTCTCTTTCCCCTCTCCTGACAGCCTAAATTTTCCACAGATATGAAGCAGGGTTATGAGTTTAATTTCATATTTCAGTTCCTGAGGCAACTCTAAATCGTATGCATGTGAACCTATTGCTTTAGATTATAAACTTTCAGTGGTGTTGATTGAAAGAATTCATTCTCACATTTCTTTCTGCCTCACACACCTCTCATATTCAATTGATGCTCAAGTTGTTTGATACTACTTCCAAACACACCTCAAGTCTCTCCACTTCTCTCCATCTTCCCTAACAGGTCTTTCCTCTTCCACTCCTTTATCTCCTTGTTGTAGCCATAAAGCTCTCTTTAAAATACAAATTAGACAGCTCCTGGCTTCAAAGTCTTCAACGACTTCCACTAACACAAAATTCAAAACCTTTCTCATGACCTATGGCATTTTGCCTACTCAGGCTCCTATCTTGGTCCACACACCACTAACGTATGTCCAGCCTCTCAACAAACCCTGAAAAAACACACGTGCTTGCTTTCCACATGGTGGGTGCTTTGAACTTTGCCTCCCCTTCCAGCCTTCCCATGTGCTACTGCCTCTGCCCAGATTGTATTTCTCTCTTTATTTTTTGGCCAAGTAAACCCCCATACTTCTCTTTAATATCCATTTGACTCCTTCTCTGTCCAAGTAAAGTTTCTGGAACACTAAATCTGAGCCAGTCCCCAATTTTTGTCTATGGCACACAGTTTTCCTCCATGATACTTCCAACAATCTGTTATTATGTGTTTATTTTTATATGTCTGTACGTTCCAAAAATATAGGACACACATCTGTTTTGCTCAACACTAAATGCAGAAAAATCAGCACAGGTCTGGTCACAGGAGGGATTTCCTAATTAGTTAATACACAAAGGAAGCTAGTCAGTGGGAAATTCTCTTAGTGTTTAGCTCCAGCCTTCTGCTTAGATGAGACTTTAGCTCCACTGAGATGTCCACTTTTTTTTTGCATACTTAGCACCTAGAAGTCTCATTCATTTTACCTGTTAGGAGCAGACTTTGTAGACACTTCATGTAACTCTTCCCTTAAGCATCACTAACCAGCTAGTGCATTTTATTTTCTTCTTGAGAATTCACAGCCTAATTTTATGTTGCCTGTAGCCACGTACCTGCTATTTTTAACTAATACCTGATTGGACATATTTTGCATTACCAACGGTGTCATCAGTCTATTGAGTACAGGACGTGGTACATCACAGCCTAGAGCATACCCCACAGCTTGCCTCTGACAGTGGATACAGGAGCTTCCAAGCGTCCTGTCATGAAAGTTGGATCCATTTCGCTTCACGGTATTTTGAGTTGAGCTCTCCTGAGTGGGATGGGTTTCTTCCTCAGCCCTATTAAGCTGGGAATAGAAACTGGGATGCGGTAAGTTCTGAGAGCAGTAGTCAAGGGAGCAGTGGCCAACAAGAATTTGTCCAAAGTTTCTCAGTCACAAGAGGTGAGGCAAAAATGAAGGTTATTAAGCAGGCAGGAAGACAGAGGAGGAGGAAGAATTTTATTTCCCTTACTTACTTGTTTATCCTTGCTGTCCAGTGCCTCCCCAACCCCCACCCCAGGAAAAGAATCAGAATCCTTGGAATGTAAATGGCAGGCAGCTGACCAAACTACTACCCCACTAGGATGCACCCATCATACAATTTTTGCATGAATTAGACCCAAACATCAATTTAATTCAGGAAGATCTTTACGATCCAAGAAGTTGTTTATTACTTTTCACTGGCCTAGCTCTGATTCCATTTCTGTCCAATAAACAATGCTTAAGGAATATTTAAAATACTGAATACCTTAGCTACTTTTGGGTTTTTTTTTCCCCCACCAAAATGAAATGGTTAGAAAGGGTTCTAAAACCCTTTCAATGAACGGAAGGAACCTCCTTCAGTTACTTCTGAAAAACAGGGGCAGAAAAGTTAAACCTGTAACATGAAATCTTGTTCACACAGAATTGTTTATATAGACGTTTTTACAATGATCTCTTCCTAGTGTCTCCCCCTTTAAGAAGACTTGCAGAAGTTGTCACATGTTGTCTCTAAATTGACACTATACACTGGGCACAAGAGGCCTAATGACATAATCATGTAGCAGCTGACTTCCCGGTTTGTACTTGAGAACTCATCTGAAATGGATTGCTAAGAGACAATGTCATGTTCAGAAAGTTTTAGAACAGGGCTGTTAGCTTGGGATCAGGATCGGCTACAGAATTTTCAGGGTCCAGTGCAAAACAAAAGCCTGGAGCTCCTTGTTTTTAAAGTATGAAGACAGATGATAGTGAGAGCAGAAAATTCAACCAAGCAGGAAATCCCTCCAAGCACAGATCCTCTAAACTCTGGTTTCCACGTATTTCCATGAAGCCAATCCTGCACAGGGTCTCTGGAAGTGTAACATTTGGATATTTGGATATTAAGGAGGCTGTGAACTCCAAAAATAAAGGCAGTGATCTGTGTTAATGTGCACACCTCTTCATATTCTATAGCTTCGAGTAGATTCTTAAAATGGGCTGTTAACAAAATAAAGCATAAAGAAGGCCCCTTCAAGAGCAGTCAAGTGTTCCAGAGCCCACAGAGACAACAGACTGGCAGGGACAAGCAAGAAGAGTCCCTGTGCTTGAGCCTTCAGTAGACTGAATGAGGGAGTTTTCCCAAGTGCATGGAAATGAATACAGTAAATATTCTAGAGGCTGCTCAGATGTTGCCAGAGAGAAAGACAATCAAGAATGCACTTTAGGAAAGCAAATGGTGAAAAACAGTCAAGATGACCATATTCTTTCTAAATCCAAAATATGTTATTTTGTTTTCACCCCCTTCAATGAAGTGTCTCCCTTTTCTTCTGTATGAGATGCCACATTCCCTCTTTCAAAATAAAAGAAATGCATTCCTGCAAAGGTTACTGAATCATGAGGATTAGCATCTATTTTATAGATCATTACAACCCAAAGTTAGAACTTGGAGGAAGGTAGGAATTTACTAATAAAGCAGGTGTATGAGATAACTACAGAAACAGAAAAATAGGGCTCTAAAGACCTTGATCTGAGAAACAATACAGGTGAAATGTTACCATTCTTGATCCAGGCTAGTAAAGCCCCATTGCTTATCTCCTAAAAGTCCTGAACACCGTTATCCCAAACTGTGGATTCTGCATAGAAGCTGCCTCTCAGTCTGAATAGCTGCCATCACTTATTTAGTCCCTTTGCGCTGCTATTTAACTTTTAAACTAAATACTCTCAGTCAAATCTCCAACTCTTAAATGGCTATCTAGAGATATAGGTAATTGAAACCACAGGGAAATGCTCAAATTTCCATGTGCACAATGTCAAACTTCTGATGCAACAGCTCCTAAGTAGGGAGGCGCATCTCATTTGAGTTTCCTGGTCATCTTGCTGTCCCTCTCTGTCCATGCTCGTCACAAAACGCTCACACCCGGTAACTCATCCATCGAAGACTAAGTGTTCCAGAGTGGGAGGCAGGCAGGTGAATCACATTCCTGCAGTTTCTAGGATTGAGTTGGTGGTGAATTCTCAATCCAATGGGACTGAGCAGGTTGTGCGAGCAGCCTTCCGCAAGCCATCTCCTCCGAGTGAGGCTGCCACTCCCCTGCTGTCCCCAAGACGCCTGGGGCTACCGGAGGAAGTGAAAACTTCCACCCCGGGCGGAACGCGCCCCGTGTAGCAACGCTGCGACCCCTGCGGCCCAAACAGGACCAGCTCAGGCGCCGGGGTGGAGCAGGGGCGCGCGAGGACGCGCACGTGGCCCGGAGCGCGCGCTACAGGAAGGGCCGGGGGTCGAGGGCTGGGGGCCGGGGGCCGGGCGCCTTCACCTTCTTGCCCTTTGGGCCACGCCACCCTGCCCTCGCACCCGCGCGATCCCCACCGAGAAGGCTCTGCGGGTGACAGCGTGCCCAAACCGCCGGTGACCGATGGGGGCACCAAGCACATCCGAAAACGTGTCCCAGCCCCCAGCGGCCCACGCCCACCCTCCTTCAGGTACCCCGGGACCTACCCGGCCCCCGACCCCTGTCCGGGCTCTGCCTTTGGAGGAGCCGGCGCCGCGGATCCCGTATACCTGCTCCTCCGGCGCGAGGGGTTCAACTGGTGGGCCTCCAAACCCCGGCGTCCCCGCGTAGCGACCAGGACTCCCGCCACCAGGAAGCTGCTCCGTCTCTCGGCTCCCAAACGTGACACTATATATCCGGCTCCGAGACTGGGTGCGGAGCGGGAGGGGAGTACACTCCTCCGACCTTCCCCGTGGCCGCCGCGGCCTGGGCGCTGGGAGCGGAGCCCACGCAGCTATGCCCGCGCCGGGAGGGGGCCGAGGGGCCGCCCGGGGCCGGGCAGGCCGCGGGGTGAGCGCATCGTGGGCAGGGCGGCCGCGCGCAGGCCCGCCCCGCAGCCTCCATTCATTCCGCAGCGCTCAGGCACCTGCCGGGCGGGGTGGGGCGGGGCCGGGGTTTAAATCGGTGGGTTGTGGGGGAGGGAACTGAGAAGGCGCCCCTCTCTGGTCCGGAAAAGATTTCCCAACCGGAGGCTAGGATGGGGAGGACCGAAAGGGAAGGAAACGCCGGTTCGGGTCTGAACGCCAGGAGGACACGCCTCTCCCCACCGCCCGAGCAGAAAAGGCGGCCCCTGCTCGGAGTTGACTTGTTCTGCGCGCCGCTGAAAGGATGCTCTAAAGCTTGCTTGGGACTCCACTGGACGCCCTGCTGTGACCCGCCAGAGAAGGAGTCGTTTCAAAACCCGTGAAGGACCGAGGGCGCGGGCTACTGTAACCTGGCCTGGGGCGCAGACCCGGGTGCCTTGGGGGGAGGAGGCTGGCTGCAGGAATGCAGCGGGCGACTTTGCTAGGCCGGCTTATCTAGATTAAAAATAGATACTTCCACTCTGAGCCTGATAGCTTTGAGGTGTTTGGGTGTGGATTTGGTTTGGTCACTGCTAAATTTTAAACGGAAAATCTGGATCTGTCCGGGCACACATACACCTGACAGAAGGCAACACCCATCCTAATTCCTTGGATGAGGTGAAAAATAAATCCCCAGAAAATGATCCAAAGGGGGTACATTGCCCTGTTCTCTATCCTCAGTCTCATTAATACAATTAAAAAAGAATCCATGAAGGTTGGAATTAATGAAATGAGAGATTTCATGCATCAAAAAAAAAAAAATCACAGTTTTGAATTCTCTTCTACCAACTCGCTTCAGTTAAATGCATTCAGCATAGCAGAACTCAAGACCCGCAAATTTCCTCTGGTGAGGAAGGCCTGCAAGTAGGACTAAATAAATATGCTTTTTATGATCACTCTGCACTCGAGAGTGAATCTAAATGTGTCCAGAAAGCGTATTTGACAGCACCTGAAGTGATAGTCAATGTTAGTGAGAAGTGCTGAAATCCCTCATCACTCAGCAGACAAGGTAAATTCTTACAAGTCTTTGGGAAACAATTTAGCAGCACCTTTCCAAGGCATAAAATATGTAGTCACTCAGCATTTTTTTTATTGTTCTGAACCTTTTGATAAAGGATTTCCATTTCTTAGAATGTACCCAAAGGAAATAACCTACGAAAAGAGAAATCGTGTATAAACAAAGCTACATGTTTATTACAGCGGTGTTTGTAAGGAAGAAAACAGGAAAAAAAAAAAAAAAAAACTTTCAGTGGGAAGGCAACATTATTCTAGATTAAAAAATCCTAATTTGATTATCACCATTTCAAAAGGTATTTCCAGATGGATAATGTATTACTTTGCTAGGGCTAGCATCACACAGTGCAGACTGGCCTCTTAAACAGCAGTCTGAGGCTGGAAGTCCAAGATCAAAGTATGGGCAGGGCGGCTTCCTCCTGGGGCTGTGGAGGAGAATCTGCTTCCTGACTTCCATATAGCTCATGTGGTTGCTGATTCTCTTTGCCTTTTCTGGGTTTATAGAGCATCACCACCATTGTGTGGCAGTGTGTGTGTATTGGGGGGGGGGGCACGTGTCTGTATCCAAATTTCACCTCTAGATAAGGACACCAGTCATATTGCATTAGGACCCACCCTAATGACATCACCTGAACTTAACTAGATCCACAACTCAGTTCCAAGTAAGATTACAGCCTTGAGGGCTAGGTCTTTCAATATTGAATTTCATGGTAGAGGGTAAAGTGTAGGAAAGGGGACATAATTAAATTCATACAAATCATTTTTTTAAAGAAGGTAGCAGGCCAAATGGTGGCTCCCCAAGTATGTCCTGTGCAAATCCCTGGAAGCTATGAATTTATCTTCCCTAGGAAAAGGTCACTGTATATGTGATGACATTAAAGATCCTGAGTGGAGGTCAGCCAGGATTATCCAAATGTCAAGTACTAAATCTAGTCAAGTACTATATAAGAGAATAGCAGAGGGAGACTTGAGACACAAATACTGGGCAGGGTTACATGAAGATGAGGGAGAAGTTGGAGTGACGTGGCAAAAATCCAAGAAGCCAAGGAACATGGACAGCCACGGGAAATTGGAAGGAAGGACTCTCCCCAGAGAGAGCTCATTGGCACCTTGATTCAAACTTCTAGTCTTAGGAGTTTGAGAGTGTTTTCAGAAAAGGGTCCTCTGCCTTGTGCACATAAAGCCGGTACTATGGCAGCAGGTTTTGAGGAAAAGAATGGGCTTTATTTTGAGATTGACTGGCAAGGGGGCAGGAGTCAAAGCTTCTCAAATCGGTCTCTCTTACTTGGGGGCTTAGAGTTTTGGGGGCTACAGAGTTGAGAGTAGGGCTTTTTGTGATTAAGTGGCTCTGGCTGAAGCACGGTTTGTATTTGTTCTAGGTTCAGGCTGCTTCAATCTCTGGCACCTGCTGCTTTTATTAGATTCTGCTGGATGTGATCTTCGGGGTCAGGAGAGCAAGGTTCTGCCATAGCGTTCTTCTGGAGGACTGGTGAAGGGCTAGTGATTGACTTGCTAATTCCCTTCTTCCCTCCTTTCTTTCAGAAAAAAACAAGAAAGGGAAGTTAAACAAACCTTCTCAGCCTCTGGAATAAATGACACTAACAAATAATCAAGAGAATGCATTCCTGTAGTTTAAGGCACCCTGCAATTTACTGTAGCAGCCCTTCAAGCCAATCCAGGTATTCTGCTTGGGGAGGAAGTCTGTGTATTTACTTTTTGTTTTTTTGTTTTTCCTCAAAAGAGAGACACATGATTCAAGAGCAACACTTAGGCATTTTAATCGTGTTCATTAAAAATTCACATTCACTTTTGAGAGATGTGCAGAAACCATGCTAAACATTTTATCATGTCGCACACTAAACTGTAGGTACAAAGGCAGCTAAAACTGCACAGGGTTCTGATACTGTGAAATGGAAATAAATTGTTCTGGATCCACACACAGAGTGTGGATTCCCATTTGTAGGAATTCAGCTCCACACTGGTTTGCTTATAGGATTGTCTCTGGATCCTATCGCTAGACCATTGCTCATGGCCACTGGTGAGAAATAGATGATTATGATAACCAGTCTCGCCTTTGTCTTTTCTCCCTCATCAAGGACTTACTATTGTATTCAACCTTAGAAAACAAATGTTTCTTTGTAAATTTGGCAGTTGTTATTTAGTAAGAAAAATACTTATTAATTAACAAAATGTGCCAGACCTGAAAGTAATATTTCTGACCATTCTAGTGACATGCTAAAGTTGGAGACTGAATAAATCTGGTGTTTCAAAAGAATACTATCATTCCCCAATTCTCTCAGCTTAAACATAAACTGTTTGTTGACTGATAGTTTCATGGAAGTAGAAGTTTGGTTTTAATCTACAGTAGAATCATAAAAATGCAGTGTTTGAGAACTAGAAAGCTAGTTCTCTGGGCATACTGTATCACTTTGCAGTTGTAAAAATGAAACTGTGTCTGGTCTGAGGCCACTGTAGTAGTTCTGTTGCTGCATAACCAATTACCATAAACTATTTTAAAACAATACCCACTTATTATGTCAGAGTTTGAAATATGAGAACTCTGTATTTCCTACTCAATTTTCCCGTGAACTGACACTCCTCTAAATCTCTCTATATTCGATATTTAATAACATTTATTAAACTATTTTAATTAAACTCTTTTTAAATTTAGTCATTAAAAAATGCTGTAGGACAGGCAGCAAATATGAAGATGAGTATGTTTAGTTGTCAGGTGTAAAATGAAATCAAAGATGGTTGTGGAAAGTCCTGGGTTCCAGAAATGAACAAAAGGATGTATTTGCAAAAGCCTGAAGTAGGAATATTGGTGGGTCTTCTCTTTTATCCTCCCCAAACAAAAGAGGAGAATCTTTTCATAGTAGGCAGAATCAGATGGTTATGGCATCACTGAAGGCATTTTCCTTAATGAGCAGATGGGTGAGTTTCTGCACTCTGAAGAACAGTCATATAGCGATGCTTCCGATCCCTGTGTGGTCTTAAATCAAAGCTATTCCCCTGTGACCACACTGTACATAAGCATAGCTGCTACCGGAAGGCCCAGTCTCTCCCAATGTTGGAGCATTTTACTTTAACCTCATGGTTTGTTAGATCTTCTAGCAAGACCTGTGTCCAATGCTGAAACTGTCAGGGAGCAGCAGGAAAACAGGTAATGAAAAGAGTGGGCTATGAAGAGGTGACACGTGATGGTCATCCTCTAACTTTAAGAAGATGCTGCACGAGTCAAATGGAGTTTGGCCAAATGTTGACTAACTCATTTAGATATTTATACTCACTAATTATTATATGAGCTATAGTCTATCCTTCTACCTCGACAAATACACCCTCAAATAACAAAATAATAACATGGATAAAACCCTACATTTTAGATAGCTAAAAGTTGCCACAGTATCAGGATGGCTGAATTATAATTATTTTTGCATATATGAATGTTCATTTAATGGGTGAATAATAAAATGAAAAATATGTATAGTTCACAATTATTCATTACTTTTCATTATTTATTCCCAATTTGGATTTTTCTTGCCTGTGTTTAAAGAATTCTCTGATTAATTATTAAAACCAGAATATTAGCGTAATTTCTATTCTAATTAAAATTAAGAGGAACAAAGAATAAATGAAAGTATGTTTAAGAGGAATGAGTCTGTGTTCATTTTTTAAATATGGATTAGATTAAAGGCAAAATTTGAAAAACATTAAGTATTTTAATGTGTTGTACTAAAACATTTAAATTATTAGATTCAAAGTCAAACTACAGATTATCAAATGTTGAAGTTTTAAATGAAAAGTCTTTAAATAAGATGTTTCTTTAATTATTTTCAAAAAGCCTATTCGTTTATTCAGAACTCTTATGAACATCACTCATAGTGTTGAGTGTTGCTAAGGAAAAACAAAGCTGTCAGGCGCAGTTGGACACAGCCACACAGTCCTCAAGGACCCAGGTTCATGCCCTGAAGGGTGGGGAACAACTAAGATGAACAACTAAATAAAATAAGGTGCTTCTTCCTTCTCTCTTTCTCCAAAAAAAAAAAAAAAAAAAAAAAGCCAGTAACATGCTTCACAGTGGTCCACTGCGATCTACATATGTGCAAATTTAAGAGTGATAAGGACTGTTTACGACGGCAAAATGTTCCTGAGCCTTGAAAAGCAACTATTGCAAACTTGTTCCACTAATTTGGAATCAGAAATTGGAAAACAAGGAGACACAAGTCATTAGACTTTCAATGTTACTATAAAAGACACCTTATTATGTAGGAGTTTATTGTGCTCACACTCTCTGAGAAGGAGGACTGCTATTAACTAATTTGTCTTTTCTGGAATCTAAGTGGGTCTGCCATTCAAATCCTCCCCACACTCCATTCTAGCAGCGGCACAACACAAAACCACCGCGACATTCATAGGCAGCCACGTTGTTTTGAGAATAAATGGCAAGAGAGCACTTTCTGGGAACTGAATGGAGTGAGAGTCATGAGAATGATGTTTGGGATTGTGAATGAATCCTGAGTCTCTGATGGAAGAAACACCTTTTTGTTCTCTAATGTATGTATGGTGGGGAGGAGAGGGGAAGAGAACTCTCTGGAAGGCAGATTCTAGGAAACGGAACCCACTTGCTTGGGTCCAAATCCACCCTTTGATTGTATAAGTGAAAGAGCAGGGCAGACAGTAGGCATGAGCCATACACCCTCAGTCATTATGCTGGGAACAGGAGAATTGGGGGTGAGACAGAGGAACAAGGAAGGAGGAGGTAGACTGGCATGACTCAAAGGACCTTAGTCAGATAGAATCTGGAAATTTATGCCCAGGTGATGGTCCAATTTCTGATAAGACCAAGAGAATAGGTATAATATTAATTCAGTGTTGCTCTTTACTTTGCTGTGGTCTCAGCATTGTACCCGCTCCAGACCCCACCGTGGTTTCATACAGGTTTTAGTGAAGAGGACTGCTGGGCTCATCCTGTAAGTGCATGATGGTTTGGGTGATGTGCTTTTCTCCACGGCACCAATTCTGCTTATAAAGTGACCCACTAAGCGCTGTCATTTCTTGGAGATGGGGTACAGTGGGGATTCACGAAGTCACTCCTAATAACCTCTGACAATCTGTTGGAGTTTGAAAACAGGCACTAGGAGGAAGGTTGTGAAAAATCAGTTCCCAAATTGTGTATCCTGTTCAAGGTTGCAATAAGTTGCAATGACTAAATTTTGATCTGGACCTGAATTTCCAGGACACAGAATTGCAATAGACAAGTGGATACCAATACAGATGACCACGTTTTGTCCTTCACGACCAGGGTTAGGACTAGAGCTCTAGATCTGCTATTAAATGTGCTCCAACACAATCTTCTACAGTCGTCCCTTAATAGCTTTCAAAGCTGAAGCGACATTTTCAGTGGTTTGCTTAATAATGATGGTTTCACATTCTTTTGAATTTCAGTTACTCAAAGCCATAATATATTTCTGTAATTTCACCTTCCCCATACTTCTTTCACCTCACCAAGGTCACCTAACTGTAGTGTTGGCATATGTTAAGTCAAAAGAAACCCTATCCCTCTCTGCATCCCCCCCAAATAAACATGGTCACATTTTCCTTTTTTTCAAAGAACAAGTAGCTACCTGAAGTGAAAAGGTGACTTAAATTTTGTGAAATATTGAATAGGAGTCATTTTGGGGTACACATTCTGTCTATTTTGTCTTCAAATTTCCAATTTATCAGTCAGTTCTCTCCATGTTCCAGTGTTAGCTGCTATGCAGGTGATGCCCAGTTTCCCTCTGTGAGAACTGCCCAGAAACAGGTGATCCACCAACCAGCATCCTTCGTTCACTCACTCAGTCACAGATATTTATAGGCCATTTGCTATGTTTCAGGTATATATTCCGCTGTAGTGGGATAGAAGAATAAAACTTTCTGCCTTTTTATGGATTATAGGTAGTTGGAGTAGAAGATAGAAATTAGGTTAAGTAAAGGCTGAAATAAACATCTGGTTACAAATTGTATTAAGTGCTATGAAGGAAAAGAAAGAACTTGCAGAGAGTGAATAATAGTGACACTTGCTTTAGCCATGGAGTTCCTGACCCCCAACCAACACTCTGTCAAATGACATATATTGATACTTAAAGGATGAGAAAGAGTAACGGGGAAAGTTCTAGGCAACAAGCATAAAGATCTCAAAGGGGCGCGCCCTAGTGGAGTAGTGGTTGGGTGTGCTGCCTTTGGCCAAGAGCATCCACATACATACCGAGGACCCAGGTTTGTGTCCTGGAGTCCATAGGGAATAACCAAGACGAACAGCTAAAATGAAAATAAACAAAATGTGTCTGCCTCTTTTCTCTTCCTGCCTGCCTCATCACCTTCATTCCTGGCTGCACCTTTCTGTTAGAAAAAAAAAAAAATCTCAAAGGGGAAGCAGGTCCAGGGTTGGAGGTGAATTTGGTGAACAGGTAGGCAGCAGATGGTACAAGGCCCTGGTAAGATATTGGAATGTGATGGGAATTACAACAGTATCAATAAGTGTTTCAAGCTGGATTTTAAGATGACCTAGTGATCAGAACTGACACATCACTTGACTGTAGACCAATTGTACTTTCCCTCCTAGGAATTTGGAATTTTGGCCCAACAGGCACAGACTTTGAAAGTTTCTGGAAGTTCAGTAATGCTAGACGATATTTTAGAAAATCCATGAATTTCTGCTACTGGGTCCCCAGAACTTGCAAGATGCCTATCTTTCCCAAGGCTTTTTTTTTTTTTTTTTTTTTTACTCTTTCCTGGATTAAGATAAATATCTCAGTATTCCCATAAAATCATCTATCGTTATTGTTATTTTGTTCATTACATCGATTTCATTTCATTTCAACAATAAAATCTAAACTAGCATAACTATCAGTGGATAATTTTCTGCAGTGGTTATTATTAGATTTTATTAGTGCCTTTAGATGTCTAAACCAAAGATCAAATAATGAAGAGAGGACACAATAATTTTGGTGGTATCTCTGATCACCATTTTTGCTTTGTTGAACAAAGAAGCTTTGAAGTTATTTTTGTTTTGTTTTTCATTGAGTATATTAAGTCAAGGAGAAACTCTTCTCAACTGATTCTTAGATCCTTATAAAAACACAGAGAGAGGCGTTCCCTGTTGGCCTAGTGGTCTAGTACACCTGAGAGAGTCCCACATACATCCCAAGGTCCCAGGGCCAGGAGGAACAACCAATTTGAATAACTAAATAAAAATAAGTAAAGTGCTTCTTCCTCCTCTCTCTCTCTGCCTTTCTGCCTAGGCTCCTTCATTCCTGCCTGCAACTTTTCTTTAAAAACAAAAACAAAACCACGGAGAGCACTAAACTAAATCTGGAACATTAAAGAAAAAGGTTAAAATTAGGTAATGATTCCCTTTCCTCTTTTTGTTGTTTCAGTGAGATTCTTGGTTGTATGGGAACAGTGGCGTTAACAAAAGTCCTGCAGGCATGTGTCCCGCAGGATTCTGATAAAACTAAATCAACAGGTTTCAGATTGGTTGGAATTAAGTCACATTCAGTCATATCACTAAATGTTTACTCTTGAACAAACTGCCCTCATTCTTGGAAGATTCTGGAAAGATATTAGGAAGGAAAACTGTCATAATCAAGAGATTGGCAGAGTGACTACCCCCTGGAGGTTCTTAGAAGACAAAGGCCTGCATCGAAAGATAAATCTGAATTCAAAACACAATTACTTATATTCTTTTATCATTGTGGGGAGCTCGTCATTTTCAAAAATGCAGACAAAAATATTTTTAAAATCTTAACATGATTTTCTATATTCAATAATACAAGAAGAATAATTCTAGTTTATCTCTTTCTTATTTGCTTTGGTTTTCCATCCACAAATCCCCTTCCTCTCTATTCTCACTGCCTTTTCTGAGTTCACCTCACCATCAATCCCAGGCTATGATGACAGCCTCTTAATGCCTCAGCCTTGACTCTTTCCACAGTGATGTTTCCCCAAACAAAAATGTGATCCCATTTATCTTCTAATGAGAATTGCTAACACTTCTCTAGCATTTTAGTTACTTTAGGCTGCACACAGTTCTTCAGGACCTGACCTCACACTGTTTCTCTGCCCCAGTCTCTACCTTTTCCTCTCCTGCCTGCTTGCTTCCAGCCCAGGAGTCATCTCCTCTTCACTGTGACCACAGCATTGCATGCCGGAACCCGGCCTTCACATGCCGCCTTCCCTCCCTGGGATGTCTGCATTAACTTCTGGAGAACAAAGTGAAGGAGGAGACCAGGAAGTTAGGGGCCAAATAGATGGCTGCCATCAAACACTGTAATCGAGATAAATAATACATTAATTAAAAAAAATTAAGACATCTACAATGAACAAAACGTAAAAAATTTAAATAAGGACAAGCAGACCCTGTGACTCTGTCTCTCTTACCTCACCCTAATGGTGACACCTGTCACAACAAAACTTGACAGAACAGGCAATTGACTGTTGCGAGTTGTAGTCTGCAATTTAAGATTGCATCAAAATATTACTTCTCCTCATTACTGACTACTTTAAATTTTGAGCTTGAGGTAAGTGCCTCCCTGTTTTCCTCAGGTCTGGCCCTGTTGTAGATTCCGACTCTCCCTTCAAGACTCAACTCAAGCATCCCGTACTTAGAACCCTGCCTGCCTCCTCCTGATGTGCTGCGTGCCCACTGTCCATGTTCCCAGAACACACCTCTATACTAGTACTTTGCATACTGTGTAATTGTGAACTTCCTTGTGTCTGCCTCCCAATGAGATGATATACTCTTGAAGCACACACACACCATGCTGCATTGCCTCCACGAGCTGACAATAATAACAGCTATTTATTTTACTGAATACTTATGTGTATCATATCCTGTACTAAACCCTTTATAATTTCCCCTTGAATCCTCCCAACCTGTCGCATAACATGACTACCCTCTTTCTACAATTTTGGAAACAGGACACATATTGATGACCTAATATGCAGCTAATAATTGATGGTGTCAACTTCTAAGATGAAGCCTCTCTGCCTCCTGATCGCCTGTATTTCCCACTAAATAACCTTGCTCAGTGTATCTATTCAGAGCAGCCACCGAGTCAGTCAAAGAGTCAACAGATGGTGGGGATGTGAAGGCACATCTCAGGTCTGTGTCCTTACATTTTTGTGCCATGATGGAGCTGTGGTCTGAGAGTAACATGGTGTCTCTGCAGCTGGGAGAGGACCCCTCACACTGCACAGCAAGCTGTTACATACAGCTTGTCAGCTTTGGAGGTGCACGGGGGCTGGAGCTGCCCTGTGTGTGCAGGGTGACATAGATCTTCCCATGAGCAGTGTCCTCTGCAGCTTTCAGTTTGCTTTTGGAAAACTCCCTCTTTTAAATGATAAAAGTCAAATATACTCACTTGAAAAATGAAGAAAATACAATATTTTCACAAAGGAAAAACAAAGACTGATGGTACCACCCTGAGAGAAATTTTGTGCACACTTAATAAGTGCCCAACTCAACATCTTTTTGTGTCTTCATTTGGTGCTGCTGGCAGAGCTCCATCTCACTCCTGCCCAGGACAGCCTGTACGAAAGCCCTGGTCCATCTTAGCCATAGTCAGGCCCTGTTCTGATGGCTCCCATTAAATAAGATACAGTGAGGATTCTGATGCGCCACTCTGTTGTACTCTTATGCGTGGGAATTCTGGTATGAAAAAGGCAGTGTGAGGAGACTCTAACCTGTTTTAAATGGCTCAGACAATCTCACCATGTTAAATGCACCTGTGACACCACGGGGGTATCAGGACTGCAGGTGCTGCTCCTCCTCTTTTCTGCTTCCAGGAGGGACCTGTTCTTAGTCTGTGGTTGGTCAGAGCTCCACTCAGCCTCCAGGACTTCACTCTTTGTTCCTACCTGCTGTCCACAGTGCTGCCCTTTCCTACCCTTCAGTTTCTGTTTCCTGGCTCTTCACCCCACCCCTTTCCGCAGTTTGCTATTCCCTTCCAGTGGCACCATCCTGATACCTCCCAGCCCAGCTAGCTCCAGTTCCTCTCCCCTTTCCTTGCTCTTTGCTCCTAAACCAAATGGCCTGACGCTAGTCGCTTGTGACTTCAGAATAGCACCTTCAGAGTGTATGTACATCTTTATTTGCAAAACAACACAAATAGGCTTTTTGCCACTTCCAAAAATAATTAAGAATGTTCCTCACACACATTTGGAATCCACCCTAGATACCCCACCCTGCTGCACCATCATCTTTTCACGGAGAGGAGCTTCTTATGTTACTCACACTTCTGGGTCTTTCTGGCAAATTTAGCTTGATTTCCTGCTATCCATGCTTTCCTATCACCTGAAGTGTGCATATAAGTTAGAGAAAATGTCCAACATCTGAAACAGAGCAAAGTGTCTGGATGACTAATAGCTCCCCCTGAAATATCCGCTATGCACCACACCATTCTAGGAGTTTTTCATATATTTGCTCATTCAATCCTCACAGCAACTCTATAAAGCAGGCACTATTATTATGTCTACTTTACAGCTGACACAACCAAAAACATTAATAGTAAATTGTATTTAGGAAAAACATTCAAAATTGTTAGCAGTGGAGAACAGTATTACTATTTAATCAGAAGTGTGTGTGTGTGTGTGTGTGTGTGTGTGTGTGTGTGTGTAAAAGAGGATGTGAGTAAAACTGTATTAATTAAACAGCGCAACTAAATTAAAAAATCAACTTATTTAAAAATCAGACAAATACTTTCTTCCACTGATGTCTGAATATGGACATTTCAATTATGAATTTCACTGTTAATAAAATCATGAAAATACGCCATAAGCAGCCGGTCCTCTCTTGCTTTCAGGTCTCTGGCATGAGATCAGGGGTGATCTGGGATCTAGACTCCAGTATCTTGATAATGGTTAAGTCAGTAGGGTCTTTATTTTTCTTTCTCACTCAATTATATTGTTATGTGATTTTTACATTTTCCTGACTGGTTAAAGGATGAGTAAGCACTTCATTTCTAAGAATTCTCTTTATTCAACAATATGACAGGAGTTATTCATACCAAACAAGTTTAGGAGATTGTTTAGCAAATTCCTTGGCAACAAGCCTTTCAATCTTTTTAAAAATTTATATTATAAACATAGGGACTTGATTCTGATTCTTCCGTTTGAATGACGGAATTGCCACGAGTCGACTGGGTTACTGTCAATGGCATGATTTAGCATCAACATCTACAAAGAACTAAAAACAGCAGCATTTTACCTTTAAAAATTTCCTTGTTAGTCTTTCTTTTTAAGGTATCAAGACATTCTATTAGGGGAAGCCTTCTCTCTGAGAAAACTGACAGACTGAAGTGGTTAGGACCAAGAAATAAATGAGCAGTGTTAGGTATGCAGAACAGGGAGAGAGTGGCATTGGATCACACTTCATTCTAGAAGACATGAGAGGGAGAAAAGCAGCGCTAGTTTACAGAATGCAGCTGTTTCGTTCTTTATCAGACTGCGTTCAGTTGAAACAGGAAGCCTGCTGTATTCATACTGGTAGCTGGGCAGTTAAATATGAAATAAAAGTTACGAAATGTTGTGAAATAAGTTATAACTTTACCAAAGAAGTTCTGGTGCAATTGCAGTGTTTTATGAACACTGACTCAGCACCTGGACACATGTGCTTCCTAGTCCTGGTCCTGTTTGCAGACAAGAACACTCAGCTTTAATGCCCTCCACATCACTGGTTCTCAGGTCTGTCCCATCCAGCACGAACCGCTCAGGACTGAAGACGTGAGAGATGTGGTGAGCTCCAGGAGCCCCAGAGGAGCTCAGGGGAGAGCACCTGGGCTCCCTCTTTTCTATTCTGAGTTTTCTTAGTAGCACTTCCTCAAGCCAAAAGCACAGAAAAAAGAAAAGATGATGGAGAATGACTGGAGTCAGGGACATCACCGGATCACGCTTCCACCTCCCAACGCTGGCTGCACTCCTTCTTTAGCCAATGTTTATGTCTGACTACAAGGAAGTGAGGCCTGTCCTTCTTTCTTAGAACCTGTATCTAGAGGTGGAAGCTGACTGTGGTCCCAGCTAGAACGCAGCATCATCAATAACATCCACATTGTAGTGGGCACACTGCTGGTGCAGAGGAGGGTGCATCACCCAGTGAGGAGTGTCGGCTTCACTGGGGAGGGTTCATGGACAGGATGATAGGAGTTTTCTTGCTGATGGAATGAGGCTTTGGTGGAACTAAAGGCAAGAACTGTCTACGCAGAAAAATAGCCTGTGTGTTTCTGAAACCAGAAAAGAACCGTGGAGTTTGTGTGAGGAAACTCACACCAGTCCCTGTTGAGCAGCATGGCTGTGGGGAGGGTTTCTGGGGGCTGTAAAGCAGAGACTTGACACATAGAGGCTTTTAAAAGACTTAGACCTTATCCTACAGGGAGGATGACCCTTGGAAGCGGTTGAGGCAGGAAATCATGAGTAGGTTTCATTTTCTAGAAACTGGTGGTAGCTGTGTTTGGCAAATATTTGAGAGGAGCAAGCCTGAAAGCAGAAATTGGCTGGAAGCATGCACTGGTGTAGCAGTGGTTTGATCAGCTGCCTCCCAACGAGCACTGTCCACATATATCCCAAGGACCTGGATTTGCATTCCAGGGCTGGGGAAGATCAAGATGAACAACTAAATAAAAATAAAATAATATAAATGTTAAAAACAAACAAACAAAAAAAGAAACTGGCTGGAGATGTGGAGTAATCTGGATAATCACCAACTTTCTGTTTGGTGACATTGATGGTGAGACAGTGAAGGGGACTGACTCTGGAGCCAGAGGGCCTGTGGCTGAGTTCTACTCACCGCTACATGACCTGGGGCAAGCTGTGAATCTGTAAATCTTTTTCTTTGTGTGTAAAATGGCAGTAAAAATAAAGACTTAATAGCTAGTATGAAAAATAAACAAGAACATCAACAGAAATTTCATAGTACAGTTTCTGGTATTATGTATGCTCTAGACGTGTCATCTATGATCTGTACATGATAAAGAGAAAAATAAAAAACAGGGTGAGAATGTGTAATATCAATGACATTTCCAGACAATCTAACCACCTCTTTCAATCTAAAACCACGAAAACAAATTTTATTCCACCAAGGATGTCGAAAAGCATTTCACTGGAATAAAAAAATTAAGGGAATCTATTGTCTTCTCCAAAAATCAAAACTCCGAGCTTATTCACATGCATCCTAGTTTTCAAGATGCAAAGCTAAAGAGTTGGCATAGCCTTCTGTTACATTAGATGTAGAAATAAAGTCCAAAGAATGGCATTGTTATTTCTTCTGCATGTTCACTGATGATGAGAAACATTTGATATCACCAGTAGTTACAGATTTGATCAACATTTGAAATCCTTCACTGTCAGAGCTATTTAATACAATCTCAGTCTTTCTGGCTGAATTTGCCAGATTCCACAAGATTCTTTGTCTGATAACAATGAACAGACATAGATGCAGCACTGTTTTATTTTAGTTGATTTTTTACTATAATTAATATTTTAATTGTTCAATTTGTTTAAATATTTAAATTTTGTAATTTTATTGTTTGCATTAAAAATGGAGTATTTCTAAATGCTTCACAACATTAAAAGTACTATTGAGACTTTAAAATAATAGCAAAAGAAAACAATCACCCAGATTTCTGCACAGTCCTACTTGCCCCTCTTTTCTAATGAACTTGGGGTTCTAGACCAAAAAATTCCTGATCTAGAGCCCTCCCTTGGTGGGTCCCCTCCACCTTCTTCATGTCCTCTGTCCCCAATTCTGTCTGTCCTAGCCTTAAAAATGGTACCTGAACACATGGGTGGAGTAAATCTATAGTTGTGCTATAGATGACTGCAATTATAGGTCAAGCCTTACCAGCTAGTACTTTATTATTATTCTGAAGATAATAGCTCTAACATTTCAGCATCTCTGCAGTCTTCTTCTTCTTTATATATACACACACACACACACACACATATGTGTGTGTGTGTGTGTGTGTGTGTGTGTGTGTGTGTGTGTATAAAGAAAGGTATAGGCAGACAGGCAGGCAGGCAGGCAGGCAGGAAGAGAGAGGTGGAAGAAGTACTTTATTTTATTTAGTTGCTCACCTTTGCTGTTCCCACCAGGCCCGGCTCTTGAACCAGGAAACTTGGGATGTATGTGGATAGCACACAGTGAACTAGGCTGCCACACTGTTTGTTTTTTTTTAACTCACACAATTAACAGAATGGAAATAGAAAATTGTTGCAAAGAAAAGCACTCAATTTTTTACAGAACTTACAGACTGAGACAATCTAAATCCATAAAAGAAAGTAGAAAATAATTAATCAGAAAGCAGTAGAGGACATTTTTGGGTGAGAGGATGCTGGGAATTTTCAGATATTAGGACATATACAGTAGAAAACAGTATTTTAAAATCAGAAATGTTAAATAAAAACTATAAAACTCATAGAAGATAAGAAAGGAACTAGGTGACTTAATGACTTTTTAGATTCACAGTTTATGAAGGAAAAAACGGATACATTGGTCTTCATTCAGTTAAAAACTCCTGGCACGCCCTGGTGGCCAAACAGATAAGGTACCAGCCATAGCACACATACATCCCAAGGACCCAGTCAGGTCTGAGATCTGGGGCCATGGGGAACAACCAAGATGAGCAACTAAATAAAGTAAATAAATGTTTCTTCCTCCTCTCTCTTCACATCTGCTTGTCTTCATTCCTACATGCATATTTCCTTTAAGAAAAGAAATAAAAAATTCTTACTTTTCAAAAGGCACTGGTAAGAGGCTGAAAAGACAAGCCAAAGGCTGGGTGAATATTTCTGGAAAAAAAAAAAAAAAAAAAAGAAAGATCTAAAAAAAGCACTGTTATGCAAAATATACAAAGAACTCTTAAAGTCTAGTAAAAAAACAAATAACCTAATTTGAAAAATGGGCCAAAGACTTGAATCTCATTAGAGCAGAAATACAGATGGCAAAAAGCATATGTAAAGATGATCAACATCATATGTCATCATGGAAATGCAAAGTAAAACATAAATGAGAGGCCACCACACACTGGTTAGAATATCCAAAATCCAAACCACTGACAACAAATACTGATGAGGACTTGGAACAACAGGGACACTCATTCACTGCTGGTGGGAAAGCAAAATAGGATAGCCACTTTGGAACAGTTTGGCAGTTTCTTACAGAACTAAACAACCCTTACCATGTGCTCCAGAAATCATGCTACTTAGTATTTCTCCAAAGGCACTGAAAATTTACATTCACACAAAAACCTGCACACAGATGTTTATAGCAACTTCATTCAGAATTGCCAAACTTGGAAGCAATCAAGATGCCTTCCTGACATAAATGGATAAAAGAACTATGGTTCATGTAGACAACAGAATATTCAGTGCTAAATGGAAAAACTAAGTTATCAAATTATAAAAAAGACACAGAAAAATTATAAATGTATATTACTAAGTGAAAGAAATCAATCTTAAAGACTATACACTATACGATTCCAAATATATGACATTCTGCAAAAGGCAAAACCATGAAGACAATAAGGTGTTCGGTAATTGCCAAAGGTTAGGAGGATTAACAGACTGAACACAACTGGTGCTGTGAAGCTGTCATTCTCTAGGTAACTGCCCACTGCAATGGGGGATACATGCTGCTATTTGTCAGAAGCCACAGAATGTACAACACTAATAGTGAACCCTGATGTAACCTTGGACTTTAGTTAATCATAATGTATTACCATATATTAATATATCACATTTCTGAAATATATTGGCAATGTTAAAAATAGAAGAAGTTGGAGGAATATGTGAACTCTGTGCTTCTGTTCAGTTTTTTTCTATACACCCAAAACTGCTCAGAAATAGTCTATTAATCTAAAAATATCAGGGTTTTTTTCTTACTTTAAAGAATTATCTAGAAATTTCCCAGATTTCCTATATGAACTTCCATGCGCAAACACATCTTAAGTAAGGACTCCTGGTGTCTTTTACACTGACCTCCTGAAGGAATCTGAGGAGTGCGGGGCAGTGAGCGGAATGAGATTGAAAGGCATCACCCAGATTCACAGAGTAGAGACAGAACTCTTTAAAACCACGCTTGCATCAATTTCCAGGTAAGTGCATCACATGGACAGAGACAGTGCTTTAGCTCACTGAGCTCCTGGAGACTATGGTAGTCAGCCCAACCACCAGGCTATTTCTGTTCAGTCAGTTCTGTCTCTGACAAAAAGATGGGTTTATAAATATCCATATACCCTAGCCCCTACCAAAACAGGAAAATTAGGGCGAGTCAGGAAGGGCAGAAGAGAATTTTAGGCTTTGTATTGAATTAATGCTAGACAAGAAAAGAGACATTAAAGTTCAGGACTAGAGGAAGTCACATTATTTTTGTTCTTGTTCATGATCATGTCTTCTAGCTTAAAAACAAAAATACATATTCATTAAGTGAGACTGTGTTGAGATATGGGTCATAATTTGCAAATCTTATAATGTGAGAGCATGATTTAAAAATTAGACCCCAGTTCTAGTCTCTATTCTGTCACTAGCTACTAACCTTGGACAAATTTTGTAACATCCTTTACCTTCAGCCTCTTCTGGAGAAATGGATTCTCCATTGTCCCGTCTCAGTGTTTCCTGGCAGCTGAGGAGGCCAGGCAGGTCCTACGCACTTTTCTTAGTCCTTTCTGGTAACTCTCCACATAGTTTTGATTAATGTCTTATATTAAGCTTTTAATGGATTCCTTGATAGACTAATGTCTTGTATTAACATTTCAGTGAACTTCTTAACAGACGCTTTGTCCCAACAACTCTTGAATTACAGCAGTACAATACCCAGAATCTGAAAGCCCATCCCACCTCCAAGAGGTAATATCTCCCCAGCCCCTATAAAATAGCCAAGAGCCCTTCCCCACCCCACCATCCACCCCACACTGTCTTACTCTTTCACTGAGCCACCCTGCTTTGAAGTTCCAAATAAAGTCTTTTGGATATTCAAAGCATTTCTCTGGGTCACTCCTTCCATGCTCAGGAACTGAACCCCAAATTGCGGTACCCTAACAGGAACCAGGGAGTTTTATTAATTCAAGTGTTACATTCAAGTCTTTAGCTCATTTTGAGTTGATTTTTGTGTACGGTGCAAGATGGGGTTCATTTTCATGCATTTGTGTGTGGACTCCATTTTTCTCAACACTATATTAAAGAGACTATCCTTTCTTCATGTATATTGTTGGCTCCTTTGTCAAAAATTAATTGACCACAACTGCATGGTTGTTTTTCTGTTTTGTTTTGTTTTTTCTGAACTCTCAATTCTGTTCCATTGATTTATGTCTTTGTTTTTATGCCAATATCATACTTTTTGGATTACTGTAGCTGATACAGGAGACAAAAGAAACAAAAAAACCGAAAGTGTTCACTTTCCAGACAAGCATGAAAAACCGGAAACTTTTTGTGGTCTGAAGCAAGACCAGATGCTGTTCAGTGCCTCCTGTTTATCGAAGTCAAGGACAGACCCTTCTGTTAAGACATACTGACTCCCTACCCAGCTATCAACAACACCCAGGTGACTTTCTCAGGACTCCACCTCCACCCAAAAACACCTTACCGAAACTTCCCCTTAAAAACCTCTCCTCCCCAGCATCAGATGAATTGCTCCCACCTCTTCTCTGAAAGGAACTTTGCCAGCCTGCACTTGGGACAATGGAGTCTCGCTTAGAGCCCATCTGGTTCCCTTATTTCTGCTCTTACTGTCGAACTGGCTTACAGTAGCTTTGTTATATAGTTTAGAATTAGGAAGTGTAATGCCTCTAGCTTTGTTTTTCTTTCTCTAGAGAGCTTTGGCTATTAAGGGTTTTTTATGGTTTCATATGAACTTTTAATTTTCCCTTTAATTTTTTTCTTTGATCCAGGTTTAGTAGATTTCTGCTTAATTTCCACATATTTATGATTTTCTTTCAGTTTTTCATCTTGTAATTGACTTCTAGTATCATACCATTTTGTCTGGAAGAAATACTGATTATGATTTTAATTTTCTTAAATTTTTTAGAATTGTTTTATAGAATAACATGATATATTCTGAAAATGTTCCATGTACGCTTGAGAAGAATATGTATCCTCGGATAGAATGTTCTGGATCTGTCTCTTAGGTACAACCAGTCTATTGTATGTTTTGAATTCAATACTTCCTTTTGATTTATGATCTATTCATTTTTTAACATGGAACATTAAGGGCTCCAACTCTTATTGTATTGCTGTCTACTTCTCTTTTCAGATTAATTAATAATTGCCATGTTGGGTGCATGAATATTTTTACTTATTGCATCATTCTGATTAGTTGGTCACTTTACTGTTGTTTAATAACCTTCCTTGTCTCATTATAATTTCTACAATCTTTTGTCTGATACAATGCCTTCTTTCTTTTAGGGAAATACTCATGACTTGGTTTTATTGTTTGAGTTATTCAGAGAGAGACAGGGAAGTGCTCTTCTGAGCTCCAGAAGGGGACTCAGACAGAACTTTGCTGCTTGGAGATTAGAAGGAAGACCTTCAGGAAGCAACCTGTGAAATGTGCAGTTAAATTCTTTACAGGGAAAGACAGAAATAGGCATTTTTGCCTTCCTTCCCTATGCTGAACAAGTGCTAAAAACCCCAAGTGCTTTCACACACATTAACAACTGTTTTTCTGTTGCTGAGGTCTTATGGAACTCATGGATGCAAGCCCCATTGGCTTTCAGAGCTGGGTGGGGGAATACCTGAAAAGCTGGGAACTGATGTACAATCCAAACCCTTCCCCTCCTCAAGTAGAAGTTGGAAGTTGGGGATTGTCTCCTATTGTTTGGAGTAATGTGAGTCTGGTGGGAGTGGGGTAGAGAAGTGGGTATAGTGTGGGACTTTTGGGGAGAGTGTGTCTTAGAGCCTTTACTATTAATTTTATGTGGGTATTTTCTTAGTTACCTGATATGTAAGAATCACTCAGCTAATTTTTGGATTATTTTAGAGAAAATCGTTGTACATTTAGGTTTTGTTCAGTGCATCCAAGGGAGGAAGGAAATTTAGGAGCCTTCTGTGTCACCATCTTGGTCTGAATTTCCTGGAGTTAATGTGATACTTCTAAAGTAATTAGTCCAGTGCCTGCCATACAATAATCAAATAATAAATAATGTCAAATAATGTGCACTCTATTCTCAGTCTATCACTAAAATCTTGAATACACCTGAATCACTCCCAATACTTCATTTCTAAGAGATTGTACAGAAGTGGTGGAAAGATGCACCAACTTTCAGTAAAAACGTGTTTATGTACACTTCAGATACTTCTGTATGCTCTGGTATTTATACCTGTGGAGAAAGTAAAGCAACATAGTAAAAAGCAAAAAACAAATCCCAAAGAGAAAGTCAAATTTCTATACCACTTTACCAATAGTTTAACTTCTTAGAACCTCAAGATAATGGGGCTGGCTAATATATTTGGATGTTCCAACTTGTTGAACTGATTAACAATGTGTGAATATTCTTTAACATACCAGAACTACAGAAAAAGTTCTATTTTGAAGAAAGGAAAATCACAGTTATTGTCCCTAATTTAATATAATCATATATTACTCTGGACTAAATTGTCCCAGGTCCAACCAGAATTCTGTCACACAGTATGATCTTTGGAATTTTCTACTTTAAATTGGGAAATATTTCAGTAGAAGGATGGGTTGATCAGTAATGGAAGGCAATTCACAGAATTTTAGGCCTTTGAACAAAGAGAGACTAAGAAAAAAAAATTATTTGCCAAATTTAAAGTCAGATTCAACCATAATTTTGATACACAAGGATTATTCACATAAATGTTTGATTTGCTTGTGAGTTAACTTCATTGAAAATACAGATAAATCTAAAAAATGTGGAAGCAAGTATTTCCCTATGTATAATTGTGATAAAATATACATAATATAAACTTTATCAGTTTAACAATTTGCTAAGTGTACAATTCATTGGTACTGTTTTCACAATGCTGTACAATTAACACTACTACCTCCCAAACTTTTATGTACCCTAAAACTGAAACTCTGTACCGATTAAATAACAATTCCATATTACTGTCACTCCTAGTCCCTGGTAACACTATTATATTTCCTATCTCTATGAGTTTGTTTATTCTAGGAATCTCATATAAATTAAATAAAAAATACTTTATCCCTTTTTGTTTTTGGTCTGGCTTATTTCACTGATCATAATTTTTTCAAGGTTCATTCATATTATAGCATATATCAGAATAGTTTTCTTTTTAATAAACTTAGCAGCAGTTTTAAGCTGATAGGAAAAGTGAGTATAGAGATTTCATAATTCCCCCACCTGCCTTCCCATTTTGACAACCTCTTCCACAATTAATATCCTGCAGCAGATGGTACATTTGTTACAATAACAAGGCAACACTAACATGATATTTTTTATTGTCATTATCATCATTGTTAATTTAGGTTCACTCTTGGTGCTATGTATTCTATGGGTTTTGTCAAATGCATGATTTCTTTTTTCCACCATTTAAGGAATTTATTTTACAGAATAATTTTACTATTCCCAAAACATTCTGTGATCTATTTACCCATCCCTCTCTCCCCAAAAGCTCGCAGCTTTTTACTATGCTTTTTACTCTGCCTTTTCCAGAATCTCATAGTTGGAATCCTACAGTTCATAGGCTTTTAAGACTGGCTTCTTTCAATTAGTGAGAGGTATTTAAAGTTCCTCCATGTCTTTTTGTTACTTGATAGCTGATTTCTTTTTTTGGCTTGGATGTACCATAGTTTGTTTATCCATTCATCTAATGAAGGGAATCTTGGTTGCTTACAAGTTTTTGCACCTTTGAATAGAGCTGCTACCAACATCTCATGCAGGCTCTCAACTCATGTGGGTAAATACTTGGGTACTGGAGCGTATGGGAAGAATGTGTTTAGTTTTGTAAGAAACTCCCAAAATGTTTTCCAAAGTGGTTGCACCATTTTACATTCCCATCAACAAGGAATGAAAGTTCCTGTTGTTCCATAACCCCACCAACATTTGTTGTGGCCAGTGTTTTGGATTTGGGTTATTCTAATAGATCTGTAATGATACATATCATTGTTTTCATCTGTAATTCTCTAATGATATACTATGTTGAAGAGCTTTTCATTTGCCATCTATTTTTATTTAGTGATGTGCTTGTTCAGATATTTTGTCAAATTTAAAACCTAGGTTGCTTTCTTGTAGAGTTTTAAGGGTTTTTATATTTAGGCTATCACTCTTCTATCTGTGGCTTGTCTTCTCATTCTCTAGTTATATGGCTAGTATTTTAGACCACACATGCATATATGCACACACATATATACAGATGTGTGTATACTATATTTTTTTATCCATTCATCTGATGATAGGCATTTGGATTTTTCTTACCTTTTGGTGATTGCTAATAATACTATGAACACTGCTTTATAAAAATCTGCTCAAATTCCTGCTTTTAAATGCTTTGGATCTATACCTAGAAGTGGAATTGTTGCACATATCTTTGCTTTAAAAAGTTCAATGCTGTAGCTAAGCAATTATTCAAAATTATTACTTCTGTCAATAAAGTAGTTGTGTAGCATTTAAGATGAATAATATTAAAAATCCTTGCTTTTTGTATAGCTTGACCATTTTTAATATTAAATAAATAGCAGTCAGTAGTCTTCCAACTTGAAAGTAGCTATAATATCTGAGTGGAAATAGTTTCGCCAGAAGAGAAAAAAGTGAATAGAAGCAAACTGAAATTTATAAATTACTTCCAAATGTAAAAGTGATGCCCCACAGTTCCCAGTTGAAAGTATCAATTCTGGTTTCAAGCGGAATGCTAAAAAATGTATATTAGAAAAAAAAAAAGGCCTGAAAAAAAAAAAGACCTGAAAAAAGGACCACAGAGACTTCAAATGAATTCTCATTCCTGCTTCCTCATACTTTTCACAAATCCAAAGCTGTACTTGTATTTTCTATGTAACAAATAATCCATTTTTCCATTTTATACTTACTATTAAGAAATATTAAGAAAAGAAATATTACCAAGAAATAGGTAAACTAATCTTACGGAGATTTGTAATCTTAACACACAAACACATTAAAAAAACCCTTATATATACTTAGCCTTTAACTAAGGTAAACTGTTACAGATAGGCATAGAAATTGGGTTACCTAAGTTTGAACTGAATATGTAGCAAGTATTTTGTATCTAGAATCCAGAAAAGAGTTATAGCATTTCCACTAAATATCCTCTAAAAATAAAAATACAGCATGTATAAGCAATATAACTAAACTTTATATCAAAGATACTCATTCTTGTCTGATCCTTGACTGTGACCTTAGTCTGGTCAAAGTTTTTTGTATTTAGAAGTAAATGAGATTTTAGTCATTGAAAAATGTAACTAAGATTTGCTTTCTTTTCTCAATTATCTTCCTTTGATTTTTATACAATTTAAAAATCCTTAAGCAAATATAACTATTTTTGAAAAATAAGTAAATTGAAATGTAATTTTAATTTTCTAAAGGTATTTTAGTATATTTAATTCAAATAATGATTAATTGATTTTTAACTAATACAACATGAATATTTACTGAAAATTTCAAACAATAGAACTACTAAAGTCACAAAATGAAGCAGTATGAATGTAAATATAATCCAAATACAACTTTACAAAGCACTCTAAAAAATAGTTTCTTATAAAGTAACATGATTAGGCTCATAAGATCGAGTTGGAACAAAATTATTATACAAACATTTTTTTATATTTTTATAGAAATATTTATGCAGAAAGGCAGTAATTTTGAATCTAAAATTAAGAATGAAATTCACTTCTTTATTGTGAAAACTATGCAACTCAATTCGGAGTTAAATGAGAGAAGCACCCACATGTCATTTTTAACTGAAATGAGGTTTCTGTCTTTGCTCTCTCTGCTTTTTTCAACAAGAAAAGCCTTGATTGTACATGCTGAAAAAAATTTAAAACTATCTCAGAGTTTTCACTTGTTTTCTATGTCTTCCATGAAATTCTTCTTATACAGATAACCAGAACTTGTCTAGGGGCAGACTGGTAATTTGATTTTAAATGTAGTTGACAGATTTCTTTCTTCTCTTGTTGCATTTTGCCAGCATATTCAATTTTTACAAATGCAAGGTACCAGGGCTTTTATTGGTAAGGTCCATTGATTTACAAATTGGATGATAAAGTTTCAGTTTATTACACAAAACCTCTTGATTTTCATGAGGTTCACCATATAAAACCTCTTGTGATTTAATTGTATAATACATGAACACATTTTCTGTATTCATTCATCTGTTGAAAGGCACTTAGGTTGTTTCTATATCTTGGCTATTGTGAATAATGGTGCAATGAACATGGAGTATAGCTAAGTCTTCTAAATAGTGATTTTATTTCCTTTGCATTTATAGAGAAGTACGATTTTTGAATTGTATGGAAGTTCTGTTTTTAATTTCTCCAAGTAACCTTCATATTGCTTCTATAATGATTGTGCCAAATTTACATTTCTATCAATAGTGAACAAAGGTTCTCTTTTCTCCACATCTCTGCCAATACTTGTTCTAACTTTTTACTAATTGTCATTTTAATACATGCGAGTTGATAACTCATTGCGGTTTTGATTTTCATTTCTCTGATGATTAGTAATATTGAGCATCTCTCCATATACCTGTCAGCCATTAGTGTAGCCTTTTTTTTGTTGTTGTTTCAAGGAAAGGTTTGGGTAGGAATAAGGATGAGTAGGCAGGAAGAGAAAGGAAAAAACATTTTAATTTTACTTTTATTTAGCTGTTCACACTGGTTATGCAACCCCAGACCCAGGACTCAAACCCAGGGGTATGTGGTTTATGACCCTTTGGAGGCGACTGATCTAACTGCTACTCCACCAGGTTATGCCTAGTGTGATTTTTTTAAAACAAACTTTAGTTTGTCTGGAGACTCCAACAGTCATTTAAAATAATCAGCATCTGTACATGTCTAATGGCTATGCTATGAAGATAAGAACCTTTCAATTTTCAAAAATCAACCTTAGTAGGTATTATTAACATACGCTAAAATCCTGCAATTTTTAATACACAATTCTTTGAATTTTAACAAATATATACAATTATGTAATGACAACTACAGTTAATAATGATAAATACAATATTCTATTATCCTGAAATGTTTTCTCACGTCCCTTTGTAGTAAATCCCCTGGCCATTTCTAAGTACTTAGTAATTTTTAATGTTTTCTGTCTAGATTCCCCTTTTTAAAATTTCATGTAAGTGAAATCATATAGTATGTAATCTTTCATGTCTGACTTCTTTAACTTAGTATAATACTTTTGAGATTCATCCATGTTATTGGTATATAGTAATATACATTTTTCTTATTGTGGTGGTGTTGAATTTATGGTATATCACACCTTGTTTATTCATTTATTAGTTGATTCACATTTGGACTACTTCAGCTTTTGTCCTTCACATTTCCATATATATTTTGTGATCATATGCATTTCCCCCATTCTGGGTAAATACTTAGATGCGAATTTCCGTGTTTCATTGAATTTTATGTATACACTTTGAGAAATTTCCAGACTATTTCCAAAGCATCTCTATATTTTACATCTTCATCAATTTGTGAATGGATCTAGTTGTGACACATTTTTGGCAATATCCTGTGTTTGTCAATCTGTTTAATTATGGCATTTTAGTGAATAAATAGTGATATCTCATTGTCGTTTTAATAAGAATTTCCTTAACGATGAAGCTGCAACATTAAGATTTATAAGAAATATATATTTGAATAAAGAAGGGGCACGCCCTGATAACCTAGAAGTCTAGTACACCTGGGAGCAGTCCCATATACATCCCCAAATCCCAGATTCAAGACCCAGGGCTGGTGGGGAGCAATCAATGTGAACAGCTAAATACAAAATAAAGTGCTTCTTTTGTCTCTCTCTTCCTGCCTCCCTACTCACCTTCATTATGCCTGCACCTTTCCTTAAAAAGAAAAAAAAAAAAAAAGAAATATGTATTTGGTCATTCAGATAACCAAAATACATTTATATATTTCAGATATACACATATATTCATATAATTATACACATATATAGTTATATATATATATATATATATATATATATATATATAGTCTTCAGCCATAGTTCCTGACTCACAGCTCTCCAAAACCTTGTACTCTCCTAAATGATGTGAGTGATAAAGGTATCTTTTGTTATGTGAGTGAGGTGTGAGGTTACATTTGGAAGGAAGTAAGCACTTAAGGATGGGGGCTGGTTACCAGGAGAACCAATCAAGTAATTAAAGTCAGAACTTCCAGTCCCACATCCAGACCTCTGGGGAGGGAGTTCAATAACCAATGATAATGATTTAATTAATCAAGGATAAGTAATGATTTACTTAGCTTCTGGGTTGGTGAACTTGTGGTTCTAGCTAGCTACTACTGTTCATCCCACAAACATTCTGAGTTGATACTATCTACTTGCCATCATCTTCTAATCAAGGACTGTAAAATTCCATTGTTCTGTCTAATTCCTGGATTATTCGGCTCTTGTGGCTTAGCAGTTAAAAAAAAAAAGAATAACTGAATCATATGCTAGCTTTAGTTTAAACATTTTGAGGGAATGGCCAAGTACCAGGTTACATCAAGATAACAAATTCAGATGCTGATGATCTTCTCATGTACTTATTGCCATTCCTATATTTCTTCAGTGAAGTGTTGGTTCAAACTATCTGCCAATAGGTAGCTTATTCTTTTTTCAAAATTAAGTGATTTTTTTTTTTCGTGTTTCAAGATGCTAGTGTATTTTCAGATAAAACCTTTGCAGTACTTGCTCTCAATTTGGGGTTATCTCTTATTTCTATAATATTATTTTTTGACGGATACTAGTTTCAATTTGAATAAAGTAGAATTTATCATTTTTTCTTTTATGATTAATTTTGTGTCTGGTTTATGTAAGAAATCTACATCAACATTGTGACAAATGACAATGACAAAAAGCGGAAAGCTTTTCCTTTAAGATCAGGAACAAGACAAGGATGTCCACTCTCACCACTGCTATTCAACAGTATTGGAAGTCCTTGCCAGAGCAATTAGACAAGAAAAAGAAGTAAAGGGAATCCAAATTGGAAATGAAGTAAAATTATCACTATTTTCAGATGACTAGTATACATAGAAAACTCTAAAGACAATTAAAACACTACTAGAAACAATAAATGAGTACAGTAAAGTGGTAGGCTACAAAACTAGTATACAAAAATCTGTTGTATTTCTATACACAGACAATAAATTAAATGAAAAGGAAATTAAGAAAACAATGCTATTTAAATAACATTAAATATAATTAAACATCTAGGAATAAACATGACAAAGGGGGTGAAATACCTGTATAATGAAAACTATAAGATAATGCTAAAAGAAATAGAAAATACAAAGCGATGAAAATATATTCTATTTGGATGGGAAGAATGAACATGGTTAAAATGGCCATGTTACTTACAGCAATATACAGAGTCAAAGCAATCAATCACTATCAAAATTCCAGTGGCGTTTTTCAAGGAAATAGAACAATTAACATTAAAATTTGTAGGGAAGGGAAAAGGAGGAAAAGTAATGATGAAGGACACTTTGGTGGTGGGTGTGAGATGAAATACAGACTGAGAAGCAATATCAATATTCTTAAATTAATTTTATCATTGTGAAGTAAATAAATTTTAAATTAATAAGTACATTTAAACAATACTGTATGGAACCACAAAAGTACCTGAAGCAATCATAAGAAAATGAAAGAAAAATGAAGATATCATGGTCTCTAATTTCAAACTATACTACAAAGCAGTAATAACCAGAGCAGTATGGTACTGAAATAAAAAAAAGATTAATGGAATAGAATTAAGACCCCACACATATATGGACAATTAATTTATGACAAAGGAACCAGGAGTAATCAATGGAGAAAGGAAAGTCTTTTTAACAAATGGTTTTGGGAAAACTTGACAGATACATGAAAAGGAATAAAACTAGATCACTTTATAGCACAAAACATAAAATTAATTCAAAATTTATTTAAGACTTGGATGTAAAACCTGAAACTATAAAATATACATAAGGAAATATAGGTGATACATTCTATGACATCAGTCTAAGAGATGCCTTTGGGGACTTAACGTCAATGGTAAGGGATACAAAAATCAAAATAAACAAATAGGACTAAATGAAACTAAAATGTTTCTGTACAGTGAAATAAACTATTATGAGAATTTAAAGACATCTAACTAATGTTGGATGGGAAGAGATATTTGACATCATGCATCTAACAGGTGGCTAACACCCAAACTATATAAAGAGCTCATACAACTCAATAACAAACCCAATAAATGCAATAAAAATGGCTAGAAGATATGAATAAACTCTTTTCCAAAGAAGATGTGCAGGTGGCCAATAGGCCATGAAAAATTGCTCATCATCGTTTATTATTAGGGAAATGCAAATCAAAACCACAATGAGATATAACTTCACACCTGTGACAGGAGCTTGTATCAAAAAGACTAGAAACAAGGATTGGCAAGGGTGTGGAGAAAAGGGAACTGTTGTGCACTGTTGCTGGAGCAGTCAATATAAATGAACACAGCCACTTTGGAATACTATATAGTGATTCCACAAAAAGTTAAAATAGAACTACTATATAATTTAGCAATTCCACTTGTAGATATATGAAAACATTTATTTGCAAAGACACATGCAACCATATTTTAATTGCAGCACCATTTACAACAGCCAAGAAATGTAAATAACCTAAGTGCCAGTGGACAGATGACAGATGGACAATGAACAATAAAGATATGGTATACAAGCACAGTGGAATATACTCAGCTATGAAAAGAAAAGAAAGTCTTACCATTTGAAACAACATGGAAGAAACTGGAGGGGATAATGCTAAGTGAAACAAGTCAGGAGAAAGACAAATACCAGATGATTTCACTTATATGTGGAATATAAAGAATCAAGGAAAATGAACAGACAAAACCAAAACCAAACCAACCCTTGGATTCTGACAACAGAACTGAGGTTACCAGAAGACACTGGTGTGAGGGGTGCAAGAAAAGAGGTTAGGTAGATCAATGGACGGAGGTGGAGGATTATTAGAACTTTGCTGGAGAGTGTAGTGTGGTATCATACATTTGAAGAAGAGTGAATCTGCACTCCTAAAATTCATACAGTGTTGTAAACCAATGTTATTTCAATTAAAAAATATTTTTTTTAAAGAGATGCAAGGTCCAAAAAGGAAGAACTAAACAGAAAATACTATAAAGCAACCAAACTTAGGTGATGGAATCACATCTATTAATAAACCCAATAAACATCACTGGAATTCTTTGAGAACCTTTGAGAAATTCCATTAATTAGAAACAAATAAAGACCTAAACATCATTAGAGAAAAGGTGATACCTATGGAAGATGATAAGGAGGTTCAACTTCCATATAAGTGATATTCAAGAAGTAAATTTTAAAAACTGCAATAGAAAAAGACTTATATAGTTTATTCTACTCCACTTTAGGTACATAATTTGCCTTCTTATTTTGTCTTAATGGTCTTCTGTAAAACAAACTAGCCTCTATTTAAGTATATCTTTGGGATTACATTCATTTGGTTCAAATTATTGCTCAATTTGCTGCTAGTTCTGTGACTATAGAAACTTCATTTATCTCATGGAGTCACCTGGTTTTCTAATTTTTAAGTGAAGATATTGTCACGCTTTACAAAGACTGTTTCTCATCTTTAAATAGATACCCTACAAAAGAAACATTAGATACATGCTATCTCTCAATATAAAATATCTTCTCTTGATCTCTTGTGTTTTAGTAAGGAAAATATCCGAAATTGGCAATAAATAAGTCTTACCCAAATGGCTTAAATAATAAGAGAAAGTTGATTGAATCTCCACGGTAACAGAGAATCAGTTTACCCAGGTTAAAACTACAGGTCAGGATTTAGTTTCTTTTTCTCTCACTTTCACAAATCATTTTCTTGGTGATGGCTCCATTCTCAGTCAAGAGCTCCTCTTGTGGTAGAAAAATGGATCCCGGCAGCTTCTAAGATCATTTTTCATTCACAAGGAAATAAAAGAATAAATGTCATTTTTTTATCTTCTGGCCCAAATTTTGCACAGAGAAATAACGACTTTCTTATGAGTTGACCAACTTAAGTCACAGGTGCGTGTCTGAACCAATCACTATGGTTGCAACTTTCTCCTCAGAGAAGAGGGTGAGGCCATTTTCTTTTTAAGTATTTTGTTTTTATGAGGCAGGGTGAGTACTAGAACCAAGAGAAGGAGAACAGGATGCTAGGCAGCCCAAACCAGCAGATATCTGTGGCAAATCCTATCTCACTCAGACTGTCTCTTCTAAACAGAGAACACAGGTTTCTACATCCTGTGGAGAATTGCTCTTTATCTACTTTCTTGGGTATTTCCTCTATTTCCTTTGGGTAAAGTATGCTCTTTATCTGTCTTGCCTATGTGTTCTCTCTCTTACCAAGGTTTTCCTGTCTTAGCCCATGCTGATTTCTTGATAATCATTACTCATCTTCAAATGGAAGACAGATACTTGCTAAAAATAAGTAACTAAATAGAATAATAAATACTGTGGTTAGGAGTGGTTGAGGCGAACAGCAAAAACTTCTAAATCAGAAGGGCTGTGATGCAATCTGGCTCTAACTCCCTCTTTGATGCCATTTCACCTCCAGAGGACTCCCTAGAGGCTAGAACAGCTGCATAGTGAATTCTCGCTTCTCTCTTCTCAAAGATGCACACACCCTTCCCCAACCCACCCTTTCTCCACCCCTCACAGTTGATCCCCAGCATGACTTTTTTCGTACTTCACCTTCCCTGCATTCAGAGATGTCATCCTGGGTTTCTCATTCCTTTCTCATCCCTTATAACCACAGAGCTCAACACACTACTTAAAGGAATATTTAGGGTGTTGGTGCTATGAACTTTTGGGGAAATTAATTATCCTGGTCTAGATACCAGGAGGCAGTGGCTGGCTCCCTGGCTGCCTCTCTCATCTCAGTCTAGACTCGAGTGTCAGCACACATGCCTCTGACTTTGTGGGTTGTGGTTGTATCCTTTCCATGTTTCATTGAGGAAAGATTATTTTCCCTCTACTTTTTTTTGTTTGTTTTTGGTGGCATTTGAGGGAGTGGAGAAGAGTAAAATTTCTGCTACTCCCTCTTCTTTAAACAAAAATCTTCAGAACGAATTTCATCTATTTGATATTTTCTATTGCATGTCACTCAGACACATCAAAAGTAACAATAAAAAGTGAAAACACATTCTTTCCTTCCTTATACCACAGTTCTTCTTTTCCTTCTTCAGTTTTTCTCCTTTAGGAAGAGGCACCATTGTGTTAGCTACCTTGATGCTGGGGCACTAAAGATATTATATGCATTTCACCCAAAACACCAAATGTGCTGCCAACTCCTGTCTAGTTTATCTTGTCTATACTTCTCCTTCCATCACCCTTTCTCAGTGCCCACTCCCACTGACTGACTTCTAGACACCATAGATTCTGGACTTTTCTATCTCAACAGCCTTTTATTGTCATTCTTTTTTCTTCTTATTCAGATGGGAACATTGAAGGCTGTGGATGATGGGGTGGCTTAACCAATAGCTATTTAAGATGATCATCAACCAGCTCCAATATCTCCCTCTAGGCACATATATAAAGTCAAGAGATGTTACTTCAGCCAGTCCTTTCCAACATGTCCCCACTTGTAATATCTTCTCCCCTTCAAGGCTGACGTTGATGTTTCGAGGGTTTTCGTGCTGTTATATATACTAGAGGAGAGGTGGGAAATGAGGGAAGTGACACCTAGTGGTGGTTTGTAGAAACACACTTCTACGTCTAGAAGACCCATGACATTGATTGTACTCACATACCAGGATCTTATTTATAGTCACATGTGACAAGGGCATGATAAGTCAACTAAGTCTACACCAAACCTCACGTTAGGTCTAACTGTCTTGGTCAGTATAGTCTAACTGCTGTAACAAATAACCTCCAAATTCTCAATGGCTTAATATAAGTTTAGTTTGCACCCTCAAAACAGTATAGTTGGACCTTTTATATAATGACACAGAAAGTAACTTGATCACGTGAAAATGTTTTATAGTTGAATGGGATAATTAAATGACATAAAATATTAATTCTCAAAAAATTACAAATAAAAATACAATATTATAGGATGAAAAGTTCATGATTTTATAAGATTTTAAAGACTACCAAACTGAATTTAAGATATATGCATTTACTAATATATAAATTGTACCTCAATCTTAAAAAGAATGAAAAAATAACATAAAAAAGTTGGAAAAGAAACCCTTTATATCAAGACTTGTAAAATTTTAGTAATTTGGGCATGCCCTGGGAGTAGTGGTAAGTTCGCCATCTCTGATCAGGTGCAGTTCACATACATCCCAAGGACCAGGGTTCTCTTCCATGGGTCAGGGTACAACCAAGATGAACTATGTAATAAAATAAATGGAATGCTTCTTCCTCCTTTTTCTTACTGCCCCTTTGCCTATTCTCCTTCAGTTCAGCCTGCAACTTTCCTTTAAAAATTTTTTTAAAGAGTGGTAATAAAATAAAATAAAAATTTATAACAAGAGAGTGGTATGGACAAATGAACAGCCTTATGAAATAGAAAATCCAGAAATATACCTAAGTATATGCAGAAATTTAAAAGATAAGGCAGTCATCAGATATCTAATCACCTATTCAGTGGATTATTTTGATAACTGTAAATATCTTTGTTCTTTTTTTAAATAGGAATATTTATTATTTCTTTAGTTCACAATCCTTAATTCCATTTTAGGATACTGAAACTGCATCTCAGTCTATATTTTATGTACATATCTATATTCTTATTTGGAAGAAAGAATGAAGGAAAAAGAAGAAAGGAGGAGGGAGCAAGAAAAGGAACTTCAGGTTGCCCACTAACTTAAAATGATCACTTGCCATTGACTTTTCACTTTAGTGGTTTGAATTTGACCCCTGCTTTGGGTAACCCCTGGTGGTTACATTACTCTGTTTACCTGCATGTTTCAGAGAGAGCAACTTATCACTCAGGCATTTGAAAGAGTGGAATAAATAGTAAAACGATTGTTGAATAGAAAATGACACTCGTATTTCATCCTTGATGGTTCAGAATTATCCCATAATTTGAAAGGATCTTACAGAGGCAGAATGTAGTGATAAATCTTTCTGAGTGTCCCATTTGCTGTTGTTTGTAATCATGAAAGCACTTTTCTGTAAAGCATTTCAAGCTTGGGAAAGGAAGAACTGCACTGTGAACAGAGTTCTAAGGTTTAGCAACTAACTCATCATGGTTTCAAATCTCGCATTCAGCTTTTCCTTTGGAGCAATTCAAAACCATATTGTTTGTTTCAATCGAATCAATGAAGAGAAAATATTTTGACTCTGAGGTGAAAATCAATAACCAACCTTACATGAGTAAAGGCAGAATTCCATTTCTACCTGTTGTAATGAGAATTGTTATCAAATAAAATGATGAATAATGATTCCTTTTCCAGTTGATAACAGTTCAAGATCTGTTCACTAGCATTGCCACAGTTGTCCTAATGAGAAATAAAGTTCGCTGGTCTTACAATAGTTGACAAGTGAATAGATATCATCACTGAAGCATTTAACTAGAAGCTATGAGGTTTTGAATCTTGAGTATGATTGACTACTTAAAAAAACAGAATTACTGAGTATGTGAGAAGCTGAAAGTGCCTTTGTGTGTGTGTGTAAAATAGAATTTACTATATATGCACAAATACACATACATAGATCTATATGTATAACAGAACAGATATTAGAAAAAAATGATCCCTTTAAGAGACAAATGGCCTTGTAATCTCAGTACCAGTACATGTTGTCACCAGTACATGTGCTGATTATACTGGAAACATTCTCAGATCCTCTGTCTTCCCACACTGCAAATCATTTTTATTTATATGTATAACTGAAAGAATAACTATTTTTCTTTACTTGCAACAGTTTCTCTGCCCCTTTCACTCCAAATGGAAGACTGAAGAAAAATAACCTGAGTCCTCATAAACAGCTAAACAGAGGAACCACAGTATCTTCCAACAGCTGCTTTCTTGAAAGATAATGTGTTCCTCTGTTTCTCTGATAGACTATCAGGTGAAGAGGAAAGAAAGTCAGCCTTGCTCAGCACAGAAATGGCACTTGATGTTTCCAGGGAAGAAAGGTCATTCGGCAGCTATTATGCAACAAAGGAAAACATTTACTTTTCCAGCATATGTTTATTCTGTCCCTGAAAATGTGTATTTCTGCTAGGAAGGACAGTTCATATTTGAGTTCATAGGTTTGCTAGTTAAAGAAGTAGGAGTGTCTGCATTTCACACTTCTCTGTATTGTTGACATTATTCATTTCCAGAATACAATAGTGCCCAGCACAGGGTAGGTTTCACAACAGATTGTTTGCTATGTGAGTGAACACCTGCTTCTGTAGACTGATTCAAAATGGATACAAAGTACAGTTACTGTACCTGAGCCCATTCATGCTTAAGTGCAGTCAGGTAACTGTTTCAATAAGTGAACCAAGTTAATTTCCCTCCATGAATTAATTTTCTCCTGACCTTTCCCCACAACTGGAATTTTAGTTTGCCTCTAACAAACTGAATTAGAGTTTCCTCCCTTCTAACCCATTGCCATGAAATGCAAGAATTTGTGACTGGGAGACAGATGCTGTGATGGAGAAGTTCACATTAGCACATGTTGGGGTTGACACCGGGACCCTTTCATTGCTCATGCTCTCAAAGAGTCTGTCAGGGGAGTAGCCAAAGAGGTGGGCTGTGAGAATGGACTGTTTGATGACAATATCTCACCGACCTTGTCTGGCACTATTAACACCTGGTGATCATAAAAGCAGACTCACTCTCTTTCTGTTTTATGACTGTTTTTAACGACCTACAGACAATGTGGCTCTTTACTGCTGCACCACCACTGCTCTGTGGACTCCTGCTTCTGAGTTTTGTGATGTGTCTATGCTTGAGCACACCATTACCTCTCAGAGAACTCAGGGGAGGGCCACTCCATCTCACTCTACTCACAAGACAGGGCTCTGAGAGACATTCTTCAAGGAACACACAACGGGACCACTGAAATAGAGGCAGAGGTTTCAGTGACAGGAAGAAAGGTTAAAATGGAAGTGGACCCAAGAACACCTTCAACCAATTTTCTCCAAGTGCTCTGCTTAGATCTCAGAATTGTTTCAGAAAAAAAAAAATCCTTTGAGTTTTATGGGTAAGTACACAGACGTGCGCTAACCGAACCATATGGAATTCCACCAACAATGTGTGTTTCCTTCTCTCTAAACACTAACAAACACTTGTTTCCAGGCTTTTGGATAATAGCACTATCACAAGTGTGAGATGGTATCTCAATGTTACTTTTATTTGCATTTCCTTAGTAATGAGATGATTAATATCTTTTTATGTGCTTTTTGGCCATTTGTATGTCTTCTTTAAAGAAAAGTCCATCCAGATCCTTTATTTTTTTTATCAGATTGTTTTTGTTGTCTAAATTATCTATAGGCTGGTGCTGTTGTCAGAAAAAAGGAGAATTAACTGGAAAGCCAAGCAGACGTGCGTACTGTCTGCATCTAAGTCTAAATAAAGAAATAAGAGTCAGAGCAGCTTACCAGGCCTGGGGGTTAATTTTATGTGTCAAGTTATCTGAGCCATGGCACACAGATATTTGGTTAAAACAATTTCAAAAAGCAGAAGAAAAGTTAAAGCAGTCATTTCAAGATAATTTTTAGAAGGTTCTGGTAGTGAGTTATTATTCAAAGATGTGATAAATCACTCAGTTGTATTCTTTTTCCCTCCAGGTGTGTAACACGACCACAGACAGGAAGCACGCTGACATCTTCCTGGAGAAGTGTGTCACGGAGTCCATCATGAACATCATGAGTGGCTTCTTTAATTCTCCTTTTTCTGACAACAGCACCAGCCTCCAGGTAACTTAGACAAATCCCAACATCTGTCACACAGGATTCATTTGCCTTCTCTGAAGAGAAAAACTTGAATCTGGTCAGGAAGTCACTTCCAACACTTCTGGAGATCACGTTTTTCTCATGTTGTTTCCTCTGAGGCCCCTTTCTGAGTTGACCAAACTATTTTATATAAAGAAACCCCATCTCCAAATTGAATAACTCTTGGGTTCCCTCTGAGCATCCAGGAACTTTCATATCTGTATATTGACTGCCAAATGTTGAGATGATATTCTTCAAATGAATAGAGATTCCGGCTCATAATTCCTGTTTAGTAATCTAGCCTGAAAGAATTATGAGGGGTTTGTATATTAAGGTTTTCTTTAAAAGATTGTTTTTAGGAGAGATTCATATTTAAGTGGGTGGATTTTGAATGAAGCAGATTATCCTCCATGACGGGTCTGGCTTCACTGCTCACAGATCTGACCTGAGTCCTACTTCAGACTTGAACCCAAGCATAATTTCTGCATCTTCAGTCTGAAACCCTTCTCTGCAGACTCTGGATTTGTCTGCTTCCATAACCACAGGAACCAATCTCTAAAAATAATTTTCTCTCTATTTGTATCCATATCCATTGGTTCTGTTTCCTTAGAGAAATCTAATATACCAGAGAATAAGGTCACATGGGGGCTGAGGAGATAGCATGGGCTGGTGATAAAAGGTGTGCCTCCTCTTGGGATTTTTCTATGCCTAATTGCTTCAGGGACATGGCTGGAGTCTGACTAGCTAATATCCTAGGAAGTATATTGTTAAATTAGGAGTTTGAGATTGTGTTATTTAAATAAAAGTAATAATTATTTAACGTATATATTTATCCAGAGACAGCTATAGTTTAGGTCATGGTTAGTAATGTCAGCTGTAAGGAGAGAATTCAGAACTGGAGTGCTAAATTCTTGACCATCTGCTTTCATTGATGGAATAGGCGAAATGATTTTAAATGACTTTCAGCTTTTACTTAATGTCCTAGTACCACCACATCTTTCTCCACTTGTTTTTATGAAATATTTGACTACCATTCTATACAGATGTGTCTTTATATTGAAATGAGAATATCTGGTCTCTTGGCAACTATGTGTGTGCACGTAGACGTGTGTGGTAGCAAGTGTGCGTTCATTAGCCAGGGGCTTGTCAAACATCAGAACTTATCAGACAGGTCACGTGAAAAGACTTTAATTGGGTAGAAGGTAGACCTAAGAGGACAAACAAGGTAAAGTTTGGTATTCAGACAGGGAGCGATGAGAAGTTGTTATTCCTTTGGGACATGAGGAAGAACTAGTGTAATCTGAGACTGGTGGTGCTGTGATTGAGGCCGGCATTGCTGCTCCAAGATACAATGTTGCCAGGCCGGGTAAGATCGGGAAGGACATATCATATTTCTTTCCTTCTGTCTTCCAATCATCTGCCAACTATTTATATGATGTACAAGTGCCAGAGGTTAGACACTGCTTCCCTGAATTCTATAAAACTTTGTGATCCACTTCATTCTTTCCTCAGTCTATTATATTTATAGTATAAATCAACTTCATTGTAATTGAAAACACTTCTCAACAATCTCCATATTTGTCAGGTAGTAATAGTAAAACTCATACTCTAGGAGATCTGAACAGTGACAGGGATCATATGTAATTCATGTAAAACATCTTGTGAATTTATTTTAGAGCACTGAACACTTATGGTCTGCAAAGATGTTTAAAGGGTAAGACACTATTCATGGACACATTTGCACCTAAAGAAAACACCATCTGTTGTACTTCTCTGGATGCTACACCCCAAATTCTAGTGGATTCATTAAATGACATTAATACAATTTTTCATGATTGTGATAGCAAAGAGTAAGTAGAATTTGAAAGCAAAAACATTTCCATTTACATTAGCAAAATAATGAAATATTTAAGTGTAAATTTAACAAAATATGTGTAAAATCTACGTGAGGAAAGCGACTGATGAAAGATATCTAAGAACTAAATAAATGGGGAGATATTTGATGTTCATTATTAGAAAGATTCAATATTATAAAGATGTCAGTTCTTTCCCACTTTATAAATATGATGCAATCTTAGTTAAAATCTTCATAAGTTATTTTGTGGATATCAATTGTTGCACCAATTTGCACTCCCACCAACAGTGCAAAAGTGTTCCCTTTACTCCACATCCTCGCCAACATTTGTTATTTCCAGACTTGGATAATAGCCAGTTTTATAGGTATAGGGTGTTATCTCACTGTTGTTTTAATTTGCATTTCCCTGATAACCAGGGAAGAGGAACATCTTTTCATGTGCCTTTTGGCCATCTATATATCCTCTCTGGAAAAATGTCTCTCCAATTCCTTCTCCCATTTTTTCATTGAATTGCCTGGTTTTATGTGGTTGAGTTTTAAGACTTCTATGTATATTCTAGATCTTAAACCTTTGTCAGAAATATGAAACGCAATTATCTTCTCCCAGTTAGTGGGCATCCTTTTGGTTTTAGTGCTGTCTTCTTTTGCTGTGAAGAAGCTTTTTTTAGTTTGATGTAGACTCAGTTGTTTATTTTTTGTTTTTGTTTTCCATGATGCTGCACTGGAATCCCCAAAGTCCTCCCTAAGACTGTTGTTATGGAATGTCTTTCCTACGTTGTCTTCCAAGAATTTTATAGTTTCTGGTCTTATGTCCAAGTCTCTAGTCCATTTTCAGCTAATTTTTATTAATGGTGTTAGGGAATGATCTAGTTTCATTCTTTTGCATGTGGCTGTCCAGTTATCCCAACACCATTTATTGAAAGGACTTTCCTATTTTCATCGTATGCTTTTGGCCCCTTTGTCATTTATTAACTGACTGTATGTGATGGGTCAGTTTTTAGTGATTCAGTTTTATTCCACTGGTCTGTGCCTCTGTTATTCCAGTGCCATACTGTTTTGATCACTATAGCTTTAACAATAATGTCAGTACTACAGGCTTGCCCCATGACTGACCTAGCCAGGATGTAAGGTCATCCAAATCATGGAGGTTTCCTGGCAACAATGGCAGAGGGAGGCGGGGCACCTTGAGCAAGGGAGACGTCCCATTCATGGAAAATCACTAATGGCAGTCAATTTAAAATACTCATTGTTAATTAGTTGTCAGCTTCCTAATTTCTATTTAACTCATTTTCAAATTTAAAATTTCATACTTTTGGTTTCCTGATAAAGGAATGCAACATATACAATGGATTTTTCATTGTAAAAAATTCATTGAATAGTGAAATATTCCAATACAGCAGAAACTTAAAATTAAGTATTTTAGAAATGCAGTTGCTTGCTTAATTGATAAAGTGGTTTAAATAAAAAAAGTCACACCTAAAATGCATTTTATGCTAACTTAAAACATATCCATGGAATGTATATATAGTTTTTTTCTTTTGGGGATCTAAGATCTTTTCTCTGAGTATGGGCTATTGTTCAAAGATCAGTAATTTTTTTTCAATAACTATACAAATGAGATATCACTTTCAATATTTAGGATCTTTTTTTTTTTTTTTTTACTGTAAAGCAAGTATTTTAAAAGAAAAAATATTCTAAGTGCAGAATCTTAAATTTTTATTACCCCCTCCCACCCCAATTTGCTTACACTCATCTCTACCTGATTTTGGTTTTTATTGTTATTTATATTTTAGTCTTTCCAGCTTTCTACTCGATTTTTATTAAATAGCCACTTTTATTTTCTTGCTCATAGATCACAGGCTTTTGTAATATTTAATCGAATTGTGAAATAATACATCTAACTGGCACAAATGTGTTTGGGAACAAACACAACTGTGTCTTCATACAACTACAGAATGTGAATGTAGGAATGTGCAGACCTACTGAGAATTTGGTGAGACTGGCTATCCAGTCAAAATATGATATATTGGGAATGGATAGCTCTGATTCATCTTGTGAATTGGTTAAGGTGAAATCTCAGATTGAGATTCAACCACATGTTAGCAAAAATCATCTTTGTGTGAAGAAGACAGAAACTTGGAAACTTAGAATGCTCTTTCTCTGATTTTAAATTTTATGAATGTTTATTACAGGTTTAAAGTATTATATCAATGAGAATAAGGAAAATGAAGCTAATAGTGTTTGGTGAAACCATGTGTATCACTAATCAGCAGCAAATAACACTTTGTCATTTGAAGTTTTCTGAAAAGATTTCTTCAAATTATATTTAAGGAAGACTGCTTTTTACCAGCAGTAATTTCATGAATTATTCCCCAGAAACTAAAAAAATATCTCTAATATATCATCCAGTCTTCAAGTAATGTCATTGTGATTCACAGTCCAGAGGGAATTAATACTGTATTTCAAGTGGAGACGTGATGTGGAAACACATTAACCATTTTCTCATGGACCAAGGTCTGAGGGAACTGTTGTATAACTAGAACACACATGTAAATAACCCTGTAAATTGATCATCTGAGTAATTTACTATTTTAGAGACATGAGCATTAATATCAACTTTGCAAGTTCCTTCCAGAACGCCTTGCTCTCTGGTTTCTTTGTGGATACTTCAATAGATAGTGCTTCTTAATCTTCCCAACCTAAGTAGGGTGAAAGGCACTTGGATTTTTACTTTGCATTCAAGAAATTGAGGTTCAGAAAATTAGGTCAATTAGCTAGTGGGTGTCAGATACTAAATCTAAGCTTTGTACTTTCTGCATAACCTGCCCTCTCTTGGCTGGGTAAGTTCCAATATGCCGGTCAGGAAATTACAAGTATGCTGAAATTAACTAGGCATTGCCCTTTACATTATGAGGGAAATTTTCCTTCTTAGGGGACTTAAATGTTAAGCTTTATGCAAGTCTTCAGTGTTCAGAATAATAGCAATGATGATAATCATCCTCTCAAAAACAATTTCTCATATTCTTGTGTTGGAGGACAAAGCTTCTGAAACCTTGTCATGAAAAGAGAAAAACCCTCTCTAAATATTTATAACAATGCCCTCAGTTAATTTTTTAGTTATTGTGTTAAGACCAGATTATTCAAAGTTGTTACTCATTTGTAAGACTACAAATTATCACTAGTAGAACTTATTTTGTTTATGAAATGAATTAAGTGCCCTAGTGACTGGAAACTGTATTTTCTAATGATTGTGAAGCTGTTGTTATGGGTAATGGTTATTGTTTATTAAAGACAAAAACAAAGAGGCTGGTAACTTCAGAAGAAATGCACAGAATTTGATTTGGTTTCAACAAGAGAATAAAATCAAAACAAGGGCTTCAGAGGGCCAATTTGCCTCAAGTTTATCTGCCACTTTAAAAATGTAACTTATGAATTAATAGATCACAGCCCCCAAGAAATTTTTGACTTATCTGAAAAGTAACAGAATGAAAACCAGTTTAGAGGTTTTTAGCTTGTGTCAGAGTTGCCAATTCAAAGAATAGAAAATAATAGTTTCCTTGCCTGCTCTGCAGAACCCAATATAAGCCAACAAGCTCTTAGTTGATCACTCAGGTAGGAATGAGGGATGCCCCTTCTCCAAAGCTGTCTCTCCTCCATACCTTTGCTCATCCATTCCCCCCAACCCCCACAATGCCTTCCTTATTTCCAGTTTCATAAACTACTCGATGGAGGGAAGGAAATTTGACTAGTATTTTTCATCATAATTTGCAAAAGGACGTTCAAAGAGGGGATAACCAATACCTGTCTCATGAGTAAATGACTATGTATTGAATACTTTCTACCTATAAAATATCTTTCCAACTTATCACTGATGCCTGAAATTCAATTATTAGTGATACATTTCACTGAATTAAGCATTATAGACTTTCCATTAAGGAAAATACTCAACTATTAGTTATCACTTTATTTGATGGATATATGTATATACACATATATAATGTATATAGACATAGGTATGTATGTATACCTACATACATGCATATATATACACACACACACACACACACACACACAATATCTGAGGCTTTTGGGTAATGGGAAGAGAAAGGTAAAAAAAAGAGAAGAGTTAGAAAGAGAGTACTGAAGATTTCCAGACACGCCAGAGACAGATCTGAATCTATGTTTAAAGCACTGAAACGTATGGCTATTCTTATTAAAGAACTTGTCTAAGGAAACATTAAAAATATTTTTTTTTGTTTTCAAAACTAATTCCAACATGGCATTTGTCAAATCTAAGACCTTCCTGGAACTTGGTAAGAATTAGCAAGTTTGAATTCTCCCAACATTTTTAAGCTGATTGGATCGTTTGTTCGGAAGCAGCAAGACCCAAGATTTGTCTTCACCACATTAAAACATCTGTCATCCTTCCGTCAATCTGTGGCAGGACACAGTTGTTATGGCTCTCTTGTCAATTAAGCCCATTTCGGGCTTTCTAATTGAAGCTTCAAATAATGGCATCTGTTCTTCATCAACTTAATCTGTGGTCATTTTCCTAAAAGGCCAAAGATGGCCAATTCATCCCTAGACTGGAAATCAATATGCCTCTAACCTCATGTGGCCCAGATTTTATGAATAACATCCATGGTTTCATTCAGAAATGTTCCACCTTGCTTTCATTCTTGGAAAAATAGAGGTCATTCTATACCCTGCTTTCCAGATGGTTCTGTCTTTAGCCAATATTCAGCAGAGTTGGCAGCCTGCTTTTACGAGAACAGGGCTAAGGAAATCTGTTACGCATTCATTGATTCTCTTTCTCACCTGATGTTACTGCAAATGCTTTGCTCAAATGCAGATTCTGAAAAGCTGAATCGTTTCCTGGGTTTCACCACTGAGCGTGATTTTCCACTGCAGACAGATTCTGGTGATAAGTTAACTGAACCCTTCTGATGTTGGTTTATCCTCACGTTAGACAGGACATGCTGCAACAAGCTTGCAAATACAAAAAGGAAACCACATTTCTTATGCTTTTGTGCCGTGTCAGATTTACCTAATTTTGAGAAGAAATGTAATATAATGGCAAATAATCATCAACAGGCTCTTTAAATTTGCTTGGATGACATTTGGGATGTATAAGGCATTTCATATTTATAATCTCATTTAATCTCTTCAGCAAACACATGAACTGGTGTTGCAAGTCTTGAAAAACAACTAAAACTAATCAAACAATTAAGAAATGTAATTTCCTCTCATATTTACGGGAAGGCTAAGATAAAACGAATTTTGAGTACTTGGCTTATGCAGTGGCTCAATTATATAATCATATCAAGTTATAGTCTGCCTTTTTTTTCCCCCTCGGTCTTTTGGCTTTGTTCTCGGCTAATCAAACTCATGGTTTTCAGCAGTTTCAAGCAACACAAGCATGCTTTTTTGTGTCAGACACTCTTCTAGGTACTGATACTGGGGATATAATAGTGGCTAAAACAGGTAGAAATGCCTGCTATAGAAAGCTATATAACATTTTTAAAAATTAAAAAAAATTGTTTAAAGATAAAACACTTATACAAGTCAACTTTGTGTATGTGGTCTTGCTTTCCTTAGATATGTATTTAACAGTAAATTGCTGGGTTGTAGACTAAAGGTATATTTACATCTTTTAAAAAGTGGCTGTTTTTCAAAGTTATTATGCTAACTTTTACTTTTCTCAGAAATGAATAACTGTCCTGTTTGTTTATATGCTTATTTTTTCAGTCTTTTAAATTTCAGTCACTTGGAAATAATTTTTCTAATGATACTGACATAGAGCACTTTCATATGCTTATTGGCTACTTACACATCTTTTAAATATAACGTGTCCATTTAAGGCAGCTTTTCATTAAAAAGATAGTTGTTTGTCTTTTAATTATTGTGTCATAGAAATTCTTGATACATACATACTATGTGTACATGCTATATGTATATATTCTTTTTTAAAATCAAATATTTTGCATGGACCTAAAGATACATGAATACTTATACATTGCTAATGAACTTACAGAATGCACAACCACTTTGGAAAATAAATAAAATATACATTTTACTATAAAAGCATAAGGCTAAATAAATATAAATTTATATATGATACAGCCATTGTATGTTTTGATATTTATCTAAGAGAAATGAAGACTAATGTCACACATATTCATACACAAAATTTTGAGCATCATTCTTTATAATATCTGAAACTAGGTACAATGCAAATGCCTACTAAATTTAAATGGATGAATAAGTTGTGGTATATATGCATACATACATACATATGTATGTATGCATATATATATACACACACACATACACAATGGAATATTTTATATTAATAAAAAGAAATTGTGATGAATGCAATATAGATAAATCTCAGAAACTTTCCACAGAGAAAAAGAAGTTAAACACAAAAGAGCATATATTTCGTTTCAGTTTATATGGATTTCTAAAAAAGGTAAAATTAACCTGTGGTGACATAAGGCATATCAATGACTGCTTGTATCAGGTATAGAGTAGAGTGACTACAAAGAGAAAAGAGAACTTTGAGAGGTAATAGGAAGTTGTCTTACTGATTGGTAATTAAAGTTACACAAATGCTTACATTGGTCAAGAGTCATTGACATTTTCACTTAAGTTGCTATATTTTTGTATGCATTATACTACAAAGCATTTATTTTAATAAAAATAATTATGAAAGGTAAGGGGTAAGTATCCTGAAAACCAACTGAACTATGTGAAATCTGTAAAATAAAAAACGCTTATGTTTAATGGCTAGATTAAACCCACAAATCTATAGACAATATTGTAACCACATGCTCAAGTCTGTCAATACTTGGTTCAATTATCACTTACATATAGTTAATCTAGTTTATCTATGTGATCCTCATATTGTCTGTCTTATGGATAATTTTTTCAACTTTATTGTGATATAATTGACAGGTACAAGTCACATATATTTAACGTGTAAAATATGATGATTTATATATGTAAAAACTATGAAATTATTACTATAATCAAGTAAGTTAAGCTATCCCTCCCCTCACATAGTTAGCATTTGGTTTTCTTTATAATGTGAGAATACTCAGTATCTAATTTAGCAATTTCTAACGATACAATTTCAAGTATACATGTGTTATTAACTCTAGTCATCATACTGTAATTCAGTTCTCCAGAGCTCATCTTGTTGTGGAAAGTTAATTTTTTTTATCAAATTCTCCCCACTTTCACTACTCCCCAGCCTTTGTCAACCAGCATTCTACTCTCTGCTTCTATGAATTCAAAGCTTTTTGATTCACATATATGTGAAAATGTACAGTATTTATCTTTTTATGTCTGAATTATTTCAGTTAGTATAATATCATCCTGGAATAAATATAGATATAGATGCCTAGCAATGACATGTCTCTTCTTTGATTAGTCTGTAATGTTGGGAGGTGAGTCAATTCATTCAGTAGTTGAGCTGGGATTTTGTTGTTGCTATGGTTACCTTAGTACATCCCTGCCTTCCAATTTCTCTAGGGTTGCCTTGAATTTAGAGTGAGGTCTGTTATCCAGAGGGCTTTTTCAATGTAGTCTTCCCTTTCACCTGTGTCTCTGAAAGGCTCTTCCTCCACATTCCTTCTCATCCCTCAGCGGTAGTCCACCATTTATTACTCAGGATGTGCTATCCTGGAAATGGAGGTTGGTGGACTACCCCGTTTTTCTTTGTCTGGCCTCAGTTTTAACCACATCACACTCTGTATCCCTCAGTTTTGGCAGCAGCTGGGGTATGGCCCTCTCAGTAATTCGAGGATCTCTATGTCTGGGTCCAGGACATTTTTGGGTTCCTCTTCAAGGATGGAGGTTGTTTTTTATGTTTTCTTTTCCCAGCAGAGATAGGAGTATACATGTGCCCCAAGGGACACTGGCAGCATGAAGCTTTTTTCCAAAAGGGAGATTTGGGAGAAATAGTGGGTGGGGCTTTGTGATTCTTAGGCAGTCGCTGCAGCTTGAAGTAGGGTTTCTCCAGACTCTGATCTTGCTCTTAATCTTTGCAATGAGCACCTTTTTAATATCTTCAACCTATCAATGTTTTATATTTACAGTGTGTCTTTTTTAACAATAATTGTGTAATGACTTATTCATTTCATTTGTCTTTTAAGTCAGTTAATGAGGTTATTAATTTACTGGATTTAAGTTTACTATCTTGGAGTTAAGTATTTTTAGTACAATTAAAATAAATTTTATTAATTTTATTTTTAAATCATTTTATTGAAAGAATATTGATTTTAACATTAACCTGGTTTGAGGGACACAAATAGCAAATTTACATCTTTATATAGCACAATAGGTTTACCACTAATTTATTTTTTTCCCTTCACTTTACAATTAATCCCCTTATTCCATTTCCCCCCACCCTACCACATCTCTTTGATACCCTTTCATTTGCCATTTTTTCCCACTAAAAGTCTATTGTTCTTTGGATTAGTTCTCTCTCTTTTTTAAAGTCTAGTATTGTTTAATTTATATCATTTGTTTGTTTTATCTATATGCATCATATGAGTGATATAATATGATGCCTGTCCTTCTCTTGGCTTATTTGGCTGAGCAAAATTCTCTCCATGTCCATCCATGTGGCTGCAAACGACAGGATTGCTCCCATTCTGATGGCTGTATAGTATTCCATTGTGTATATATACACCGCATTTTCTTTATCTACTATCTTTTGATGGACATATAGGCAATATCCAGATCTTGGCTATTGTAAACATTGCTGCAATGAATATGGGGGTGCATATATCTTTGCAAATAAGTGTTGTTGTGTTTTTAGGGTAAATACCCAGTAGGGAAATAACTAGACCACATGGAATTTTCATTCTAATTCTTTGAGTAGTCTACATACTGCTTTCCAGAATGGTTGTATCATTTTACACTCCGAACAACAGTGAATTAGAGTTACCTTTACTCCACATCCTCTCCATCACTTGTTATTTCCTTTTTTTTTTTTTTTTTGATAACAGCATTCTCACTGGTGTGAGATGATAGCTCATTATTGTTTTGATTTGTATTTCCTTAATAATAAAGGAGTTAGAACATCTTTTCATGAAACTGTTGGCTATTTGTTGCCCTTGGAGAGGTATCTATTATGGTCATCAGTCCCGTTTTTTATTGGATTGCTTGTTTTTTTTTCTTTATGTCCACTCTTATAAGTTCTTTTTGTATTTTGAATTTTAACCCCTTGTCAGAACTGTGATAGACAAATATCTTTTTCCATTCAGTTGGATGCCTTTATGTTTGGATTTGAGTTTCTTTTGATGCATAGAAGCTTTTCAATTTGAGGTAATCCCATTTGTTTATTTTGCATTTTACTTGCCTTGCAATTGGAGTCAAGTTCCCAAAGGTATCATTTAAGTCTATGTCCAATAATGTTTGGCTACATTTTCTTCTATGTGCTTTATGGTTTCCAGTCTAACATCTAAGTCTTTAATCCATTTTGAGTCAATTTTTGTGTGTGGTGTTAGTCAGTGGTCTAGTTTCAATCTTTTGCCTGTGGCTGTCCAGTTGTCCCAGCCCCATCTGTTGAAGAGACTATGCTTGCCCCATTGTAAGTTTTTGACTCCTTTGTAGAAAATTAGATGCCCATATATTTATGGGTTTATTTCTTGGCTTTCGATTCTGTTCCATTGATCTGTATTTCTGTTTTTATTCCAATACCATGCTGTTTTGATTATGATTGCTTTGTAGTAGAGTTTGATGTCAGGCAACATGGCTCCTCCATTGTTGCTTTCTTCCCTGAGGATTTCTTTTTGCTATCCTGGGTTGTTTGTAGTTTCAAATAAATTTCGTGAATTTTTTGTTGTATGTCTGTGAAGAATGTCTTTGGAATTTTGATGGGGATAACACTGAATCTATATATTGCCTTGAGAAGTATGGCCATTTTGATTATTCTAATTCATGTGCATGATATATCATTCCATTTATTTGTGTCATCTTCTATTTCTTTTAGCAATGTAGTTCTCATTTGTATAGGTCCTTCCCTTCTTTGGTTAAGTTTATTACAAGGTATTTCCTTTTTTGGATGCAATTGTAAATGGTATTGTTTTCTTGAGTTCTCTTTCTGTATTTTCATTGTTAGAATACAGGAATGTAACAGATTTTTAATATTAATTTTGTAGCTTGCCACTTTGCTGTATTTGTTTATTTCTAGTAGCTTCGTACTTGAGTCTTTGGGGTTCTCTATGCAAATTATGTCATCTTCAAAAAGTGAGTTTCACTTCTTCCTTTCCTATTTGGATACCTTTTATGTCTTTATGTTTTCTACTCTTGAATAAGGTTTCTTTCATTCAGTATGCTTTTGAAATTCATCTATTGTTACTCCTTTTTATTTTTGGGTATCCATTTTCTCATTGATCAACAAATCACATTTTGTTAATTTATTCTTTTATCAATGGACACCTAAACTAGTTCCAGGTAAACATCCTGATCTTAGGGGGAAGAAATTAAATTTACCAGTGTATAATATTAATTACACAGGTTTTGTGGTTGTCCTTTACTATATTGAGGAGTTTCATTTTATTACTTATTTGCTGATAGTTTATCATGAGTAGTTGCTGGATTTATTAGTTTTCTGCAACTATTAAAATAAAATATTTTTATCCCTTCATTTTATTAACATGGTGAACTCCACCAAATTATTTTCAAAGGTTCAAACAGTCTTCTGTTTCTGGGAAAAATCCCATCAGGGAAGACTACATTATCTATTTTATATATTGCTGAATTTCCTGAGAAATGCTTTGTGAAGGGACTTTGTATCTATATTAATGAAGGATATTGGCCTATATATTTTTTTTCTTACTCTTCCTCGCGTTTTTGGTAATATCATTTTGAGTCAAACTAAAATTTTACTGGGATCTTTGTTCTTTCAGAATATATTTTCTCAAGAATCAGGGGTGGGGGTTGGTGATTCTGCAATCGTTGCTTAGAATTAGATACACGCCACCCCTAAATCAACTACTGACAAGGGATTTTTGGCCATTAAAGATATACTATGGAGAGAGGCTGCCATTAAAGTTGTTTGGAAAAGGAAAGGATGACTATCTCCTCAAAATCAGAGGAAAGGGAAAAGGAATTGTTCTTATAACATAAGCCACAAAAATTAATAGTATTCTTTCTGACAGAAGGAGGAAAACAAGAAGTTAATGAGGTTAAGTAGCTTGCCCAAATGAATGTAAGGTCAATATAAGATCTTATAACCAGTCAGTAGAAGATTCAGAATTACGGCATAATGAAAACAGTATTACTCTGGACATCAAGAAACTCACTGTAACCCAGTTTTTCCATGAATGTAGCTATTCACTAAAACTCTGTGGAGCTCAGTGCCCTCGTTTCAAAATTAAGCTATAAAATAAGCTCTATGAGTCACAAATTTCTTAAAAACAGATCCTCACACCAGGTTCCCCAAGTTTTTATTGAATTGATAATACCAACTGTCAAACACAAAGTTGTTAGAATACTGATTTTGTGTAAGAAATTTGGGGCTAGACTACTGAAGTTTGGAAGCTGAGTTTATATGAAAACAATTGCATTGTCCAGATGATATTCTATCTTCATTTTCTTTTTCAAAAGATCTCATGATTTACAAAGTTTTAAATCTTCTATTTTATAATTAAGTGAATATAAGGAATTAAAGTATAGAGACTTAAAATTATGAAGGTGATACATGGTGATGTAAAGAATCTGTGGATATGTAAGTTGGACTTTTGGTTATGCCTATAAGAAGGAGAGTAAGAACAGACCACCAAACCTTTGACTCTCAGATTCTTCAGGAGACAAGAGAGTCTGGTGGAGATGGTAAGACTCATTTCTCAATGTTGTATGAAGTTTATGAGATAATACGTGTACAGTTAAGAACACAGGATTTGTTCTTAGTATGTGTCAACAATTATTTGTCCCTCTCCTGCTTTTGTTTATAAATGATATCTATAAATGTACTTCATGATGAAGTATTTCTGAAATGAACCAGACTTTAGAAAATAAAGCTTCAGTTAAGAAATATTTTCATGAAAATGAGAGGTATCTCTCCATCTTCTCAAATAAATTCAGGAGTGCCCTGGTGGAGCAGTGGTTTGGTCAACTGTCTCCAGCTAAAGTGTAGGTCACATGCACCCTAAGGACTTGAGTTGGTGTCCCAGGCCAGGGAGAAAGGCCAAGATGTACAGCTAAATAAAAAATAAAAAAATAAAGTGCCTCCTCTTCTCTCTTAATGCCTACCTTCCTATTCGTTTTCATTACCGCCTGTACTTTTCCTTATAAAAATCCAGAGACAGGTAGCAACTGGAATTAAATCTTGGTTTTGTATAATGTCCCTCACTCCACTCCCCAGTGGATTCCAGTCCTGAGAAAATATATTTAAAGAAAAAGTCTCCATTGATTCTGATGCCAGGTCTTTAATGTTCGGAGTACTTTCAGCAGCAAGTAACAAAAATTCCAACTAACACTGGTCTAAGAAAAAGAGTTTATTTTCTCACATCACAAGAAACATGTGGTAGCTGGAATGGCTCAGTCACCCAGAGATAGCAAATTTGCATTTCTGAAGTTCTCTTCACTTGATATTCATTTTCACAATCCAGTTGTCACTGCTCCAAGCATCAGGTTCATGTTCAGAATATGAAATAGCATTGCCAACTCTACCTCTGTCCTCTCTCAATGAAGCAAAAGTTTCTTAGGTGTTTACCTGGAGACTTCTGCTTCAGTCTCTTTTGCCAAACAGATGCATATGACCATCTGTACATGTGAGGGTAACTGGATAGGTCAGTTGACCAGCTCCATCTTCTAGAGAAGGGAAAGGATTAGTTCATATGGATGTAGGTTAAACTATCAGCAGTGAATGCTCCAGTACCTTTCAACACAACTTTTTTCTTAATGGAGTTCTTCACTTTTCTGCAGTTGGAAATTTACTCCCCTTAGGACTTATATAGCTCTGACGGCAAAGTAAATTCTATCTAAAAGGTTAAAATTTCAAGTAATAGAGCTAACTTTAACCCGACATGTAATATCTGGGAAGGCTAATTAATGCCCTTCCTTAGTTTGTCTTTATCTACTGATTTATGCTTGAATTTTCTGTCTCATCCCTAAATAAGCCTTAATTCAAATTGCAATGTATAGAACATCTCTGAGTTAACAGTTGAAGGTGCTAAACAGAATTTTGCAATTACCTATGAATTAAGGGAGACACAAGCAGATTTTAAAGATGACCAAGGAAAGCATTAAGCACCAAGGAAAGCTTGAAGCACCAAGGTGGGTAGTGTGAGAACCAAAGACAAATTTCATCCCCTTGACAACTGTGTCCAGAACAAATCCTTCTATGTAATCCAGCATAAAAATTTCTAAATTATTCCTAGGTAGCCAAGAGTTGAACTGGATTCCTTGCTTCTTTTTTCAAGAGAGTAGATACCAACAAATACATGCCCCAAGCTTATCTCATATTACTTTCCTACAGAAACCAAAGTGACTTTCCTTGCTAGTTGTAACATATGCTGTGTACTTTCCTGCTTTTACATGGTTGTGCAGTTTGTCCCATTCAGCATGCATTCATCATTGATCAGTGCCATTCATAAATACTGCTTTGATTATTAATTTCTCTTAGAGTATCTCAGAAGGGGTTTCTCTTGAATTATACTCTACCTGATATGGCAGATATGTAACACCTTGTTTATTTAAATGAGGTCATTTATCTCAGAGTGACAAGTTATATCTGTAGAACCCACTATCAAATAAATCACTTTACAGGTATTTCATTTCTACTGTTTAATTTTCACTCTAATTTACTCTATTTGTAGAATAAATAGGGTCATATTGTGTTTTGAAAAAAAACACTGGCCTGAAATATTGAAAATCTCCTAAATTCCTTCTAGCTCTATCACCATATGGTATCCGTTTTTGTTTTTTTTTCTTCCAATACTTACTTTTTATATTTTATTTATTTTTCACCCTAAGCCTCAGATCTTGAACCCGGGTACATGAACTTTACATGGTCTGCACCTTAGCCACCTTAGCTGCCTGAGTCCAAGAGAGTACCCAAATTTGTGTGACTTACCTTTTTTATAATTAATTTACTTTATTGCAGTAACTTTCTTTGCACATTAAAATAAACTCATATGTATAGATTCCCCATATGTGCAGTTTCCCTCATTCCTCAGATACATATCAACACAACCTGCCCTACCTACTTCATCATTGTACAGTGGGTTATGCCTCCACTTTCCCCTTCACTGTCCCATTCCCTATTGTTAACCTGAGTTCTATTGTAAGTATCCAAATGTCTAAGCGTTGGTTTTGTTTCATCTGTTCCTTGGTTTTGTCTATTCACATTCCACCTATGAGTGAGGTCATCTGGTATCTATCTTTCTTCTTTTGACTGCTCTTAACATAATCCCCTCTAGTTCCATCCATGTTGATTCACATGACAGGGTTTCATCTCTTCTAAGGGCTGTGTAGTTTTCCATTGTGTATATGTACCACATCTTCTTTATCCTTTCATCTGATGTTTGACACTTAAGTAGTTTCCAATTCTAAACTGTTGTGAACAGGGTTGCAGTTAACATGGGGGTGCATGAATCTCTGTGAACTAGTATTTTTATCATTTGGGTAAACACCCAGAAGTGGAATGGTGGGATCACATGAAACTTACATATTCAACTTTTGGAGGAATCTCCACATTGTTTTCCAAAGGGGTTGCAATAATTGGCACTCCCACCAACAGTGTAAAAGTGTTCCCTTTTCTCCACAACTTCTCCTATACTTGTTGTTTCTAGACTTTTGGATAATAGTCAGTATCTCAGGTGTAAGGCGATATCTCATTTTTGTTTTGATTTACATCCCCCTGATAGCCAGCAAGTGGGAGCGTCTTCTTATGTGTCTGTTTGCCATCTATATATTCACTTCAGAAAAGTGCCTCTACAAGTCCTCTTCCCGTTTTTCATTGATTTTTGATTGGCTTTCTATTATTGAGATTTATGAGTTCTTTGCATGTTTTAGAAATTAAGCCCTCATAGAAATATGAAATGCAAACATATTCTCCCAGTTAGTAGGGAGTCGTTTTGTTTTGGTGGTGTTTATGTTTGATGTGAAGAGACTTTTTAGTTTGAGATACTCCCTGTTTTTTTTTTTTTTAATTTTTTTATCCCCTGATGCTGGAATTGAAGCCCCAAAGACCTCCCTAAGTATGAATGTCTTTCCTGTAAGAATATTATGGTTTCTGGTCTTATGTCCAGGTCTCTAGTCCACTTTGAGTTAATGTTTGTGAATGGTGTTAGAGAGTGGTCTAGCTTCATTCTTTTGCATGTGATTGTCCAGTTTTCCCAACACCATTTATTGAAGAGATATTCCTTTCTCCATTGTATGCTTTTAGCTTCTTTGTCATAGATGACTGTATGTGAGTAGTTCAGTTTCTGGTGAATCAGTTCTATTGCACTGATCTCTGCCTCTGTTCTTATTCCAGTGTTATACATACTCTTTGATCACTATCACTTTGTAGTACTGTTCAATGTCTGGGAGTATGATCCCTCCATATTTCTTTTTTTTCTCATAATTGTTTTGGCTATTTGACACAAATTTTACATACAAATTTTAAAATTATTTGTTCTATTTCCTGGAAATAAATCTGTGGAATTTTAATAGGGATTACATTAACTCTGTATATTGCTTAGGTAAGATGATTATTTTAATGATATTGATTCTTTCCAACCATGAGCAGGGAATATCTTTCCATCATTTTGTATCCTCCTCTATTTCTTTTAAGAAGGACTTGTAACTTTCATTGTACAGGTCTTTCATTTCCTTTGTTAAGTATATTCAAGACATTTGATTCCTTTTACTTCTATTTTAAATGGTGTAATTTTCTTGATTTCATTTTCTTCTAGTATGTTGTCTGCATATAAGACAACAGATTTTTGTATGTTGATTTTATATCCTACCACTTTACTCTATTCATTGATTAGTTCTAGGAGTTTTTTGAGAGAGTTTTTAGGCTTTTATATATATATATATATATATATATATACACATACACTCATGTCAAATACAAATAATAATAGTTTTACTTCCTCCTTTCCAATCTGGATTCCTTTTATTTCTTTTTATTGCCTAATTGCTCTGGCTAAGACTTCCAGTTTGATGTTAAATAGCTGTGGTAAGGGTGCCTTATTTCTGACCTTAAAGGAAATACTTCCAATTTTTTACCAATGACTATGATGTTGGCTATAGTTTTTCATATATGGCCTTTATAATGTTGTGGTACCAACTTAAATTCCCATTTTATGTGAGTTTATTATTATAAACTGGTGTTGGCTCTTGTAAAAAGTTTCTTCTGCCTAATTGATATGGTCATGTATATTTTCTCCTTGCTTTTATCTCACTTGGTCCTCACGGATGATCTTTTTGATGCACTGTTGGAATTGGTTTGCTAATATTTTGTTGAGAATTTTTGCATCTATGTTCATTAACAGTATTGGTCTGTAATTTTCTTTCTCTATTAGCTTTTGGTATCAGTGTGATGTTAGCCACATTGAAAGTATTTGGGAATTTTCTCTGTTCTTCAATAGTTTGGAAGTGTCTGAGAAAAGTAGGTATTAATTATTCTCCAAAGGTTTGGTATTAGAAAAGCCATCTGGTTCTGGGGTTTTGTTTTTAGGTATTTTTTTTATTACCTCTTTAATTGCCTTGCTTGTGATTGTTCTGTTCAGGTTTCTTCCAGGTTCAGTCTTGGTAGACTGTATTTTTTAATGAATCTGTCCATATTCTCAAGGTTGTCTACTTTGTTGACATAAAGCTGTTCATAATAGTCTCTTAGGATGTTCTGTATTTCTGTGGTGTCTGCTGTTAACTTCTCCCCTTTCATTAGTGATTCTAGTAATAAAGGTTTTTTCCCTTTTTCATTTGTAAGTCTAGACAATGGTTTTTCAATTTTATTTTTTCAAAGAACCAACTTTTGGTTTCACTGACCATCTGGACTATCTTTGCTTTCTACTTCATTTATTTCTTCTCAAATCTTTATTATCTCCTTCTTTTCTGCTGATTTTTAGCTTTTCTTTTTCTTTTTCTTATTGTAAATAAGAGATAATAAATAATAGAGTTAGATTGTTTATTTGTGATATTTCTTGTTTCTAGAGGTGGGCCTGGATTGCAATTAGTACCTTGTGTGCTGCATCCATAGATTCTAGTAGCTTGTGTCTTCATTCTCGTTTGTCTCTATGTAATTTTTAGTTCCTCTTTGATTTCCTCCTTTACCTAAGAGTCATTCAGAAGCATATTGTTTAGTCTTCAATATTTGGGGGTCTTCCAGCTTTCTTTTTGTGAATGACTTCTAGTTTTAAGCCATTGTGGTCAGAGAAGATGCTTGGTACAATTTCAATATTTGTAAATTTGTTGAGACATGTTATGTGTCCCAACATATGATCTGCACTTGAGAAGAAAGTGAATTCTATAACTGACAGATGAAGTATTTGGTATATGTTTAATAGACATAACTGTTCCAAATGGTCATTTAAAGCTGCTGTTTCCCTGTTAATTTTGTCTGGTTGATCTGTCCATTGTTGTAAATGGGGTGGGGTGTTGAAGTTTCCCACGATTATTATGTTGTTGTTGATGTCTCTGGTCAGTTCTAATAATACTTGCTTGATATATATTTTAATGCTCCTTCATTTGATACATACATGTTAACTAGCATTATGTCTACCTGCTAGAATGACCCCCTTAATCATTATATAACAGCCATTTCTGTCTTTTTTAATACTTTTTAGAATGAAGTCTGTTTTATTCTATATAAGTATGACCATTCCTGCTTTTTTGTGATTGCCATTTGACTGTAGGATTATCGTCTAACCATTGACTTTGAGTCTTTATCTTTTGAATGAAGGTCTTTTTACTGAATGCACCAGAACATTGGGTTATGCTTTTTAATCCATTCAGCCATTCCTTGTCCTTTGACTGGTGAGGTTAAATCCATTAGCATTTAGGGTGATTATTAATATGTACCTGCTAATTTTCATTTTGTAATTGTTTTTGTGTGTTGTCTCAGAGAGTGCCTTGGTCTTTCACTTTCTCTTCTCAGGTGGGTTGAGTTTAGTTATGTTTTGGTGAGTTTCCCTTTTTGTTTTCTTCTTTGCTTTTTCCCTGGAGATGTATTTTTATCCTCAAGTTAGCATTAAGAATTTCATGTTTATGGCCTACTTTTATTTGAAAGCAGATTAGTCTTACACTCATTCTGACCATCCACAGTTTTGATCTCTTATCCTCCTCCCCACTTTTTATATTTGCTGTCTTACTGTTTTTAAGTGGGGTTTATCTACACTTTACAGAGCATACTTTAGTATTTTTTTTAGAGCTGGTTTTGTGGTGATAAATTCCCTTAGCTTTTGCTTATCAGAAAAGTTATTTTTAAATCATTCTTTCAGTTCTGAATGATAATCTTTTAGGGTATAGTATCTGAGCTTGAAAATCCTTTTTTTTTTCCCCTCTCAGCACTTTAATGTATCTTTCTATTTCCTTCTGTCCTGTAGAGTTTCAGTTGAGAAATCCACTGACAATCATATGGGGACAGCTTTGTAAATAGCGCATTTCTTTTTCTGGCTGCATTTAAGATTCTTTATTGTGTATATTTGACATTTTGATGACAATGTGTCCAGGTGTTGGTCTGCTTGGGTTTTCTTTATTAGGAACACTTTGATCTTCCCAGGTGGAGGCTTTCTTCACTCTTCAGGTCTGTTTCTGCCCTCCTTCTCTCCTTCTTCTGGTACCCCTATAATGCGAATGCTGTTTCTTTTGAAGCTATTCCATAGGTCTCGAATGCTGTCTTCATTTCTTTGCATTCTTTTTTCTCTTTGCTGGTTTTCTTGAGTGAATTCCTCTGCCTTATCTTCTATCTTATTGATTCTAGCAGAGGCTTAATCCATCCTATTGTTGAGTCCCTCAGTTCAGCTATCATATTCTTCATTGATGTCATGCTTCACGTTTTATCTCTTTTTTTCTCTTTTTTCCCCTGATTGTCTTCTTGATTTCCATGTGTATATTTATCATTATTGTCCTATAATCATCCTCAGGTAGTTTGCATATGACTGTTGTACTCAGATTTTCCCCTGCGTTTTTCATTTGATTCATCATCTCACGTATATTTCCGTCTTTGCTCTGTTTGGCATTCTGCTTGTGTTTCTGTGGATTAGGTTTATCTGCAGTGATAGCCTTTTGTAGGGTATCAACTTTCACTGAGTAAGCCTGGACCTTGGTTTGAACACTGTTTTTTTTTAATTTTGTGGTGCCACCGCTAGTGGGATTTGTTTAAATTCTTACATGGACCCTTTGTTGCTGTCTGAGAGTTCAGTTTATGTGGTTGGAGTTTGTACAGGGGATGCAGAGACTTCCCCAGTGTCCCAGTTCCAATGGTAAAGGCCACTTTGTTGTTGGCCCACATTCCATAATCAGGCTACGGTTTTGCCTCCAACCACAGGGTGGTGCTAGTGGGTAGAGTTGATGGTTTCTCCCTCTGAAAGATTCTTGTTCCTTTAAGCCTGCTGGTGGGATTTTCAGTGGGCAGGTCCTTTGGCTCCAGGGCAACATTATTGGAGTGGGTGAGAGTGGAGGATTTCCCTAGCTACCTTCTGGTTATGGTAGCACCCAGTGTAATTTTCTACCTGGGCCTCCTGTTTAAACTACCAAGGCACTGGTCCTCCTGTCTTGCACCAAGACCCTCACCTGGCTCCATGTCCTGGTCCCACTGGGTAGGCTTTCTTTTCCTTTTGCAATTCCTGGGAGGCTGGTTCTTCCTGCAGTTCCGCACCCTCCATATGTGAATCTCAAATTTATGGTGTAGCTCTGAACGCTGATATTTTTGCCTACCCTTTGTTGTCATGATTGCTGTACCTCTGTGTCTCTAGCTTCTGTGCCTGCTTTTCCTCAGTGTTTGTTTCCATAAAACAGGTGAATTCCTAGTTTCTTTGTGGAGAGGATGTGGGTCATGCTCCCACAGGTCACCATCCAGACCACAGTCTGGTATGCGTGTGTGTGTGTTGTTACTGAATAGCTTGTTTCTGATATTTTGTGTTTGAATTGTTTTTGATATTTTTAGAGCTACAATTGAAAATAACCAAGAAGAGAAGAATATCCTCTATGATCAAGAGAAAACAAGTATTTTGAGTACTTGGCATTAAAATATATGATGGTCTGTAATTTAGTTAGGTAGTTTTCTCAGAGAGTTACATTGCTTATCTTGGTTACTTGGTATGACTGGAGTCTATTGGGTTTGTTGTATCAACTCTTCCATTTGGTGGTAGAGAGTACTTGAACTGTATTTTTCTCTCTCTGCTAAGAGAGTAGATGACTTAATAAAACCTTGGTGTTTGTATATAACATTAATAAAATACATTTCTTTTTCCTGTAGTTCCAGGCAAGAAGACTAGTAACTAGTACTACCTGTTCATTTTGAAAATTTATTCAAAACAGGTCTGAACTAAAGGGAAGAGGCACTCTGTTGAAAGGTAAGACTGACCAATGACCAGAGAACTATTGGTAGTGGGATGTTTCTGAGGGTAGCACAAAGACATGTTACTTGAGTTCTGCAGTGTGTCTAAGATGTTGCCATACACTTACTGGAGACCAGTGTGATCGAATCATTTATGCACAAAATACCAAAGAAGTAATTAAATATGAATAAATGGGCATTTCTAATTTTCTTTCCTTTAGGGGTATATCTACCTTGGCACTTCCAAGATTTCTAGTCAAGAATATTTTCTAGTTAAAGATAGGTTTTTCTTTATGTCACCAATGCAGTTTATCACCTACAGAAACAAGAAATTCTATGATTTTTAGGAGCAGGAACAGTGCCAGACAGGGAATAAAATAATGGTTAAAGATTTAACCAACGTCCAAAAATTTTTTTTGAATTAAAGTAAGATGCAATCAAAATAAAGAGATTTATATCCAATAATTTCAGAGGGTTAGGGTTGTTAATGTATCCCATTACCCAGAGGTGCTCCTGAGACTGAGACCCCCAAGAAGAAATACAGAAAGAGAAAAATTAAGGTGGAGACCTTTCAGAAAACCCCAAGAATTTGATATGAAAGTGAATCATGCTGTCTGTTCCACCTCCACATCACAAAGGAGAATTTCCAATGACAACACTTCTACCCAATCTTTTCTAGGCCTAGCTTATAACTGTTTTTTTTTTTTTTTAGGTTTGGATTCTCCTCAGATCTGTGAAGCTGTCTTTATTTCACAAAATCAGGATTTCTTACCTTCTGTAGACTGATTTTACTGCTCTTCAAATGATCCTTTTTTTTTGCCAGGGTGTCAACAAATTGTCCAGTCATCTGGAAATAGCTGAAATTATCTTAAGGCCAAACTCCATAGATATTATATTTTATTATCCTAGAAAGAACCACAAGACATTAGTCAGTGCTAGTTGCATTCCAGTGCTATGAAAGACTTTTATTACTTGTCTCTATATTTATGAGTGCCTAGTTTCCCTTACAATATTGAGAACAACAAGTCATCACATGCTTATCCACGCTTCCCTTCTGTGCCGCAAAGACTCTGCTAAGCCCTGCGGACCCCCTAGAAATGCCTGGTTCTCAGTCATCCCAGGCTTTGCACATCCATTACCTCTTGTTTGGACAAAATGTTTCAGTTGCTCAATCTTGGAGACATACAAGTCTGGCAACTCATCAGCCAGAACCATGGGCTCAATCTCCTGTAAGTGACCATTCCTGGGAACAGTTTCCTTCCACTTTATCAGGAATGTCTTGGAAGGCCCCAAAGGGAAAGTCATGCCTATAGTGAAAAGAAAAGAGTCCACCTTACTCATCTGAAATGAAGATGCAGCAATTGTAGAAACACTTTTATATTCTGCTCTTTCACACTTGCATTTTTACTGTGATTGTTTTAAATTTTCTTAAATATTGCTAAAAATAAGTTTATTAAAAGTAGGTGATATTTTTAAATGACTATAAAGCAATTTATGGGAGCATTTAAATTTTGACATTTGATTTTTTGTAATTTAAACACAGAATTATACTATGCATCTTGTTAATGATTTGTGTGTTTATTTTTCACTGCCTTGGGTTTGAATGTCAATGTATAACACAAGTTCTTTAATTTTCTCTTTATCTTATCTCCTATTTATCCTGAGGTTCTATGAGAGTAGAATTGGAAATAAAATAAAAGCGGAAGTGTCTGGTTTTCTAAGCATCTGTTTATTGGCTCCAGAGAACAAAACAGGAGAAATTCCACAAGGTATTGACTTGGGGGCTGGCTCATTTGGCACCAGTAAGGAAAGAGTCCCATGGGGCAGCAGGACAGGCCTGAGCATCTATGCTTGGTGGAGACAGTTGAGGGAACAGAGTTCATTTTGAACTCAGAAGTGAAAACTTCCCTGAATCTACTTTGTCTTAAAGTGACTTAAATCCTCAGATCATACAACTCAATATAATTGTGAAATGGGAAGAGAAGGCCAGTGTAGACAACTGGTCTGAATTCTGGCCCCCTTCCCAGGACACAGTAGTGTTTCTACCCTGCTGACTTGGGAGACCACACCTCTCCAGCCCTCAGTACTCCATCTTGGAAGCTTCTGTGCATTTAGATAGTTCCTACTTAGAACTACACATGACTTTTATGTGCCATCTCACCCTTTAAATGGTCCAGAGGCACACTGTGTCCCTTCTCTTACCCATCGCTGGTTTGGTCATGATTGTGATGAGAGTACAAAATATCCTTAGAATATTCTTGCACCGATAGTCCATGTCAAAAGTGCACCATGTCTGCAAGACCTTGTTTAGCCCATGCACAAACAGTCAGAAGTTCAAGATAGTTAATATTTGTCAACATCTGAAATAAGGGTACTCCCTTCTGGCTCAGGCAGTTGAGAAGGCTGGGGTTTGGACAATGTAAATCCCAAGGACTTGAGTCTGAAACTGGGGTGGGTATGAGGACAGAAATAAAACAAATAAATTAAAATACTTCTTTCTCTTCCCTCCCTCTCTTTCTCCTTCCTTTCTTTCCTACCCTAGCTCTATTGCTTTTCTTCCTTTCAAAAAAATAATCTGGGATGAGAGCCAGCAAATTAGGAGTACATCTTCCCAGTCTTTACATTAGTGACTATTCTACAGAATATTTTACATGCTTCCATTGAGGTCCTTGCTGCCTGTAATAGAGACTTGGATAATACCTACCTTTTCTTCTCCTTCCTGTCTCACTCTCTTAATTACTTCACTCTGTGTCCTGGGATTTCTTCCCAAATAAAACATCCTTGCCCAACTCCTCATCTCAGTCTCTGCTTTTAGGAAACCAAATTATGATGTGGTTCTTAACAGTCAATTCCCAGAACTGGGTTTTAGAACTGGTTCACTCACCAACCAAGAGCATGGCATGAATGATGATGAATGGAAAGGTGGTAATCTCTACCATGGTCATAAATTCTGACAAGTTATAGCATTATATTACTAAGATGCTCACCTGTGTGGGATTCAGAGATAGTTGATAGAAGAAGTGATGGGGTAAGACAGGGGCTGGCCTACTGTAAGCTGTGGGCTAACTTTGACCCACTACTTAATTTGATACATAAAGTTGTATTGAAACACATTCATGTATGATTATCTACAGCAGTTATTATCCCATGGCAGCAGAGGTGAATCCTTGCAACACAGACGTGCAGGCCCCAAAACCTAAAATAGTTACTATGTGGCTCTTTAAAGAAACAGTTTGCTGACTCCCACTGTCTAGTATGGGTTGATCTCAGCCAGACTGAATTGTATGATTATTGATTGCCTATCAGCAGAGTTATAATAATTCTTGGTCAAATTTACAGAACATACTGAGATATTTTGCAACCATAGTCTGTGAGTAATTTGGGGACTTTTCAGGAATATTTAGAGATAATAATTGGTTTCAGTAGAAAATGTGGTGGCTCAATATTTGAGGCTGCTCAGGTGGCTGGAACATTCATATATAAAAAATTCACAAAAAGGACCCAAGAGCACATATTTGAATTACTTAAAAAAAACTCAACCCAACTCACTTTACACTTGAGACAGTTCTGGAAAGGGGGAAGAGGATGTTATCAGCAGAATGCTTGTGTTTCCCCAAATTCATGTTTAAACCTAATCCCCGATGTGATGATATATGGAGTTAGGAGTTAGGTCCTTTAGAAGGCACAAACCTCCTCTCTGTCCAAAGCAGAAGTTCCTAAGAAACCTTTCATAAGTTGAAGTGATATGAAATGAAGAAGTAATGAACATTCATTTACATGGAAACATTTTTGAGCATTCCTGGACCTAAAAATAATCTGCCAAAGCAGATCAAGTAACACTGAAAACCTAAAATCACACTCCTATCTATTAAAGCAGGAACGCTGTGATACATACACCTGTAGAATGTGTCCGGGAAGGACTTGGCAGGGCGGCTCTCCTGCTGGGGTGCTGCCTTTGGACCAGCTGCTGTAAACCAGGGCCATGTGTTTGCTTTTCGGCTTTGTCATAAAAGCAGAAAATCTCTTGGGATTTCTACAGGTACTAATAATGGTCTTTTATTGCAATGAGTGTTGTATCTCAAATTTCAAAAGGCAGAGGCTACTTGCACTGGATTTGGATGCATTCATGGTAGTCACCAGAGCTGGTTCTCCCCACAGGTGCATGCCTGGAGGACCATGAGAACACACACTGAGAAGGTGGCCACTTAAAACCTAGGAGGCAAGTCAGCTGACAAGCATCTTCCAGTGTCTTCATTTTGGACCCAGGTTTTAGAACTGTGAGATATCAGTTTGTATTGATTGAGCCACCCAGGGTGGTCTTTTGTTTTAGAAGTCTGATTAATTAATTAATTAAAAAAGACATGACAATAAACTTCTTGTGCTTGGAATGTTAGTAAATCATCTTTGGTTTAAAATGGCAAAAACTTTGTGCTTTGTGATGGGGGAAAACTTATCAATGGTACTTAGATAGACATGGAGCCCAAGGAAATAGAAAAATGGATGAGGGCCCGTAGATAGACTGCAAAGTGCAAAGAATTTTGTTAGTGTTTCTGTTGCTGCTGCTCACGAGACACTGGAGATGAGGATTTTTGCCTGCTGACCAGGAAGTGAAGCTGTAAGCAAGGGAATCTGAGAAGACAGACAAGTTGAGAGGAAAGCTACTCCTGTGTGATCTCTAATTACAGAAAGTATGACAATGTGTGGTGTTGTAGGGTACGAGAGCATGGAAGTTAGAAGTTATAGTTTAGACACAGAGCCACTGTATGGACAGCTGTAAACAATTTTGTTAAGATAATTATTTAGAATCATTATTCATGGGTGGATTCCTTGGCCTTGTATATAGCTGAATGGGCTGAACCTGTTTCAGTTAATACAAGAACTATAATTAGCAGTAATTTCTGCAAAGATGAAAATCTCCCAGGAGGGATAAACATTCAATCTGCTGAAGGAGCACCTCATACCTTTAAGGAAAAGTGGTGCTATCTCACCTCCTTTGGCTGAACTTGGGCACAGAATAGCAAATAATTTAGAGGATGAAGAGTCCCATTTCCTTACCTTTTGAATACCATCCCATATAAATGAGACCAGGTAATGGACAGTGGCAAGATTACTACTGCCTCCACCAATATAGACCAGCTAAGGTACTTACTTGGAGGTAAGGCTATTTGATTTTAAATATATGATAGGTGAAAGGTAAAAAAACTGCAGCCTCTGTAAGTTTTGGTATATTTTGTTATGCAGAAATATCCAACAATTAGATAACTAATAGAATATCCTACTGTGGATAAAAAATAATGTGGGATCTTTGTCAAGCTCTAGTAAGAAACTCAGCTCTCTGGGGGCTGGGAAGAAGGTCATGCTCTTTCTGACAGAGGAATCCCCATCATTTGAGAAGGTCTACCAGATACTAGGAATGAGTGTCAGGTCATGGGGTACCAAGTAATTTACTGTAAACCTGAACTGCCCATCATAAGCTGAAAAGTATCAGATCCATGAAGTAACAGGATTGGATGGCTGCAGCCACAATACTTTGTACATATCTGGTAATGGGCCATGGTAGGTGCAGAGGCACAAGTAAAGTCTATGAATTGGTATCCCAGACTCCCAGGATACTGACATTTATTGAGCAAATGCTTGTTTCTCAACTTATAGCATGCTTCATGGGAGGTTTTGTAAGGCCAATTGATAGAAGAGGTTAAAATTTGGGACTAGTTCATATTTTTAAAAATGTTCTAGTTGTAATTAAAATGGGGCAGAGCAATAGTTGCACTCAGGAATGTTTTGAAAGACAGTGGTGGGAAATTTCACCAAGTAGGAAAATCTCTGACAGGTGAATGAGACATCCCCCTTTGTATGGTTAGAGAAGAAGTTCGTGTAAGTATGCACACAGAATGCAGGTCAGTGGCAAGTAGGTTGGAAGGAGCAAGGTCTAGGATAAGAAGATCTGAGAAACTGATATAAAGATAGATACAGATTGTGAGGAATTTGTATTGACATTAATGCCTACAGATAGTATTCACTATGGAGAGGGCAATCAACAAATCAGTACAACAGATGTCAGTCACCTCTATCTTCAGCACCCCTTCATTTGCACAAAGAATACATGAAGGCAGCTATAATGAAAGTGATGGGGTTATACTTGGGTCTAAAGCATGGGATGCCTCTAACCATGTTGTACTTAGCTATTACTATGGATGAATGCCCAATCAGCCAGAAAAATGGCCAACCACTGAGCTCTTAACAGGATGCAATCAGTGTTTAACTTGAAAGCAAGTTGGTCACATCAGATCCCTTCTACCCACAAAAGAGTAGTGATTTGTTCTTAACAAAATGAACCGTTCTAGATTTGAATTTGCCTTCTCTACACAAAATGCCTTCAGAGTAACATCATTTGAGAGCTTTTAGAATAAGTCAGTTCTCAGCATGACACCTACACGTTTCAGACCGAGTGACTTGTTTTATGACAAAAAAAGGTAAAATAGTGGCTGTATGGTGATGGTCTTTTTTCATCTTATCATCGTCTCACCTGATATCTCATATATGTCTGAAGCAGATGAACTATTAGAATGGTAGAATATCTAGTTAAAAGTTGAACTAAGGTGTCAAGTTGGGGCTAACACTGACCAATGTTGGGGTGTATGGTGAGATGCTATCCTCCAGGATACAATATATGTATTGAATTATCAACATATGCATATAGAGCAATATACTCAAGAGGTAGTCTAGATGGATCAAACCAAAAAGGGATTCTGGTCCCTTGCACTATCACTGTCAGACACCACTTGCGGAGTTTCTGATATCTTCACAGTGTTAGCCTCTGCTTAGTCATAGGCCCTCATTCTCTAGGGGGAAAGTGTTATTTATTTATTTATTTATTTATTTATTTATTTATTTATTTATTTATTCTTAAATAAAGAGGGCATTGGTTCTAAACGCCATTAAACCAACAGGCAAAGAATGAAGTAACTTAAAAGTAGGGACTAATTAGCCTTATAATTTAGGCAGAGAGAGAATATGTGGAATTCAGAGAATTCCCCTTGTACAACTCTTGTTGTTACTATGCCTAGTGCTACTAATAAATAAATAATTATAGCATTCACTTCTTGATCAGAGAAAGACAACCAAGAGTTTAGATGTCTCAAGGATGAGACATCATCTCTCCCAGAAGTACAGATAAGTTGTAGTGCTAACAAAAGTCAGAACAATATAAAATGGGCAGTGGAGAAGGGGTGATAATGAATGTCAATTATTGCCTTGGGCCCAGAGCCCAGCAAGGACTTCAGTGTTTTTCTCCTTGTATTTAGACTTTGAAGATATTGTGAAGATATTGTGAAGGGTCACTTCTTTGAATCAGAACCTATGCCATGCTGTATTTAATGAAGTAGTTAAGCAGATCAGAGGGATGCAAGAGGTGGATTGCATTGGGACAACTCTCGTGCATAATTTCATGTGTTCTAAGCCTCCCACTTATACCAGTCATTATAGTGGCAACTGGATGTGTCCAGATTCTGACAAGCTTAATCTGACAGTGCCCCATTGTGGGCTTCATGTTATGCCCCTCTTGCTTTCCACTTCATGGTTTCTCTGATGCCAGAATATGGGGTACCTGTGCCTATTAATTCAACATTCACAGTATGCAGCTGGGAAGTGCTGGAGCATCAGAACTGTTGGGTGATCAATGCAATATAGGAACTTATGGATAAATGCATCTCTCTTGTGTCTGCTGGGAATGTAGTTCTGAGATACATTTCATAATTTCTTTAATGAATCCCATAAAATCAAGCAATAGTTGCCTGAAGCAACGGTCTGCTTTGTAACACAGACCTCACTACTTTTCTCTCTCTGTTCAGTTCCCCTGTCCCTCACACCTGATTCCTGGCTCACATTTCATTCTGATTTAAATCACCTGTGTGCAAGGCTTTATCTCAATGTCATATTTAAGGAGGAAATATATGTTAGAATTATTTATTAATATCCTCTTTTCCCTATTGAACTACAGATTTTTTGGAGGGCAGGGTGAACTAGGTGCTCCATAGATATTTACTGAATGAACTGAATCAAGAAAAATTCAACTTGCATAAATATTTTTCAAGTACAGCCTTGACATAATTTTTTAACAACAGAGTAAAGGATAAATAAACTAAATTAATTCAAAGGGAAGTTTACTTGTTAAAACAAAATTGGCTGTCTTTATAATTGTCAGCTGTCTTGAGTCTACAAGGTAATCGATAAATAGAAGATGGAATATCTGAGGACAGGTTGTGATGAGGTAACCTCATCTGAGAACTAATGAATCATAATAAAAGTAATTAAAATGGAAACTACTGGGTGCTAGACTTATGTGAGTTTATCAAACATGAGGGAAAGTGCTACTCTAAGTGCGACAATTAATAGCTACCATTTATTGAGAACCAAGCATGTGATAGGTGCTTTTCTAAGTGTTTTACATGTATTCTCTCAGTTAATCCTTACAATCTCACAGGGTAAAACTTTTAGGTTTTTATACACATCGAAAGTGAGATATGAGAATATTAAAGAACTTACCCTAGTTCGCACAGAGAAAAAATAAGTTGGCATATGAATGCAGACCCTCTTACTCTGGGATGTGTATTCTCTACCACTATAGGATAGTTCAAAGATAGATGTGAGTGATCTATTCATTCTTCACTTGGGATCAAGGTAATTCATAAAAACCTGGATAAATAGCACTTTAAATATCTGATCTAAGATTCTGACTGTATTCCAGGTCAAGAGAAATCAATATTTCATACAAGTTCAAATATAGTGAGTAAACCTAGATACAAAAAGGCCCAATGTATGCTTATTTTTTTTCCTGACCTCTGATATTAAAGGCATAAATAAAGCGGCATGCAAAAAGATCTGTACCTAGATCTGCCTGAGCTTGTGCTAATAATTGCCTACCTCATGGGTATAATTTAATAGGAAAGATATAGTCTGGGAGTTCACAGACCTGGCTTTAATCCCAGTGCAGCCATCAATACTTTAAACAGAGTATGTAGCCTTCTGAGTTTTAGTTTTCTTTGGTTGTCTCATGGGTACCTGCTCTCCATTTAACCACAGGGTTCTTACAAGGTTAAAATGAATGTGGTTAGGGAAAGCTATAGTCCTATTTAAGTGTTTAGCACTATTAATCATTACTTTCCATCACTAAATTTATTAAGCATCTGCTATATGACTCCGCACTGTTCACTGTATAAGATCATCTTTCTTATAATCAAAATAGTCCTTAAACCAAAAACATTATTATGCCCTTGGGGTTAATACAATATTTTCAGAGATGACACAGGGAAAGAATGCTGAAACATCTGAGAATGCATAAATGTTTTCTTTTCCTCTCTTTTTAATATTAAAGGAGCCATTGGTTGTTTTGGACAAGTGCTCCCTTTGGGTGAGGTTCATAGCCTCATCTGTTCAGTTTCTCTCCTCTCGGAAACTTGGTGATGGTTTGTGTAACCAGAATCCCTAGAACACTTGTTCATGATGTAGGAACAACATCAAGTGTAGCTTTTGGTCAAAGTCCTGTTTTTCTTTCAAACTAATTTAGCTGCCACAAGAATGGTCAGTCATCTCGCAAACTAAAACATGGGTAATTTCCATAGGAATGTTGAGAGGGTACTGAGCTTGTGTCCCCTTCACAACAGGCAGGGACAAGAAAAGGAGGAATCATCCCAGAGTGCAGGCAAATGGAGATTGATTGGTGTGTGCACTGCTTTTTTTCATAGCAATTGCACCAGAATATTCTTTGAGGAACAGTTTCTTTAACAGTCTTAATCACATTGATTTGAGTAGATTCTTCCTACCCTCCACCAATATGGATAGGTGTTACTTGAAATTAGTTAATTGCTGAAGACCATAATCCTGGTCAATGGAACTGGTTCAGTGGCAGTCACATGTCCTGATACAGGCCAACGAGATCAAGGAGGCATTATTTTGGTGGAAATCATTCTGACACTTCTGAGTTACTTACATGATATTTTCTTTTTTTAAATCTACTTTATTGCAATAACTTTGATTTTACACATTAAAACAAACTCATATGTCTAGGTTCCCCATATGTTCAGTTTCCGTATCCCTAAGATACATGTCAACATACCCTACCCTCCACCAAGTATCAAGTATTCTTCACCATTGTCCAGTGGGCTTCCCATCACCTGCCCCCTCCTTCTGCCCCCTCCCCATTCCCTGTTGGTAACCTCCGTTCTGTTGCAAATGTCCAAGGATTGGTTTTATTTATTCCTTTTTTTTATATTCACATTCTATCTATGAGTGAGATTGTCTGGTATCTTTCTTCTTTTGGCTTATGTCACTTAGCAAAATGCCCTCTAATTTCCTCCATGTTGATTCAAATGACAGGATTTCACCTCTTCTAAGGGCTGTGTGTGTTACATTGTTTTTATGTACCACATCTTCTTTATCCGTTCACTTGATGTTGGGCACTTAGGTGTTTCCAGGTCTTTGCTATTGTGGATAGGACTGGAATAAACATGGGGATGCATATATCTCTTGGAATTAGTGTTTTTGTATCTTTTCAGTAAACATCCAGAAGTGCGATGGTGGGATCATATGGGATTTCCAAATACAAATTTTTGAGGAGTCTCCAAACTTTTCCAGAGGCATTGCAATAATTGGCAATCCCACCAATGGTGTAATAAAGTGTTCCTTTTTCTCCACATCCTCTCCAATATTTGTTGTTTACAGATTTTTGGATAATAGCCAGTCTCTCAGGTATAAGGTGACACACTGTTGTTTGATTTTCATTTCCCAGATCAAGGAGTAGGAACAGTTTTTCATGTGCCTGTTGGCTATCTAAATATCCTTTTCAGAAAAATCTCTCTCCAATTCCTAATCCCAATTTTTGATTGGATTGCCTTTTTTTTGGTTATTCAGTTTTACAAGTTCTTTGTCTATTTTAACAGAAATATGAAATGAAAATATCTTCTCCCAGTTAGTAGGTTCCCTTTTTGTGTTGGTGATGCTTTTGTTTGCTGTGAAGAAGCTTTTGAGTTTGATTAAGCCCCAGCTTTTTATTTCCCCTGATGCCAGAGTTGAGGCCCTAAAGACTTCCTTAAGACTAGTGACATAGAATGTCTTTCCTATGTTGGCTTGCAAGAAATTTATGATTTCTGGTCTTATTTCCAAGTCTCTCATTTTAAGTAAATGTTTGTGAATTGTGGTGGAGAGTGGTCTAGTTTCATTCTTCTGCATGTGGCTGTCCAGTTTTCTCAATAACATTTATTGAAGAGACTTTCCTTTCCCATTGTATGCTTTTGGCTCCTTTGTCATAGATTAACTGACTGTATGTGAGTGGGTCAGTTTTTGGTGAATCAGTTCTATTCCACTGATCTCTGCCTCTGTTCTTACTCCAGTGCCATACCATATTTTTCTAAACATAAACATAAAAATAGAGCACATTTATTTATAGTAGGAAAACATTTGAGCTTATAGTAACAATGTATTAAATCTTACATAATAACACTGGGCCAAAAGCATTAGAAATTCACTGCCCAAGAGTCTGAGTACATTATCCTGAAAACATGTCATGATCCATACCATTAATGTATAACAAAATATGGCATTTCTTTCACAGGTAGAAAGGATAACAAATTTCATCATAAAAACAGATTTATTGGATTTAAGTTCTGATTAAGTTCAAGATAAATTTTTAGCATAAAAAAGAAAAAGAAGATTCACCATATATATGTACATATATATACATATATATGTAATTATTTAAACATTGAACTCGTACAGTGTAAAACATTTAGAAATCTTGAACTTTAGAAATTTGGACCAATTGACCTGTTTGGCTTTAACATATTCTAAACTCCCTTTTGAGAATCAGATTAATGTGCTCAGTCCACCAGTCCTATATGGATGGGGCAATTCTATTTTTTTTTTCTTCTTCTTTGGTGGTTCATCCTCCAAGCTGCTATCTGTGCTGGTGCAACTGCTACTGGAAGGGCTGGAATCTGAGTCTGAGTTGGAGGAGGAAGAAGAGCTTGTGGAGGAGGCCCAGGCTGATGAGATGCAGCTCCCCTCAGTTTCCTCCTTTGAGGAGGATGTGGTAGATATCTCTTCACTCTCTGATGAAGAACCACTGGTGGAACTGTTGCTGCTATTGCTACTGGAGCTGGTTACACTCTTTTAGGGTTTTCAATAATATAATCATTTCATCTGCAAATAATGACATAGTCACTTCCTCTTTTCCAATTTGTATTACTTTTATTCATTTTTCTTGCCTAATTGCTCTGGCAAAGACCTCCAGTACAATGTTAAACAGCAGTGGGGAGAGTGGACAGCCTTGCCTTATATCTGACCTTAGAGGAAATGCTTTCAATTTTTCACCATTGACTATGATGTTAGCTATAGTTTTGTCACATATGGCCTTTATTATGTTGAGGTATGTACCTTCTATCCCCATTTTAGGCAGAGTATTGGATCTTGTAAAAAGCTATCTCTGCATCTGTTAATACAACCATCTGTTTTTTCCCCTTGCTCTTGTTGATATGGTGTATTACATTAATAGAGATACATAGGCTGAACTATCCTTGTCTCCCTGTGATAAATCCCACTTGGTCATGATGGATGATCTTTCTGAAGCGTCATTGTATTTGGTTTGCTAGTATTTCGTTGAGAATTTTTGCACTAATGTTTATTAGAGATATTGGTCTGTAATTTTTCTTTCTTGGTGATGTGTCTATTAGCTTTTGGCATCAGTGTAATGTTAGCCTCATTGAAGTATTTGGGAGTATTTCCTATTCTTCGATACTTTGGAAGAGTTTGAGAAGAATAGGTATCGATTCTTCTCTGAAGGTTTGTTAAAACTCATTAGAAAAGCCATCTGGTCCAGGGCTTTTACTGTTAGGGAGACTTTTGATTACCTCTTCTTTGCTTATGATTGTTCTGTTCTTATTTTCCAATTCTTCTGGTTCAGTCTTGATAGACTGTATTTTTCTAGAAATCTGTCCATGTCCTTAAGTTTGTCTACTTTGTTGGCATAGGGCTCTTCTTCCTAGTTCCTTATGGTGTTTTGTATTCTGTGGTATCTATTGTAACTTCTCCACTTCCCTTACTGTTTCTAGTAATAAGAGTTTTCTCCCTTTTCTATTTGTAAGTCTAGCCAATGGCTTTTCAATTTTATTTTTTCAAAGAACCAACTTTTGGTTTTATTGACATTCTGTATTGTCTTTTTGTTTTTGTTTCATTTATTTCTTCTCAAATTTTTATTATTTTCTTTCTTATGCTGATTTCTGGTTTTAATTGTTCTTCTTTAGTTGTTTTAAATGTAGTGTTAAATTGTTCATTTACAATTTTTCTTGTTTCCTGAGGCAGGCCTGGATTGCAATGAACTTGCCTCTTAGTAGTGCTTTTGCTGCATCTCATAGAATCTGGTAGTTCATGTCTTCTTTCTCATTTGTCTCTAAGAATTTTTTGTTCCTCTTTGATTTCCTCCTTTACCTGAGTCATTCAAAAGATATTGTTTAGTGTCCCATAATTAGGGGTCTTCCAGCCTTTCTTTCTGTGGTAGATTTCTAGTTTTAAGCCATTGTGGTCAGAGATGATCCTTGGTATGATTTCAATATTTGTAAATTTATTGTGCATGTTTTGTGTCCCAACATATGCTATATCTTTGAGAACATTCTATGCGCAGTTGAGAAGAAAGTGAACTCTGTAGTTTTGGGATGACGTGTTTGGTATATGTCTAATGGACACAACTGTTCCAAATGGTCATTTACAGCTGCCATTTTCCTGTTAATTTTCTGCCTGGTTTATCTGCCCATTGTTGTAAGTCGAGTGTTGAAGTCTCCCACTACTATCGTGTTATCGATGTCTCATCAGTTCTAATGCTTGATATATTTCAATGTTCCTTCATCTGATGCATATATGTTAATTAGCATATATCTTCCAGCTGGAATGACCCCTTATCACTATATAATGTCTATTTCTGTTCTTTTGTTATGCTTTTCAGTTGGAAGTCTGTTTTATCTGATATAAGTATAGCTGTGCCTGCTTTTTAGTGGTTGTCATTTTACTGTATGATTGTCTTCAAACCACTGACTCTGAGCCTTATCTTTTGAAAGAATTTGGGTTTCCTGAGCATGGAAGTTTGGGTTATGCCCTTTATTCATTCAGCCACTCTGTGTCATTTGATTGGTGAGTTCAGTCCATTAACATTTAGGGTGATTATTGATATGTAACTGTTTATTTTCATTTTGTAATTTGTCTCCTGTGTATTTTCCAGAGAGTGCCTTTGTTTTTCTCTTTTTCTTCTTTGATGGGTTGGGTGTGGTTTGTTTTGATTGGTTGCTTTTTATTGACTTTGATTTTTCCTTGTAGATAATTTTTAGCTTATCCTGAAGTTAGCACTAAGAATTTTATGTTTATTATTTTTATTTGAAGCAGAGTAGTCCTCCACTCATTCTAACCATCCACATTTTTATACTCTCCTCCTCCCAGATTTTTATATTTGCTGTCTTACTGTTTTTAAGTGGTGTTTCTTTACACTTTATAGAGCATCCTTTAATTTTTTTTGGAGAGTTTATTTTGTGGTGATAAATTCCTTTAACTTTCATTTGTGAGGAAAGCTTTTTATCATTCCTTGAGTTCTGAATGACAATCTCACAGGGTATAGTAGCCTAGGTTGAAAATTCTTTTATCACTTTGAATATGTCATATCATTCCCTTCTGGCCTCTAGAGTTTCACCTGAGAAATACACTGACAATTTTATAGCGACTCCTCTGTATTTGACTCATTTTTTCTCTGGTTGCTTTTAACACTTTTTTATTGTGTATTTTTACATTTTGATGACAATATATCTAGGGTGGGTCTACTTGGGTTTCTTTTATTAAGAACTTTTTTGATTCCTGTGTCTGGAGGCTTGCTTCATTCTTCAGGTTAGGGAAGTTCTCAGCTACTATTTCTTCAAACATAGTTTCTGCCCCCTTTTCTCTTTTCCTTCTGGGACCTCTACATGAATATTGTTCCTTTTGATGTTATCCCAAAGATCTCAAATGTTGTCTTCATTTCTTTACATTCTTCAATCTCTTTGCCTGTTTGAGTGCATTCCTCTGCCCTAACTTCTAGCTTGCTGATTCTTTTGGAAGCCTCATTCATCTTGTTGTTGAGTCCCTCTATTAAGCTTTTTATTTCAGGTCTCATTATTTCTTTGATATCTTGCTTCATTTCTTCTTTCTCTTTTGTCATTCTCTTTTACTTCCACTATTGTTTATTTTGTGTTTTTTTTTTTTTTATTTCCATGAGTATGCTTTTCACTGTTACCCTAAATTCATCTTCAGGCAGTTTGCATACATCTGTTGTATTCAGATTTTCCCGAGTTTCTGATTGGCTCCATCATTTTGTGTATATGTCTCTGTGTCTTTGCTCTGTTTGGCATTCTGTTTATATTTCTATAGGTTCAGTTTCCCTGCAGTGATGGCTTTTTATAGGGTGATCACCTTGTTGTCTCCATCCCACAATTGGCAGTCTTGCTGCAGTTCAGCCTCTATCAACACAGTGGCACTAGTGGGTAGTGTTGAGGCTTTGTCCTTTCTGGGAGATTACCTTCTTTCTTTAATCCTGGAGTGGGATATCTGGTGGACAGGATATCTGGTGTGTGTATGTGGGTGGATCCTCAGACTCCAGTGGCGTTTGGAGGGATTAAGGTCGGGGAATTTCCCTAGCTGCCTTCCAGTTATAGTGGTGTCCAGGACAGGCTCCACTCCGGGGCTCTAGTTCTCTTTCAGACCTGTGCTAAGGCCGTTTAGTCTGCCTCAGTGTCCTGATCCTGTTGCACAGACTCTTTGCTACTTTTGGAGCAACTCTTTGGGGAGGCCTGTGTCTTCCCACAGTTCCACCCCATTTGCTGCAGCACAAATCCCAAGTCCCAAATCTGCAGTGTAGCTCTGAACCGTGACATTTTTACCTACCCTTTGTAATTGTGATTGCTGCTGTGTCTGTATAGCCTCTGTGCCTGCTTTTCCTCAGTGTTTTTTTTCTGGAATATACGTGAATTCCTAGTTGTTCTGTGGGGAGGATCTGAATCTCACCACTACCCAGGCACTATCTTCTCAATGTCTCATCTTTGCTTCTCTGGGGGCATGAACAAGTGATTGGGAAGAGGGAATCAGGAAAATCCTCAGCTAAAACTTAAGGAGGCTGGAGTTTAGAAGAGTAGAGCCTGTATCTTCTTTGCTTCTTTATTCCTAGGACCTTGCAAAGTACATTGGAAGCATTTTAGCAAATGATTTTAAAAGAAGGAATAAGATGCTTAGACTAAGAAAATCCATTCCTTCCACTTAGGTAAAAGAATATTTATGAGGTTGAAGTTAGGAATTCATGATTTAAATCGTTTTTTCAGTATTATAATTTGTGTATTTACTGAATTTTAGCCTAAAATTTCTCATATGAAAAATGGAGATTAAACTAATATCCATATGATTGCCAAAAAACTATCTTAAAAGCAAATCTGACCAAGACACTCTTGCTTTGAAACCTAATAATCTCCAAGATCAAGTCTAGTTTTCCAAAACACCAAATCCATTCTGTGATCTAGCTTTTTTTTTCTTTTTTTTAAATAACTTGTTGGGCAGACAAACTCTTAAAGCTGCAAGACAAAGTGACTGCAGGATTTATAAACCATAAGATATGGCTGAGAGAATACTCATAAATATGTAAGACAAAATTGTTCTTACAATATTAGGTCAGAGATGAACATTAAGAATACATCCACTGTAAATAAGAGAATATTCAGGAATTTGTATATATAAAAATATAAGCTAATTTTAATACCAAAACAAAACAACCTTGTACTAGGTACCATTCCTAGCCGTATTTTATGATGGGAAAACTGAGGTAGAGAGTTGAGTGACTTGCCTACTGTCTCAAAGTTAGCAAGAGGTGGAGTCAGAGTTAGGCTGGACGTATCACTGCTACCACACCATCATGGAAAAATATTGAAAGTGTCTAACAAGGTGCACAAAGCTTTAACCTACATGACATATAAAAATACTGAAGCAGCTCAAGCTCTAACCAGTCTTGTTTGTGACTATTTCTCCAGGTCACGCATACTCTTACTTCTGTGCCTCTGTTTATTCTGTGCTTCAAGATCCTGATGAATGTTTTCATAAAGCTTGGCTGACTTTACATTCTCTGAGGGCTGAGCAAATTGCAACTTCCTTTAAACTTTTAGAATGCTCTGTTCATGGTCCAGTGATAGCAATCATAATATTTTTGCGTACAGGTATACTGACTCTTTCCCATATTCATCCAGAGATTGTAGAAGTCTTATTGGTAAAAATACTACACACTGCTTGTTTAGCTGATACTCATAAGATCTCTTCAATTCTAGAACTAGTGGTCTAGAAATAAATATAAGCCCAGAAGCAACTGTAACCCAATGAAACAACTGCTTTTAAGAACCAGTATTTCACAGATTCTTGGATTACTTATGTACTGGCTTTCTAAACTTAGAAACGTTGCTTAGCTTTCCTTTGGTTCAGTTCACATATTTTGACTAAGCATATAACATTACTTATTTCATAATGCTATGATAAATATTAAATAAGATGTAGCACACTTGAGATAGTGACTATCACATAGTATGTATGTTGTTATTCACTACTGCATTATCTTCATTACCTTTATTACAGAAACATGCCAATGTGTCCCAGATTATTAAATTTTGTTTTTCTAGCACTGGTAACTATGAATGGTACTAGATGGTTTTTTGGATGAATTACTCAATGAATGGAAAGAATGGTTAGAATGAATCATTCATGAATACAACAAATACTTATTGTTTATCTACTATTGCTATGGTAGTTTTGGGGGTTTTACTAGTGAATCATATAGATAAGGTTTCCACACACTCATACATTTTTCCTGGGATGGGATATGGGTGGTTCAAATAAACAGGCAATTAAATGAGAAGATAATTATAAAGGACATGATAAGGTAAGTACAGAGTGCTGTGGGAATAGAGGAACACTCTCTTCTTATATTAGGGAGATCTAAATGTTACCTAAATTAATTCCAAGAACTAGGCAGTCAATGGATCAGGGGAAAAGAGTACAAAACTGGATTTCTAGGTACACCATGTATAAAACATTTTGGAATTCAAGGAGAGTAAGTTCTACTAGAGGAACTTCAATGTGATTAGAAAATAAGGTACAGAGGGACAGACTTAAATCATGAAATAATCATTTAAATTTATTTGGACTTTATTCTTATAGTAATTCTTAGTTATTAAAATCTTAGTAAGAAGAGTAAACTTTAAAAATTGTTTTGTTATTTTGCATTGCTATATGTTTACTAGGATATTGAATTTGCACCTCGGTTTATGTGCATTTCACACCAAACCCACCAGTGTTCTTTACTACACCTTGTTAACTCCTCCCTCCCTTGTTCCACCCACCACCCACCCCATCTCCAAAGCCAGTTTTGCATTCTGTGAATATTGTAGAAGTCTATCTATTAGCTTGTTTTCTTTCTTTAATATTCCACATATGAGTGAAACCATCGTGTACTTCTTTTCTCTTTCTGGCTTATTTCACTCCAATTTCATCCAGGTTGTTGAAAAAGACACAATTTCATCTTTTTTAACAGCTGCATAAAATTCCATGCCTATATTCCCACAGCTTCTTTATCTAGTTACCAGCTGATGGTCATTTAGGTTGTTTCCATATCTTGGCTATTGTGAACTGTGCTACAATGAACACAAAGGTGCAGATATTTTATCTGACTAGAATTGTTGTGTTTTCTGAGTATACACCTAGAAATGGGATTGCTGGATCAAATGGCAGTCCATCTTTTTTTTTTTTTTTTCAGTAATTGCCATACTGTTTTCTAAAGAGCTTTCACTAGTCCACATTTCCACCAATAGTGTAAGAAGTTTCCTTTTTTTCCATGCTCTCTCCAACACTTGTTGTTCCCAGTTTTTTTAATATAGGCCATACTCACTGGTATGAGGTAGTATCTCATTGTTTTTATTTGCATATATCTGTTGGCGAGTTATGTAGAACACTTTTTCATGTATTTGTAGGTCTTCTGTGTATCTTCTCTAGAGAGCTCTATTCAATTCTTTTGTTCTTATTTGAGGTATCATTTTTGTTTGTCTTTGAGGTGTATAAGCTCTTCATATATTTCAGAGATTAGACTTTGTCTGATACATGTGTGCAAATATCTTATATTCAGTGAGTTGCCTTTTTGTTTTAGTGGTGATTCCTTTTGCTGTGCAGAATGTTTTAATTTATGTATTACCAATTGCTTAATTTTCTTTAGTTTCCTTGCTGTAGGTGTTACTTTCTCAAAGACATCTCTTAGGCTGACATCCTGGAGTTTTTTTCCTTATGTGTTCCTCTCTTTTATAGTTTCAGGTCTTGTATCCACGTCTTTGATGCATTTTGAGTTAATGTTTGTGTAGTTGCATCAACAAATAATCTAGTTTCATTTTTTACAGGGGTCTGTTTAGTTTTCCCAGCAATATTTGTTTAATAGACTATTATTCTCCATCACATGTTCTTGGCTCCTTTGTCATAAATTAGTTGTCCACTTATGTGTGGCTTTATTTCTGGGCTCTTAACTTTATTCCACTGATATATTTGCCCATTTTTGTTCAAATACCATGTTGTTTTGTTAACAATTGCTCTGTAGAATAGTCTGAAGTGGAGAGTGAGATTCTTCAGTTCTTCTTTTGTTAAGGATAGTTCTGGCTATTCAAAGTCTGTTTGGTTCCATACAAACTTTGCTATTGTTTGTTCAATTTGCTTGAAAAATATCCATGCAATTTTGATAGGAATTGCATTAAATCTGTATATTGTTCTAGGTAAGATGGTGATTTAATTATGCTAATTTAGAAGAGTAAACTTGATTTGAATTGTTTTAATGGTATTTCCTTTCAATGTACAAAATACATTGGACAAGGACAAGACTGAATGCAGCGAGACCGATTTTTAGGATACTGTTGAAATCGTGGAGACTAAGGGAGACCGGATTAAGTAAGTGGAAGGTGGGATGAAGAAGTGAGGGTTAGAGCTAAATGAAAGCCTGATAATAGATTAGAAATGCGAGTGGGTAAAGAGATGGACAAGTTTAGTGTTGTGTTTACTTTCCGAGAGACAACTAAATAGATAGTGGTACCAGGTTCACATGCAGTAGGCCTGAGTTAGTGAGAGAATAATGAGTTCAGTGTTAGATATACTTAGTTTCAGTTGCTCACGATATTCAAAAAGGAAAATCTGCAGTTGAATTAACCAAGACCTGGGGTGGAAGAAGAGGAAATTGCCAGGTAGTGATTAAATTAGTAAGTATTAATTTAGGGTATTGCAAGGATTTAACAGAAATGATGGTTTTTGGAAACTGACTAGAAGAGAAAAAAAGAAGAGAAAAAAATCTGGCTAAACAAAGAGATAGTAGGTGAGGTATGGTTAATGTGTAGGTATCAACACAATAAATGAATAGGAAGAATGGAAGAACAGATGTTTAAATTATTGGAATTGATGATTTCAGAGAGTAGGAAACAGAAATGGGGTAAAGGCAAAAGTTAAGAGGTATGAGAAAGTCAAGAAACTACGAGTTCAGGGCATTGTATGTATACGTGCATTTCACAGTATTCAAGATGGCAGAAGAACCTGGGAATGAGAGAGACTTGAAAAAGTGGAAGCTTGGTCAATATGAAGCCCATGGACTAAACTACATGTAAGAGGGAGGGGCTACTGAGTGAAAGAATAATAGAGCTGTCTAGGGTTGAGACTTTCTGGGAGTTTCTGGGGGAGCTTAGAAACACCATAAATTAAAAATATTCTTTCGGAAAGAATATGAGTAGGGCAGATAATGAAGCTGTACAATTCAACTTACTAGTGGGCTATATTCCCAGAAACTGAGTAAAAGCAGACTTCATTATCAGCACCAGCAGGCTGGGTCTACTGGGGAGACCCAACCACCTCACCCAGTCTATTTCTTCTCTGGCTTTGAAAAATTGGCACTAAGTTAGAGAACAGTGAATGTAAGAAAACAGGAAACTCTTAATAAGAATGATTCTTTCTGAAAGGCTATTTTTAAGACTAGGATTTTTTTAATATAAGAAAAAATGGTTCAAGTTTTTCCCCCACCCTCTTTAGGATCTAGGTGGAAGGCAATGCAAAACAAATCAGTAAAAAGGACTGGAAATTCTCCTCTTTTAGTATGTTCCAGCACAAACATCACAGGCAAAGTGGAAAACTCCACAAGGCAACATTTCATAGATCACAATGTTTTTGAGCTGGAAGGAACCTGGACAGATGAACCAAAGCTTCATTTTAGATGAGTGTGCCCTGAAAAAGTCAATGTAATAGAGGGTAGTCAGATTAAAATATTGATGATTAGGAAAGTCAATGCATATTTACAACAAATGGGATCTTTTTGATTTCACAAAAAATAGGTATAATAACTTTAAAAGAGAATCTTAGATCAATTTCATAATGGAAATATAACACCAATCAGTATTTTAACAGTCCTATTACTAATAAGACCTTGTTAATAGTGCACATAGACTTGTTATGTGATCCCGACTCTGAAATTTTGAAATAGAACAATAACTCTATGGGATGACAAATACTCTTAAATGTAAAGTCATTTCCCTGCTTGTGCAACTAGTAAATAAGAACTAATGTTAAGTTCAAACTGGTTAAGTTCAAAATTATTTATTCCATTAATGTTATAAATTGCAATTTTATCTGACATTATTTGCACAACAACTCAGATTTTCCTATATTCTCTTAAATGCTTCATACACACACTTAAAATGTACCCATTATAATAAATTAGAAAGAAGGTAACACTTGTCACTGACAATGACCATTTTTTCTTCACCATCTGATAATAGGGCATAATTTACTTAATTATAACTCTAAACATCACTGTGGCTTTATTCTGCCATCCTGTGACATTTTCTTTTCTCTTTTTTCACTAGCAGGACTCTTCAAATGAAATCTTATGAACTATGCAATATAGATAAGAGCCAGCATTTTAGTTTAAATAATGATGGTACATGGCTCACATTTTAGGCCACAAACATTTTGACTGCCCAAATCTCCCTCTATCAGAACTCTAATGGATTTTGTGGAAGTGAGGTTGAAAACCAGTGCCATAATCAGGTCTATAAAAAGTCTAGGAAAATACATATTCTTGGATGAACTATTTTATTTATTTCTACATATACTGCCATGCCCAAAAATATTCACACAGACATGCATAAGATGTATATACAAAAATTACACATAATGTGAGAGCTGAGTATTTAGAGAAAGTTAGTTTTGTAGAAACCAAACATAAAGCATTATTCTTGTGCATTTTCAAATGTTAATGGAGAATGGATTTAATAGTTTACAAGGGTTTATGGTACATTTCATGCTCTGGTTTATACCAGTTAACCCTGGCTTCTTTTGACCAAGACCTGGATCTTATTTATATGATGGTTGGAACCTTTGACTCATATGATCAGACACTCATACAACCCATTTAGCTCTAAAAAAAATAAAATAAAAACCACCAGAGTGAAGAAGGTAGCGTGTTGCTGTGTCCTTTGTGGATTGTGGTTACTGTAACAGAATCATCAACAAAAGGGTCACAAAACCACATGGCTTGGACACGGAGCACTTCAAAGTAGCAGCTGCCTTCAAACCCAAAGAATTTATAAAGACAAATTGAGCATATGGTTAGTGTCCTAAGATGACCTAGGTGAAGACTGGACCCACAGGGAAGCTGAAGAAAGATATCACCTTTAGTTAAACAATTACTGTGTGTCAGAGACTTTATATGTACAATTTATTTTTATACATAATATAAAATAGGTTGTTTCTGCTTATAAAAGAAGATACTCCAATTAGGAGAAATTGATGAAATTGACCAAGATCATGCTATCGCCTGGCTCTGCCAAAAAGTTAGCCAACTAACAAAGTTCTACTTCAGGGCTGTTGGTATTTGCTGATCCTTTTGCCTACAATTCCATTCCAACAGATGTCCTCATATCTATCCCTCTTACTTAGGTTTCTGCTTGAATGCATCTTTTATTTTTTTAAAGGAAAGGTGCAAGCAGAAATGAAAGTGAGCAGACAGGCAGGCAGGAAGAGAGAGAAGGAAGAATCATTTTATTTATTTGTTCATCATGGCTGCACCCCTCAGCCCTGAATGTGAACCAGGACCCTTGAGATGGTGTGCTGGTAGAAGGTAGCTGACTTAACCACAACTCTACCAGGGCATGGCTCAACTTTTAATGTGATCTACTCTAAGCCCCTTTCATAGGATACCACTCCTTGTCATTCTCTGTACATTTACTTTGTCTTTTTTTTCATAGCATCGGTGCTACCAGAGATTATATTATATAAGCACTTACTCATTGGATTTTCATCTATCATTTACACTAGACTTGTTTTTTTCATACCAGACTTCAATTCCATTAGGATATTGACCTTGTTTGTATAGTTTACTGCTCTCAATTCAATACCTAAAACAGTTATTATCTAGTACATAGTAGATGATAAATATTTGCTAATGAATGTACACTAATAAATAAATAAAATAAAGAATAATTAAATTAAATAACAATTAAACAATAGGCAGAAGAGTTGGGTTTTGTTCCAAATTTAGCCCTTCGGGAAATTTTTTGTTTGTTTTTGTTTTTTTGTCACTCTGCCCTGGGTCTGGAACCTGGGTCCATGGCTCTCATATCTGAGATATCTCATATCTCACCTGAGTCACAGAGTGGGAAAGGCCTTTTGGGAATTTAATATATTAATCTTAGTTTTTGCCTTATCAGAATTTCCTGGTCTAAAATAGTTATATGTTAGATCCTATCTTACAGGATGGGTGGTATAGTGGACAGCTGTTGGAAATACCTCTATTTCAGAGTAGTCATGTCAGATTTTTTTTTTTTTTGAGGAACAGTCTTCTTTACAGTCTTAGTGAATTGACTTGAGTGGATTCTTCCTACCCTCAGCAATGCGGTCTTAATTTTTCAGTTAATTAGTGAAGATCATGATCCTGGCAATGGAATTGGCTCAGTGATGGTCACATGTGCGGACACAGACCAATGATCCACAGATCAAGGAGACATTATGTTAGTGCCTTCTAGGGAAAAAAAAATCCTTATACTTCTGAGAACACTAATGGTGATGCTTTTTTTCTTCTTTGGGCATATGAACAAATGATTGGGAAGATGGAAGCAGGAACATCCTGAGTTGTGTCTAGGGTTTATTCAACTAAGCCTCTAACATGTGTCATATGCAGTTCCAGACACTGAGAATATACAGTAGTTAAAACAGAGATAGGTCTTGGTTTCAAGAAGATTAAATTTCATGGATGAAAAAATAAATCAAATCAGTGTAACTTTAGCCCATTTATATGGTATGGAGAAAATTAAACTGCATTGATAATGGAGACCAAGTGAAAGACTTTTATCTTGAGATAATAGGTAAGACCTCTCTGGAGAGGGTTTATAGGTATTTATATAAATAGCACTTTTGTCCAAAGTAGACAAATATACACTTTTGTAATAAATCAATTACATTATTTTGAGTGATTTTTGGACCCAAGCAAAATTTAAAGTGAAATTGTAAAATAAAAAGTATAACATTATTGTGATCAATAATATTACCATACTATAATCCTGCATCTTTTAAAATCTCATAGCTAACTATCATTAAGTATGTAAATAAATGTCTTCATCTCATTGACCTGAACTGAAAGAGTGTGACCATCTCTAAATCAATCCTCTTGTCCTAGGTTACAGATTTCACTCACTGATTTAATCCCACTCATGAACTTGAGGATAGAACCAACCCTGCCAAACTATCAAACCTACTGACTCTCCTCAGATGTTTTTAAATGGAGTTATGAGGCAATATTATGAGAAAAGTCAGAAAAATGGGAGAACAAATTAAAATATCCCAAGGAACCTACAACCTCTTGAACATCTGGATAAGCATAACTCTAAAAAAAATGGGATATTCATTCCTTGGGTGTTAAAAGTCAGAGAAAACTCAAGGCAAAGGAATAACCAGGAACTGATAACTCAGCAATTTAAAAGAATACAAGTCCCAGACAGGAGATCTGGAGTAGATGATGTGGTCTTCAGTCCATGTAGGGAAGAATAATGGAACTCAGTTCCTGCACAGAGCTGTAAGCTTTTGGATACCAACTATTCATAGAAAGGGAATGAGAACAACTCCCCCTACGGACCTGGGAAGAGGCAACAACAAAGAACTTGCATCCACCTGGAAATGAGACTAGAAATAAAAGGCACGTCTAGTTATCAATCCAGCTGGCAAATTATTGAGAAGATGTCTGTTGAAGAATAAAATTCAAAACCATTCTACAGAGAACACTTCCACAATGTAGAGCACATATGAGAAAAAGAATAAAGGACTGAAGAAGAGCTTTTAATTCAATTTTAGATAACACACAAGGAAATGAACCCTTTGGAAGGACCATCATCAAAGTCAGCATCACTTCAGAATGACAATAAGAGAAACAAGCCTGGATTTTCTAGGGCATAGACCAGGAGATGAGTTTGGAATACTTGGAAGCAGGACTAATGTGTAATGAATCAGCTCCAGAGGCCTGAACAATGGCTGGGATAGAGGAAAGTGAGTTACTGAACCTTAGTGGCGCAGGCTCTTTCTGGGTCAACAAGAAGAAGATCGCTGAAGCCAGTTAGCTTCCTTCAACATAAGGGCTGAGGGGAGATTAATTTTCAAAACAGCAAAAAGAGGTGAAGCTGAGTCTAAAGACACCTGCTCTGAGCCACAATAATGAATAATGGAGAGAGGATCCAAAGACCAGTTGCAGTGTGGAGAGCTGTTCAGGATTAGCCTCAAATAGCACTCTCCAAGATGAAAATCTACATGACTTCAGAAACAAGATGGTCAAAATCTGAGAAGCCAACCAATCATTGTGAGCGCTTATCAACAGGAGGAGGCAACTAGTGAAAATAATGACAATATTAGATTCAAGATGCAGAAAAACTGTATGAAAATATCTTACATATTACACTTAAGAATACAATTGCAATGATGGGTATGCCAAACATCTCAGTAATAGAGAGACTTTCCAAGAACAAATATGCAGACTAGCCATAAAAATTACTCTATATGTTTCAAGTGTCAATATCAGTTAAAAGCAGCAGCAGCAGCAATAACGAGCTATGAGAGAAACGCACTTTCCCAGGGGAGAGAAGGCTGTGATGTAGATCCGGTACTGAGGAGTCCCGAGCTGCCCGATCACTGGTAAATCACTGAAAGTAGTAGGAAGCTTAATTTTTCTTTTCTTTTCATATTCTCCAATTCAGTTTTACCAGTAAGAAGGCTGACCTGTGGATCCTAATCTGATTCCCTGGATCTATTTTTTCGATTTACTTTATATTTTTTATATTTTGCATTTATTTTTTAAAGTTTCACAATGAAAAAATTTAACTTAAAATCTTTCAAAAATAGAGCAATGAATACCCATATGATTTTCATCTAGATTCCAGAATTAACATTTTTCACATGTACTTTATCCCTCTTTATAAATTATGCATGTTGACATAATTATTATTTCTCAGAATCATTTGAGAGTAAGTTGAACCCTTTCTCCTAATAAATATTAAAACAAAGATATTCTCCTATGCTATCACATACTAGGAAATTTAGCATTGAGATATTATTAACTAATGCACAGTTCACATTCCAATTTTACCAGTTGCTCCAGAAATGTCCTGATCAGGTTTTTCTGATCCAGATTTTAGTCCAAGATTCACACTGCATTTGAATTTTCAGTCTCCTTTAATCTGGATTATTTCCTCACACTTTCTTTAACATTTCCAACACACATTTTTGACAATGTCATTTGAAGATGTTCAGTTGTTTTATGGATGACCTTGTGGAAACTGAGGGAGGAAAGCTTTCCTCTGTCCTCCACCAAACCCCTACTGACTCTCCCCAGGGTGCCCTGCTCAGTGTGGCCCAGTGTTTCCCTGGCTCCCTCTTCAGGTGTGTGGCCCACAGGCAACCTGCACCCCCAATCCACACTGAAAGCCCCCAGGGGCAGTCCTGGTGAGGAGAGGCTAAAGTTGGCCCACAGCTCCACCTGGGAAGAGGCAAGTTAGTCCTAATTCATGCAGAGGAGTAAGTCTGTTCTAGACTTGGGTACAAATGTTGGCTTCCATTTCAGCTGATACCAATATCTTGATTTCCCTCTTAGTCATTTATCTATGTTATCAATTACTTCAGAATTCACTGGGGACAGGGACAAATGGGAGGGATGGAGGGAAGGAATGGGGAGGGGGAGGGAGAGGGAGAGGGAGAAGGGGAGGGGGAGAGAATGAATCTTGTAGGACAGAGACACACATTGCCAGTAGAAATTCTACTGGGCTTGCACACAGAGGGATTTTGACCAGCCTGATGATACTTAAAAGTGCCTGAGGGGTTACTGATGTTAGGCAGTTACATATTCTGTCTGATTTAACACTAGAAATCCAGTGCAATACTTATTATCTCCAAGGAGAGCAGACAGGCTCTTGCAGGGTGAATTGTAAGAAGAAAACCTTCTACACTAAAGACATTCACAGGTTTTTGACTATCACAATAAGAAATACATTTTTATTGTGATCTTATATTCTAATGCTCATAAGGTATATTTGATAAGAAACAAGACTGTCAACTACACAAGAAACCTACAGTTAACAATTTCTATCTGTAATAGAATCTAATCTATTTTGTCTTATTTTAAAGCAACTAGCTGAAACAAGCAAGTATTTTCAAGAGTAATTAATTATTCACAAATGTCATTTGGGAAAGAAGAACTGTTCTAAGTCAGCCATCATACAAAGATCTGGGTTCAAATTAGGCTTTGATCACTATTAGCTGAATGATCGTGAACAAGTCACTTCTCAGTCTCAGATTCCTCATCTGGAAAACGGGGCTGATCTCTAGCTCTGAGTTGGGCCAGTGAAGAAAAGGACTGTGTTGGAGCTCAGTGGGGTTGCACGGTGTGTCTGAGCAGTCACCTAGAATTAACACACCAAAACGAGAGCAACAGTCAAGCCTCCATCACTCACTGCCCTGGTGATGCCCAGCTGTCAAAATCACCTCCCCCCAAATCATGTCCCGCTGGAACAATGCCCCAGCCTAGAGTCAGGTGGGCCAGCACGGATGGAGAACTGTCTTAACGCGGAGGGACCCCTGAAATATCCTTCATCTAACCAAGTCTTTTTTTAACCTATTGCAGTTCAAGCTACCCTTAGATGATTCCAATCTGGAGTGAAAAATACACAAAGATATTTACAATGGGTACAAGAAAAAAGAGAGGCGATTTTTCCCTTGAAATTCAATACTTTTCTCAACAATGGGAAAAATAATAGAATTCGAATGTCACCATTTGCAGTCTCTGATAATTAAATTATTGATCATCATAGCTGTTAACATCACAAAAAGAAGACTAATTGTGTAACTCTTGTAGTAAAAATGTCTCATGTTGCCCGAGGAATAGAACTTGTATGCGATCAAGCAGCTACAACTAACAATCAATTTACAGGACATGCAGAAGAGAGAGGATATGCTAAATGACATCATGGAGATACAAGCACAATATTTAAATGTCATGAAACTCATAGGTGAATCTATGAGACATTCAAGGTCAGCGATGAATGAAATCAATGTAATAGAGACTTAAGAGACATCTACTCACATTATGTGTTTCTTGGACAGTTATACAAACTATAGCTATATAAGAGTAAGTGCATTTATGACATATATACATATTTGAGAAACCTAGATATTGAATATTATCCTGCCCTGTCAGTATCCTACAAATAAATATAACCACTATTCTGACTTCTGCCACTGCAGAATAGTTTTGCCTCTTCTGAATTTTTATAAATATTATGATGTAATATGCACTCCAATATATATGGATTCTTTTATTTATTTTTTGCTTACAATTTTGTCTATGAATTTAGTCATATTGCTGCTATGTGGTAGTAGTTTAGGTAAAACAGTCTATTTTTTAAAGGGTGCAAAGTATACATTGCTACCCTTCATGGAAGTAACTGAAAATTTTGAAACAATTCAGCATATATACAAGATAATCTGTAAGAAGTAGTCTTAGCAAGAATCAATCAGTGTAGCTGCTTTGGACAGAGTTTATGAAATCAAAGGAATTTGAGATGGATCTTGGAAGAAGGACAAATCCAAAAAGGCATAAGAAATGATAGTTCAGGTAAGAATAGGGTGAACAAAAGCTTTGAGAAATTTGGGGGAAAATGATTCAATCAGCATAACCAACATGGGGGTGGTATTTGTGGTTTCCCTCAGTTTTGCTGAGGTATATTAAAATGAAATACATCAAAGTATTACAGTTCAACGTGTCTGTGCCGTGACACCGTGGCAATGAAAACAGCTGTCACTGTGAAGTTTATTCATATCCCACTGCAATCCCTAACCCCTATTATTTCCCTATCTTTCTTACTATGTAATTATTATGTGCTGAACATAACTATTACTAATTCATTTTTATTGCTACCTACTATTGCAATGTATGGATACACCACAATTTATTTTTCCATTAATCTGTTGAAGCAAAGTTATATTTTTCATAGTTTTTGGATAATACAGAATTACTATGAACATTTATGTGCAAATGTCTGTATGGAAATATGTTTTAATTTCTCTTGGGTAAATATCACAAAGTGGAATGGCTGGATCCTATTGATTATTTTTTTAACAGGCTGTCTAGTCATTTTGCAAAGTAGGTGTATGATTTTACATTCACTCCAGCACTGAATGAAATCTTCAGTTTCACATCCACTCTAACACTTGGTATGGGTCAATACATAATCATCCCAGGAGGTGGGTGGTAAAGTCTCACTGTGCTTTTAATTAATTAATTTTTCTCTAATGACTAATGATGTTAAGCATCTTTTCAATAGCTTATTTAGCCATCCATAAATTTTCTTTGGTGAAAAACCTGGCTCAAATCTTCGGCCTACTTTTTTGGAGTTGTTTGTCTTCTTATTGGGTTTTAAACTGTCTTTGCATATTCTGGAAACAAGCACTTTGTTGGGTATAATTTTGAAAATAATTTATCTCTGGTTTGCCTTTTCATTTTCTTAACAATACTTTTGAAATGCAAGTACTTTCACTTGATTTATTCTTTCATAGTCTGCATTTTGAGTCATACTTCAGATATTTGTCAAACTTTAGGTAGCTAAAATATTCTCCTGTTTTCTAGAAGTTTTGTAGTTTTAGTGCCTAGATATATCCATGAATCATTTCAAGTTATTTTTTTGCTGATTAAGGAAGATAAGGGTGGAGGTATATTTTTTTGTATATGGCTGTTTAATTGTTACAGCACAATTTACTTATTGTACTGACCATAATGAATAGCTTTGGATCTTTGTTGCAAATCGATTAGCTATAAATGCACCAATTCCCTTTCCGGATGATTTCTTTTGTTACAATGTTCCATTTGTCCATTTTTCTGCCAAAACCACAATGTCTTGATCATGCTAGTTTTAAAAATAAACCCAGAAATCAAGGAATAGAAACTTAAAAACTGCTCTTTTTCAAGTCATTTGAGATATCCTAGATATTTTGCATCTCCTTATAAATTTAAGAATCAACTTTTACATTTCTATGAAAAAGTTTGATTGGCTTTTATGAAAAGGGTATATTTGTTATCTTATTTAATTATTCTTTATTTTTTCTCAATAATTTTTTGCATTTTTGAATGTAGAAGTCTTGTGCAACTTATACCAAATCTGTCTCACAATATTTCATACTTAGGATGTCATTTCAAATGATGTTTTAAAAAAATTACATATTTTATTGAGACATAATTGAAATATAATGTATATTTTGTTGTACAGTGTCAATTTTGATACATTTATATATTGCAATATGAGTACCACCAAAGAGTCAGCCAACTCCTTTATCATGTCATGTAATTATTTTTTGTGGTAGGAATAATTAAGATTTAGTCTTTTAGAAACTTGGAAGTTTACAATACTTACTATTGTCTATAATCCCTATGCTGTACTTTAGATCTTCAGAACTTATTTTATCTCCCGGTTGAAAGTTTTTATTATCAAACACCTCCTAAACTCGCCTACTCCCCAGCCCCTGATAGTAACAACTCTACTCTGTCTTATTTGAATATGTTTTTTTTTTTTAAAGATTTTTACACACAGGCATGCTTGGCAGAGTAGCAGTTGGGTTGCAGTAGGGTCAATTGCCTCTGAAGGAACAGAGGTTACATACTCCTGGGTTCGAGTCCCGGGCCCAGGGGAAAGCAACCAGTGAACAACTAAATAAAAATAAAATAAAAATGCTTCTTCCTTCTCTCTCTGCCTGCCTGCCTACTCACCTTCATTCCTGCCTGTATCTTTCCTTAAAAACAAACAAACAAGATTCTACATACAATAGTTATCATACGGTGTTTGTCTTCTCTGTTTAATTTATCTCACTATAATGCCCTAATAATGCTTCACTCATGCTGTCACAAATGGAAGATGGCCCTTTTTTCTCGTGTCTGAGTAATATTCCATTGCGTATGTATGCATGTGTAGATGATAGCTCTCACATCTATATCCATTCATCAACTAACCAAAACTTGAGTTTTTTCTAGTACTTTGCTATTGTGAACAATCCTTTAATGAACATGGGAGTGCAGCTCTCTCATCAATAACCTGTTTTCATTTCCTCTGGTTATATACCCAGAAGTAGAATTGCTGGATAATATTTTTTAATTTTTTGAGTAATTTCTTCAGTGGCTCACCCAATTTACCTGCCCATCAACAGTGTACAAGTATTCCTTCTAATTTAATACTTGTTATCTCTTCTTTTCTTGATGATAGTCATTTTAACAGGTAATATCTCATGGTGGTTTTGATTTACATTTTCCTGATGATTACTAATGTTGAGCATCTTTTTATGTACCTGTTCACCACTTGGCTGTCTTCTTTGGAAAAGTGTCTCTTTTCTTATTCCCATTTTCTAATTGGATTGCTTGATTTGTTTTTGTTACTGAGTTGTATACATTTTAAACTTTTTTAATGTTAACCTCTTACTCCAATCTATGCTTAGAAAATATTTTCTCCTATTTTTTAGGGTGTTTTTTAATTTAAAAAATTTTTTGCTATGCAGAAGATTTTTAGTTTGATGTAGAAACATTAAAATTTTATTTTGTTCCTTGTGCTTTGGTGTCACACATAGAAAGTAATTGACAAGGCCAATGTCAAGGAGCTTCTCTCCTATCTTTACTTTTAAGAGTTTTATACCAGGTATTGTTTAAATGTTCAATCTATGTCTAGTCGATTTTTGTGAATGGTGTCCAATATGGATTCGCTAGGGTCCAATTTCATTTTCTGCATATGGTTGACCAGTTTTCCAACACCATTTGTTGAATGCACTGGCCTTTCCCCAATGACTGTTCTTGGCTCTTGTCAGGTATTACTTGATCCTAAATGTGGTAGCTTATTTCTGGACTTTATATTCTGTTCCATGAGTGTCTATTTTTATGCCAATATCATACTCTTTTAATGACTGTTGCTTTGTAATACACTTTGAAATAAGAAGTTGTGATGCTTCTGGCTTTTTTATTCTTTCTCATGATTGCTCTGGTGATTCACTGTTTTGTGGTTCCACAGATATTTTAACATCTAATATTTCTGTAAAACAAGTTATTTATATCCACAAACATAAGAGCATCCTTCTATTTGTTCATGTTCATTTCAATTTCTTTCATCAAGTCTTGTCATTTTCAATATACAGATCTTTCATTTCATTGGTTAAATTTATCCAAAGTAGTCTATTGTTTTTGATGCTTCTGTGAATGGTATAGTATTCATTTCTTTCAGATGTTTCACTGTTAGTATATAGAAATGCAACTAATTTATATATGTTGAATTCATATTCTGTATGTTTTCTGACTTTGTCTATTAGCTCCAAGTTTTTGTTGTTGCTGTTGTATCTTTAGGGTTTTTTCAATATAAGTTTATGCCATCTGCAAATAATGACAATTTTACTTCCTTTTTCTGATTTGGATGCCTTTTATTTAGTTGACTTGCCTAGTTTATCTGTAACTTCTCTGTCTAGGATAGAGTGGTGAGAATGGGAACACTTGTCTTTTTCCTGATTTGGAGGAAAAGCTTTCAATTTTCACCACTGATTATAATATTAGTTGTAGGATTCTTGTATATTTATCTTTATTATGCTGAGGGATAATATATACTGTTTGTTGAGTGTTTTTTAAATCATGAAAGGAGGATGCATCTTATAAAGTGATGACCATATAATTTTTATCTTTCATTCTATTAATGTGTTGTATCTACTTTTGCATTCCAGTGATAAATCCCTTTGGTCATGACTTATAATCTTTTTGATGTGTTGCCTAATTTGGTTTACAATATTTTATTGATAACTTTTGCATCCATATTCATAAGGAATATTTGTTTATGGTTTTCTTTACTTTTAATACCATGATCTGACTTTGGTATCAGAGCTGTTCTGGTCTCTTAAACAAAGTTTGAAAGTGTTTCATCTTTGCCAATATTTTGGAAAAGTTTGTGAAGGGATTAACATTTATTTTTTAAATATTTAGCAGAATTTTCCAGTGAAGACATCTGGTCCTGGTATTTTGTTTTGGTGGCTGATTCAATCTCTCTACTTGCTATTGATATGTCTGGATATTCTCTTTCTTCTTAATTCTGTTTTGATAGGTTGCATCTTTCTAGAAATTTATCCATTTCTTTTAATTTATCCAATGCTGGCATATAATTACTCATATTTGTCCCTTATGATCCTTTGTATTTTAATAATCTCAGTTGTATGACTCACCCTCATTTCTGATTTTATTTACTTGAGTCTTCTATTTTTTGTTTTCAGTCTATTAAAGTTTTGTCAATTTGTTTATCTTTTTAAAAACTAGCTTTCATTTTTCTTGATTTTTTTAAAGTATGTTTTTCTGGTCTTTATTTTATTTACTTCTGCTTAAACGTTCGTTATTTCCTTCCTTCTGTTAACTTTGCACTTAGGCCACACTACTTTTCCTAGTTCTTTGAGGTGTAAAATTAGGTAGTTATTTAAGAATTTAAAAATTTTCTTAACCTATGTATTTATTGCTATAAACTTCCTTCTCAGAACAGTTTTTGCTATGTTCTGTTAGTTTCTGTGCAGTTTTAATTTTTATTTAAGATTTTGCTTGAATTCTCTTTTGATTTTTTCTATGAAACATTGGCTGTTCAGAAGTGTGTTCTTTAATTTCTACATAGTTGTAGATTTTCCAGCTTTCTTCTTATTGATTTCTAGTTTCAAACTATTAGGGTCAGAAAAGATACTTGGTACAATTTCAATTTTCTTAAATTTTCTAAGACTTGTTTTGTATCCTTTTGATCTGTCTTTGAAAATGATCCACACACATTTGAGAAGAATGTATTTTACACTTCTGCTGGATGGAATCTTCTGTAAATGTGTGTTAGGTTCATTTCGTCTAATGGACTGTTAAAGTCCGTTTCCTTATGAATTTTCTATCTGCATGGTCTATCCATTGCTTAAAGTGGGGGTACTGAAGTACTTTACTATTAGTGCATGTTTTCTGTTTCTCCCTTTGGTTTGTTATTATTTGTTGAATATATTTAGGTGTTACAATGCTGAGGGGAAATATATTTATAATTGTTATATCTTCTTTATCAATTGATGTTTTGACCATTATATAATGATCTTCTCTGCATCTTATATTTGCCTTAAAGGTTTTTGTCTAATTTAAGTACAACTACCAGTATTTTCTTTTTGTTTTCCACTTCCATGAAATATAGTTTTTCCATAACTTTACTTTGAGCCTCTGTGTGTCCTTAAAGCTGCAATGAGTCTCTTGAAGGCATCATATAGTTGGGTCTGTTTTTAAACTAATTCAGCCACTTTGTCCCTTTTTATTGGTGAACTCAGTCTATTCACATTAGAGTTATTATTGCCATACAAGGACTTACTAATGCTATTGTAGTGTTTTCTGGTTGTTTTGCATTTCCATTGTTCCCTTTTCCCTCTTTTCTGCGTACCTTTGTGAACTGGTGATTTTCTATGGTGATATATTCTGTGTACCTTCTTTATCTTTCATGCATCTAATCTTGGTTTTCTCTTTGTGTTGTTACTATGAAGTATACACGAGACACTTCATAGATAAAACATTCCATTTTAAGCTGATAGCAACTTAACTTCAACTGTCTACAAAAGCTTCACTCTTTTACTCCCCCTTTTGTAGTTTCGATGTCATTTATCATTTCTCTTTATATTATGTACTTATTGATTTATAGTAGCTAAAATTATTTTTAATTCTTCTTTTCCATTACTTTTGTACTAGAGCTAAGTGGTTAATACTCTGTCCTATTACAAGTAGAGACTTCAAGTATAATCACACATTTATCTTTATCAATGTGCTATGGAATTTCATGTTTCCATGGAACTGATCATCTTATTTCAGCATGAAGAACTCCTTTCAGTATTGCTTGCAAAAGACTTCAGCTTTTATTTGATTGGGAAAGTCTTTCTCTTTCTTTTATATTAGAAGGATAATTTTACCAAATAAGAGTATTCTTGGCTGGCCATTTTTTTTTTTCTTTCAAAGTTTTAAATGACTCTCCACTCTCTCCTGAACTGTAGAGCCTCTGCTAAGAAGTCTGCTGATATATGAATGGTGGTGCCTTTGTAGATACAATTTTTTCCTTATATTCTTTTAGAATTATTTCTTTATTTGATTTTTGACATTTTCATTATACTCTGTCATGTAGAATGCCTCTTTGCATTAAAACAAGTGGATTATCTGTTAACTTTGTGACCCTAGATGTTCAATACTCTCTCAGGTTTTGAGAAGTTCTCATTATTATTTGTCTAAATAAACTTTCTGCCTTCTCACACTCTTCTCCTTCTGGAATCTACATTATTTAATATTTTTCTATTGATGTTATCCTATAGATCATACAGGATTTCTTTGCTCTTGCTCATTCTTTTTTCTTTCTTACTCTATAGTGGGATTATTTTAAAATTCCTGTCTTTTAACTCACTTATTCTGTTTTCTATTTGCTCTACTCTATTATAGATGTTCTCTAATGCATTTTTTTCACTTCAGTCATTGAATACTTCAGTTCCAGAATTTCTGATGGGTTATTTTTTATGAATTCTGTATCTTATTTTGAATCTGAGTTTTTTCATGATTTTGATGAATAGAGTTCTGAGTTTTCTGAAGCTTGTTGAGTTTCTTCATGTAAAAAAGAAGTACATTACATTAAATTCTTACATTCTAAAAGAAGAAATATCTTAATAATCTTACTTCTACTTTAAGAAACCTGAGAGTGTTGGTAGGTATACAGTTGAAGAAATGAGGTATCGCCTCTGCTGATTTCATGGGTTTCCTCCTTTGTGGTCTTCTCCTTTATGAGAATCCTATCCTCAAAACTCTAGCACCTTGGGCCTCTCTGAAAGCCCAACTATCTGTCCTATTGTTCTACTCAGTGAGACCATAAGGATATTTCAACATTCACCTTTCCATGTGTGACAGCCAAATAACTCTTGCTGGGGCAATTATCGGGATCGCCTTTATTTGTTTCTAGTCTCTCACAGATCACTGAATTGCTGGATATTGTTAAAAAAATAGGACAATAGACCCAAGGTGGGGTCCCCAAACTGAGAATTAATACTTAATTAGTTTTGTATCTCCCAGAAATGAAATCTGAAACTAGGCAATTGTGAGTTACCTGAGTAGAATTGATAAGTTCATCTGCTATTCTCTGAAGAAAAGTGACCTTGCCACAACCAGTTTACTTTGTGCTTAATTAAAAAATAACATGCAATGTCTGAAAAACTGTGCTTGTCAAATTTTATGTTTTTAAAAAGGAGTTTTAAGTTGGAAAGTAATTATGGTCCTGATTCATCTCTGTTAAGAGTTAAAATTCTGTTAATAAAACACACACACATATATGTATGGGTATATGTGTATATATACACATATATGTATGTATATATATATAATGAAATGCTACTCAGCTCTAAAAAAAGAAATTTTACCATTTTAAACAACATGGATGAAACTTGAGGTTATTAAGCTAAGTAAAGTAAGTCAGAAGGAGAAAGATAAAATCCCATAAGATTTCACTTACATGTTGAAAATAAAAGTAAGTAAAACAAACAAAACAAAGAAAAAAAATTATAGATACATAGAACAGATTGGTGGTCACCAGGAGAAAGGAAATTTGGTGGCTGGGTGAAACTGGTAAAGGGGGGCAAGTACACAGTGATGGGAAACTAGATTTTGGTGGTGATGATGATGTTGCATGTTTAGATGTAAAATGATAGTACTGTATGCCTGAAATTCATATAATGTTATAAACCAGTGTCACCTCAACAAAAAACAAGTAAGAAGCTAAAAAAATAATAGAGAGCAATTTTGGACTTGCATAGTATTCAAGAAAAGTTTTATAAGGTTATTTCAAGAGTTTTCCAATTTAAGACCAATAATATTTAAATGTATACCCATTAATATGGATGACAAAAATTCATACACAAAGGAAAGTTCACATTAAACTTCTATTTAAATTTAAAAGATATTAGTGGCATTTTTGTTACATCTATTACTTAATTAAGACAGGCTATTATTTTTAGAGCTTCATTTCTTTAAAAAAAACAGTAATACACATATCTGTAAACAAACTCTTCTTCTGACGGGTTTTAATGTTTTTAATTCTACTTTTTACCAGTTGCTATAAGGAGAAAAAAGTTAATACTTATTTGTGATGAAGATATCAAAGCCAAATTATTTTCAGTCCTAATTTATAACAAATTACTAACCTGAGTCAAACAGTATGAAAGAATTAAAATACACAGATCTCACTTTGTTTTCTGGCCTATGCTACTGAGTGGAAGACTAACTCCAAATAAATACACAGGGATATTAAGAAATCAGAAAGGAGTTCTGATGGCACTCTTTAATCAAATGAAACATCTCTGCTCCAACTTGATTGCTTAACATTTTTCTCTCCTTTGTCAATGTTTGTTTCAGAATAACTTTTAAAAGAGTTGACAGATTCTGACAAAACTTGGAACTTTCCAAAATTGACTCATAATCTTAAGTTTGATTTCTGATTTGATCTGTCACCTTGAAATAGAAATAATTTCTGATTTTAGTTTATCAATTGGAGAGAGCCACCATCATTTTATAAGAGACTTCAATAATGTTCTGCTGTTACATAAAAGTCATCCAGCTATACTGTGCAATGGCAAACTTATACTGTGGCATCATCAGTATTTCAGATAAAATTTTTTCTTCTGCCCACATGAAACATTCTCATTCATCTTGCTTTTATCTACCACCAATCAGTTTTTCAGTCAATTGACAACTCTAAAAAATTGACCAAGTGTGGGAAATTTCCTGTAGTTATTAAATTTCATATGGGTTGCATCTATGACTCATTACATTTTCTTGTTGAAAACTGCAATAAATATAACTTGACAAGTGTTTATGGTTTATTCTTTGATAACATTTTAATTAAACTTGATATGAGTAGAGTGACTTTATAAAAGTGAATATTATTCAAGAAAAAAACTCATTCAACAAACACATAACCCATTACATATTAGCTTTAGGTAATAATCATTAGTAATCAACATCATACAGAAATCATTCTTTTCCAAAAGACTTCTGTGATACAGATTAAACTCTTGGCATTATAGAAGTTCAGAAATCAAAAGGAGCCCTATGAAAAACCTTGTAAAATTACACATCTGATCTTTGGATTCTTTGCCCCATATTCCTGACAAACACAGTTTAGACTTGAATGTCTTCTGTAACTCATAACTCATTTCTTCTGAAGCAGTCTATTCTTTCTATAGCTAGTTTTGAACTAATATTGATTCCAAATCAATTTTTCTATAGCTTTCATACATTGCTTTCTCTTCTCCACTGAGATCAAGGGCTAGACTCACACTTTCCACATGAAAGTCCTTGTGATTTCTGAAAGCTGTGTGCCCCCTGAGAATTCTCTTTGCAAGATAAATCATTCCAACTTCTTTCAATATTTTTGCTTACATGGTTTTCCATCCTGTTTGCTCTCTTTTGAATGTGATCAAATCTTTTGAAAAGTTTTTATTATATAAGTCTCAGATTATGGTCAAATACTTGTTGAAGGAGTAAATGAATAAATGACTATCACTGATGAGAACTGAAATACAAAATAAGGACAACACTTTGTCTATATATTGAATATTATTGGTAATTTCGGGATAAATAAATTACTTTTTTCAATTTTTTACTTGGTGTTGTGCCAACTGAGGGAAAGCTATAGACAAATATTTATCTTATTTAATGTATATGTTTCAAATAATTTCTCAATGTCCTCCAAATTTAAAACTGGTTTCTTAATTCAGTATCTATCTGAATATTCACAAGCCCCAAAGTGAAGACAATTTTCAAAATAAATGAAAGTTTTAGTCTGATTTATTAACACTTTTCCAGCTTATTAGCCCTTTTCCAAAGTGACTATATAAGTAAGACTTCTTATTGTGGCACTGATATACTCTGTGATTCAAGAATTATTGAATACCTTCCACTTCAAACCACTCCCACAGTGCTGTCTGAAAACTGGTGAAGGGAAATGGCAAGGTGTCTAGAAAAGCGCTCTTCAACAGAACTTTCTGTGATGATAGAAATGCTTTATTTCTGCCTTATCTAATACGGTGGCCACTTTCAGCAAGCAACTATTGAGCATTTGAAGTGGAACATAATAGTTTATTCTATTTAACTTTAACTTAAATTTACCAAGTCATATGCAGCTAGCGACTACCAAACTGGACAGAACAGCTCTAGATGATGGGTCCTCAGAGACCCTTGGGTTCCAAAATTTATCAATTGTGTTTGGATTTTTTCCTCTCCAGTTAAAAATGTTTTCTTCCAACTTGCTGCATTGTGAAAAAAAAGAAAAAAAGTTATAACTTAAGCATTAGAGGTCATGGTATCTAAACAGCGTCGTTGTTGTTGTTTTTTTTAACTAATGATCTTTGCTAGTTTCCATGCATTTTCCAACTCTGTTTTGCAACATTTCTTTCAACACTTTAAAAATAAAATCCTTGCTTGATATCTTAGATACAGACTATGGCTGTAAGTTCCTAAGAAGTAAAATGGATATTTTCAAAGGAGGAGGAGGAAAAAGGGAAGAGATGAAGTTACTTATTTTTCAATGCTAAAAGGTGACTTAAGAAATAAAGATTGGTTTGAACTTGAACATCATTGTAGGAAAACATAACAATAGCAACAAACATCATAGAAGGGCAGATGAGAATGGAGATATTGTGACATATTTGGAAAGTACATTCTCTCACATATAAATAACACATGTGAAAACACCTTGAATCCCAGAGAGTTCTGGCCACATTTCTTCATATTTTTCCTTCTTAAAAATCATACAGCCTTCCCAAATTTTCACCTCTTTGGTTTTATGCCAACCTGGATCCTTTCCATGAGTTTTGCTCAAGATCTGTAGCATAAAATGCCAATATGCAGGTATTAGACAATAATGCTTGGGACTTCTTTGACTGACTACTCCACTGTTCTTTCTTTCCTTTACTATCTTGTCAATACCCTTAGCAATTTTATTGACCTTTATCAAGATAGTTCTACATGCACTATTTCTCTTCATTGGTGCTCTCAGATATCCACATCTCATCTTATCACCACTTGGGGGCTCACATAAAAGACAGAACCTGTAATATTTGAAGCATAATTTTCAGTTTAAAACATTCCAATAGATCCTCATAATACCTAGTCATCAATATGAAGCAGGGAGATAGATATATTGTGTGTGTGTGTGTGTGTGTGTGTGTGTGTGTGTGTGTGTGTGTGTGTGTAGAGAGAGAGCGAGCGAGCGAGAGAGAGAGATTGATAGACCTCTTAATCAAGATTTACCTGTTGCTATTTATGTACTAGATTAGCTAGTGGATGCAAAGAAGTGAGAAGTTATCAAGCAAGTCGAGAAGGCAGCACTTAATCACAGAGGTGGACAACTAACAAAATAATTCTATCTTTGTAAGGTCCAAAGCTAGTGGGACAACCAAAAACTATGATCTTGGGAAGCTGACAGAATGAGCATTCTTTGGAAACCCTCTGTGATGGGGTCAATTCCCAGCTGACTCTTCATAGCATCACTACAGGAGAGGCACAGTGAAGGGAACCCAGGGAGTGGAGAGGAGCATGAAGGCCCCAAAGTCATGTGCTTTGAAAGGGGAAGAACCAAATCTCAGGAGTCCAACATCGATGCCAACTTTCTTTTCCAGCCATGACCCATGTCCTCAGAAAAATAAGATTCCTTTTTCTTTTCTTAGAGGTCCTTAATCTTAGATGCTGTTAAACAATGGGGTATGATAATAAGAAATTCTGTGATGTTGATTGTAGGTTTTCATATGCTGAACTGTCTAGGGTCCATTTTTTCCAGTGGCCACTGGAGGGCTCCCCACTGTAAGCTTTATAAACCATCACTAGGTATTACTTGAAGACAATGTTTTTTTGCTTCTCTCTGAAGTTTGATTCATTCCAGGCCTTTGGGAGTTGGTGAGTGACTATGTCAGTCTTAAAAATGAGGAATGAATAACATTTGGCTGGAACCATATTGAGTCAATTTCAAGCAGAGGTTATATAAGGATCTTGACACACAATTCATAATGTATCCCTATGCCCACCCCAACACCAGACCAGCCGCCCACACTTTGCTTCTCATGAACACAGCCCACATGTGATGCACTCAGTACACCTGCAATTCTGACCTACAGAACTGCATCTACATGACTGCCCTCTACCTTGGACTGTGTTCTAAGGACTGAGTCCTTAGCAGGGGCAAGTATCTAATTGTTCACCCCTGGAGCCTAGACTGTTTTCCAAAGTGGGCCTCCAGGCTCTTCTCCCTCATGCTATCTTAAAGTAAGGGCCCAGACAAGGAATTGAGGAGGTTCTAGTTTACTCGCAGCCAAAGTGCATTCTCCATACTTTACAACTTTTCTCCACTGGCTATTATTCTACCTTGCCCAGTATACTCACAGTTTAAAAAAAAAAAATGTATATATATATATATATATATATATATATATATATACAGAGAGAGAGAGAGAGAGAGAGAGAGAGAGAGAGAGAGAGAGACAAATGTTGAATACAGTAATATACTGTGAGGGTAGAATTTTGCACTGCAGAAAGATGAAATTTTGGGGCAAAGACTTAAAGCTCTCCAAAAAGTACCCAAAAGAATGACAAATGGTGCTACTCTTAATGGACACTTAAACTTTTAAATAATGATTCAGAGGGTCTCTTTGCTAGAAAGTTGGAAATGAAAGTGGAACATTAAATAGGTTCTGCTCAATGAAAAACTGCCAAAGTTTAAACAAGAATTATTTCATTAAAAAGTAAATCACTCCAACCCTGGAATAGTTTTCAACAGGATATTGAATTCCACCAGAAGACATCAGGAGAGAACAATCTCCTTCATGACAAAACCAGATATAGACAAAGGCACAAGTTGTGTGCTTCCCTGCTGTGTCAAATCAACAGCAGACAAAAAATGAGATGGATGGAATGCTCCAAATTGGCTCACTGGTATGCATTCAAGACCAGAGATCCAATGCAAAGAGTATCGCTGACCAACTCGAAGTCTTTTCATTTGGAAGATACTTACCCATTAGGCAACCCAAAGAGCTGAAATAATTGTTTTCCTTCTAGAGATAGAAGGACAGAGGTATAGAGCAGGCCAGTGATTTAAGATTTGTTAAGTTAGAGGTCGATGGTAATGAAAATGGCTTAATTCATGTTTTTTGCTCATGTGTACTTCATGTTAACTAGGTCCCACTAATATACTTTATCCCTTCAACCCTCCAGCAGTGCCTTTAGATGCCTGAAGCCTTTTGGCAAGACACCAGCATAGGCAAGATTAGATAGTAGGCTTTTCAAAGAGCCCTCAGCCCTCAGTGGTTTAATGTTACAAATCACAAAAGTCAGAGACAAGACCTGAGAGTAGATCAGACACTGTCATGGACTCAGGTTTGATGAGTCCAGTCAGAAGTCAAGTAAATACCCACCAACCTAGAAATCTGACAGATATTTTCCACCCCAGTGGGAGAGAAGCAGCAGCGTCAGTCTATGTGGTTTGGTTCTAATGACATTAAATTGACAACACCAATCTCTGCAGCTTTTATCTCTGAAAATTCCACTTTCAGAAGTCCATGGTCTGCAGCTCCACCCATGGCCTGGATCCTGGATTCTGGATTCTGCTTGGGTGGTATGCAGTGTAGAGCCTACCCTGGCTGGGACCATCCATTGCCTAAGCCAGCATCACGGCCCAGTTCCTAGGTGGGAAAGCCTTTAAGGCATGGGCTGCGAAGAGCCCAGGAAACACCTTTGCATTGCTCACTATTAATTATTTAGTTGACCAGTAGAGGAAATAAATATGTAATATTCTGAGAGCTTTAGCATTATCCTAGGTTCAATTTAAGTTAATCATCAGTTTTTCTGGAAAATGCCTGTGTGGGTTTTTCTCAGTAAGTGCAGTCAGCAAGTCTGAACAAACCCTGCTATGCAGTCTGACACAGCTATGTTTGGACTTAGATCCTTCAACATTGCATGACCAAGAGGGCTTCGGTGGTGCTCTGGGCCAAGGGACGTTGGCTCAGTGGCAAACATATGCCTTTATGAAAGAAGAAAGAAATGTCTCAGATGGAAATGAATCTGAGAGCATTAGGTAGTCCAACTTGAATTTGAAAGAAATGAAGCACGAAAACATACTTCTCAACCATCAGGGACATGGAGTAAGAGAAATACTCAAAAACAGATAAAAAAGATATGAGAAGATGAACTATTTCTATGCAAAGCTTATACATACTCAGATAAGTCAGAGAGGAATTTTTGTTGGTTTTCAGCACTGCTTTCTCATGGTTAGACAGTTTGTTGGATGCAGAGGCTGGAATGGAATAGAAGACTAATTGTGAAGGGCCTCTTGGGAAAACTGACAAGATCCAGCCTCATCGATAAGGAGGTTGAGTACATTTAAAGTATTCCTCCTTTTAGAATAATATTCAAAATAGATGTGAATTCAGAATCCAACATCTAAAATCTGGAGCAAAGCTATGGCCACTTAAAGTTAAGGTACCAGATAGGATAAACACATTTGCGAATGATATGATGTGCTTTGCTTTTCCATTAGAGGGCATTCTTGCTTCACAAATTCCTGGGTTTTCCTGTCATCAGAGAGCCTTTTCTTCCAAGGCAGGTCTGCATCATAGGTGGTCTAAACTGGCACATGGTGTGCCAAGCAAGGTAAGAGAAGCTGGGAGGAAACAATATGGCATTTCTTTTTTCCTACTTTCAAATCAGAAGTGTATACCCAAGGTTAACAGAAAGTGGCTTGGGCCAAAACTGTTTTCCTGGGATTTTTTTCATTTCACAGACCTTGTTCACAGTACTTCCATGGACTGCCAGCACCTTTCCTGGGGGAGGCTGGAAGGGGAGACAGTTGATTTTTCAGAGAGATTGTGCAAATGCAGCCAAACAAACAGGAAGGTGCCTTGAGTCCTAGACGGGGACCTTTCCTCTCCATGTGCCTTCACTGGGGCCTGTTTGTGGGGCGTGCAGGCTGCAATGACAAATTGAAGGCCTTCTTTAGCTTTCTCCATCGCTGATATTGCCGTCCCCATGCTGATCCAGTTACTGCATATCTGTCTCTCTGTGTTTAAGTGTGGTGTGAGGTGTGTGTGTGTGTAATTTAATACCTGCTAATGTCCCTCTATGAGTACCAGAGCTGTGCACTTGGTACTGAGTTGATTTGAGTGTGTTTCAAGTTTACAGTAGGAGACTGGGGCAGCGATATTGATAAAGAGTTTGATGCATCCCAGCAGTGCTCTGATAGGGGAAGACACATGTGGAAAGTTAGTTTCTGATAGATGGCAAAGCCCCGGTGAACAATATGTATATTTCTCATTGCACCTGCCTGGTGCGGATGAGAACCCACAAAGAGGAAGTTGCTCCCTGTCATACAAGGGACTGCAGCTATGTCCCCTAAAGACAGAAGGTGTTGCAGTGCTGAGGGAGGCTGTTTCTGAAGCTCTGCTCTAACAAGCTACCCAGACTTGGTGTAGCAGAAACAGCAGCGATTTCTCCCCATGGTTCTGGGAGCTGGACATGGAAGACTGGAGGGCCAGTGCAGTGGACTGAGGGCCCTCTTCCCAGCTATAGATGGCAACATCTTGCTGTGACCTCATGTGGTGGGACGTGAGCAAGGTGGTCCCTTTTATAAGGGCACTCATCCCACTCAGGAGGGCACTCATGTCTTAATTACCTGCCCCACCAAAAAAATTGCCCCACCTCCTAATCTCACTGGGATTAGGGTGTCAAGATACAGATTTTAGGACAATGCAAAAATTCAGTTCATTGCATTCTGGGTGCACTTACGGGGATGAACATGGGGACACTTCTTGGTCACCCTCACATGGCTTGTGCTGGTCTCCTGTCCCTCTCGGGGATTACCCACATTCAGGAGGGTGAAGTTGGAGAGAAAGAAGGCTTCTCTCTGAATTCGCTGGGAATTCAGTCTGTGAGAGGGCTGCAAACTAAGGTCACAGGCTCACCCTCACCTTAGTCTTCAGAGGATGACAGCTAGGACTGCTCTAAACTTGCAGGGAAACACAGTTGTATATTACCAGCACCCAAAGTTTCATTTTGAGTGATGTTAGTGTCGTGTCAAGACAGGACGAGTCAGGTAGTTTTGACAAAATTCTTAAAGTACCACGCTAGCAGAGGACTGATGAGTGCTGGGAGAAACCAGATGATGGAACTTGTCTCCAATGGGCTTGGAGACCCTGGGAAGGGAAACACAAGCTTCCTAGCAGGGCAAGATGGATGAGCCTGAGAGGACACCTTTGTGAGCCCCTGCCCAAAGTTTTTAGTAATTATAGTGCTGGTGGGAGACAGCCTTGTTCTCCCTGCAGCTGTGAACTGGGAGGTCACACCTGAAGGCCTGATCCTGGCTTTTATTCTGGGCTCTGCAGCAACAGAACACCTTTGGCCCAAATCTTAAACTTCCTATTTTTAAAAAGCAAGGCTTTAGGAGTCCCGAGCAGTCTATAATTTACCCAGCCCTTAAAACGATCAAATCCACCTGAAGGCATGGCTATAGCTCAGCTCCTCTTGCACTGGTTTCTGGGTTCCAACAAAGCACATAACCTGCGTTTATATGCAGTATTCCCAATCAACTCCTTCCTGGGTGCCGCTCACACCTCACAGTGTGTAGCACAGAAGTGGGTAGACTGTGGAACCTAATGCTATGTTCTGTTTATAGGACTTCAGCTTGCAAAACATGGGTGGGCTTGCCAAATTTAGAACCCCCGGGAAACCTGTGGATTTGGAACTCCAGATAGAATTCCAAATTTTTTTTTTTTTTTGAGGTTCGAGTTCTTTTAACTTTTGGCACACATGTGACTTCCTGTTTCTAAGAAAAAAAAGCTTTAAAAAGATCCATTAAAAGAGCTTCTAAAGAGCCCTGGACATCCAGTGGTTTTTAAAAAACAATATTTTGATGAGTTAAGTGTAAATGTATCAGAAGCATATGGATTAAATTTCCCTTGAAACATGCAGGGGTTTGAAAGAGGAGGCGGAGAGCAGGCCAAGCACACTTTAGGGTTTTGCCGAACCCAAAACATTTGAAAAGCACTTTGAGGTGTCTGAGTATGTCCAAACCTACAGACCCGGCCCACCAGGATGGCAACGGCAAACTCTCAGCCAGGCAGACGCTCATTTCCCAAGCTGTGGGGTGTTTGACAAGGCAGGGAGACCTGAAGGTCATGGCCACCGGGAACCAAAGCAGGACTGTGCACACTCCAGGGGTGCACGTCTCAGCTATGTGCCCAAGTGTTTCTGCTCTGAGCGATGCATATGGAGGTGGTTGGTTACAGTTTGGGGACCAGATTACAAAGCACAATTCCTTTTATATGATGTTGCTATAAAATGAAATCAGATTCAATGAGAACCAACTGAAGAGTCGACTCAAGTTTTCTTCTCTCTCCTTTAATTGGGCTCCTGCTTTGTCTCTTCTTTTCTTGGTTGAGGCCAGAAGCAAAACATCTCAAAGTCACTCTCCAGAATTCATGAAAGATTTCCAGCTGTCTTCAGTGAAGGCAGAAGAAAACAGTTCACAGAAGCACAACAATATGGAGGGCTTGGAGGTCAAACCTTTTCTTGGGTATCATTCACTTGCAAAGGTTGACTCTGGGGTCCGTGCAACACGCTGCAGAAAGCAATTGCCTTGGAAAGGCAACAGGGGTCAGGTGGGAAGGCAGCCTAGCAATTCAGTATTTCCAGTAAGCTAAGTATCCCTAGAGAGAGGAAAGACATTTCCCCTCCTTCCCCACCCATTTGCTGTTTGAGAAGATGAGGTAGGTCTTCTCCTTTCACTTTGCAAAGATTCTGGTTTTCAACTGTCTTTTACTCTTCCAGCTACCTGAACCTGAACCACTTTTTGTGGATCAACAGGGGACTAGCAGACAGAGCCTGGTTCCCTTTCTGCTGGCAACTGTCTTATCACATCCAGCCTGCCACCAACTCTTCCTGTGTCTTTCAGGGGATGTCCGACGGGGGCAATATTGTTTGGAGGGCAAGTTCAAACAAAAGAAAAAGTTGGAAACCAGAGCTTCTCAGCCCTTCAAAGGTCAAAACAGATTTAACTAGCTTTGAAGAAATGTACTTTAGTTGGAAGACATTTGGCTGGGCATCAGAAGAGGTGAGAAGGCTGGTCTTTACTTTTCCTGCCATGAAGCCAGTTACACATTTGCTCCTTCCATTTCCTCACACTGCGGAGAGATACAGGTATGGGCCAGCTGAACAACTGCTAGGCTAATGTGAAGAGCTTCAGATTCCTTGAGGGAAAGGCTGTCAGAGTTAAAAAAAACAACAACAAAAAACTGCACTACACAAAGCCTAGACTCATAGCGCGGATCAAATATAGCACTGTCTCAAGAGAGTTGCTTCATTCTTACCTCCTGGTAGCCCACAACTAATAATAGTAATTATTGATGCAACACTTGCCATATGCCAGGTGTTTTAGGTGTTTTATACATATTAACTCTTTCAGTCTTCACAACAACACTAATAAGCAGGTTCTTTTATTATCCTGATGGGGAAACCAAGGCATAGATAAGTAATTTATCCAATTTGCCAACATAGTTTTGGCCAAGCCAAGCTTTGAACCCAGGCAGTAAACCCTAGAAACCATATTCTTTCCCTCTATAGGGTTAATAACTTTTATCTTCAGGCCTGACTCTCCCAATTCTATTTCTCTGGGTCCTCTGATCCTGAAAATGCCCTCATGAATTCTTCTCCCTCTCATGTATTTTACGAGCAAATAATTATGTCGAAGTAAAGCAGCATGCACACAAGAACATTTCTCTGTAATTTGCCTTCTCAGGACACACTGCCAACAGAGGCTTCTTCAAACAACCCTGCTGTGTCTTCATGTGGAAAAAGTACTGTGTAGGTTGATATAAAAACCTATTTTTAAAAAATGTTCCTAAGTGGAAAATGGTCTGTCTCCTTTAATTAAAAGCAAATCTCTGAAGTCTCTGGAAAAACAAGGAAAATACAGACACCTATTGAAGTGGGTGAGAAGTCAGTTCTGAGAAAAATCTCAAGGTGAGCTGGGAGTCCTGGAGGAAAAAGTCAGGATGCCTGGTTTCTTCAGAGAAAACTTGCAACGCAGGTGAATGTGTGGAGAGGGGCTTTCTTTTAGGATAGTGGCTGGTCTCTCGAAGCTTCTTTTCCCATTAGCCAAACCCCAAAAGAAGCAGAAGGGAGGACTTGGGATATTTGGAACACAGCAAGTGTATGCTGGGAGGTTGATGTGTAGGCATTGTTTGCAAGGAGAAGAAAAGACATCTGCCAATAGCACCTCGGCTTCAGAATGTTGCCGGAGCGTTGTAGCGCTGGAAGACTAGCCTGACTGTCAGGAAAAGCTTGTGGTGAGTTTTGTTTCTATGGAAATAAAGCAATTAAGTTAAACAGCACTTGAAAACTACTGAGTAAAAAAGATACCAAATGGTATTTTCATTTTGCACTAAATGGTGTAGTCTTGTTTCAGTCACGAGAGAACAATGTATATTTATGCTTATGCTGATTTTTAAGTAAAGTTTATTCTATTTTTAGAAAAAAAGCATTGACCGGCCTGGGTATCATTTTGTGAGACCCAACTTCCAGTGTTAAGGGAAACCCTGGGCAATCGTGTGAGATTCCAGGCTTCTGCTGGAGGGCATTTATTTGAATTTCGGATAGAACTTCTAGGATGATAACAACATATTCAGACCTGCTTTGAAAAATGCAAAGTGCAATGTGTTGATGATTGTCCCACTTTACAGGTCTTTAAAGGGTTGGTGGTCTGCTTGACATAGATGGAAAAGAGGGTTAGGAAAATGCATGTCTGCATTCACCATTCAATCATTTCTCCTCCTATTCCTTTAGAACTGCCGATAGATTCTTCCCCAGGATTCTGTGAGCCGTGGTGTAGGGTGGAGCTCAAGACTATATTTCCAACAAGTTGCCAGGTAAAATCCACACTTACGGTATGGAGATCACAAGTAGACCACAGCCAATGTGTGTGTGTGTGTGTG